>OY482672.1:26393260-26993260 GCA_960531455.1 Urophora cardui | reverse complement strand
AAAATATTTTCAAATCAAAGATAGTTTTTATTTGTGATTCGTTTCAAAAAAGAATCAGAAATACCCTTTGATTCGTGATTCAAACTATTTTCAAATCAAAGATAAATTTTATTTGTGATTCGTTTCAAAAAAGAATCAGAAATACCCTTTGATTCGTGATTCAAACTATTTTCAAATCAAAGATAAAATTGATTTCTGATTCATTTCTTAAAAGAATCAAAAATCTTTTTTGATTCTTGATTCAAACTTGATTTCGAATAAAGATTCTTAATAAATTTTTGATTCGAATCAAATTTTTGATTCGAATAAAATTGTTGATTCGAATAAAATTTTTGATTCGAATCAAACTTTTGATTCGAATCAAAAAATTATTTTGAATCAAAACTTTATTTCAAATAAAAAAAATACTTAGTACGTGATCCCACCACCCCCGCGGGTTGAAATGCAAAAAATCTAAAATTTCAACAAACGTCTACGTTGTATGGGAGGAAATGCAAGCATATTTTCGCAGTTGCTTAGCCAAGCATTTGTGCATATATATGTATGTATATACTTACATACATATATGTAGGTATATAACGAATAAATGAATGAAAGGATGAATGAATTATGGTTAGGTGTATGCATACAAAGAGTGGTTTCGATATGTAAATATGTATGTGCATACGTTAGGCTGGGTCAATTTTCTAAGCCATACTGTTCGTAGAAAAATCGGATTCTGCATTAAATTCTATGAAAAATGTCTTCTAGAGCATGCCTCTAATATCAATTTCGAGCTTGCCCATTTTCGATTGAAGTTTACTAGGTATGTAGAATTGTTTTAAGTATAGTAACCCATATACTTTTAAATTCAACCAGTGGTTTTAAAATTATCTCTTTACATTCTTTTTCATTGTTACTTAAACGACTTTTAATAATGCATGTATATAAGAGTTTGATTTCGTTGTTGTGGTTTTGTTGAAAAACGAAAATATTAAAAACAACTCCCATTCGTTTTTTTGTTTCTTAACCCTCTCAACATTAGCTTAAAATTTAGGGGGGACTTTTATAACTTTTTTTTCGCATGGGGACCAACACTTACCTCCTGACTTCATTTCCATATAAAATACAGATGTAATCTAACACATACATATGTACATACTTACATATATATGATGTATGTACATATGTACTTACCCCTTAATATGTAAATGAATATACATACATATGTAAATTTCTCTTATACATATCCACACACATGTACTTACTTATGTACTTATATTTTATATATTTTACATACATTGAATGAACCCAAAAAAAGAACAAAATAACAGAATTTAAAAATAAATAATAATAATGCATTTACCCAAAATGATCTCGTACTAAAAGTATCTTTTACTTGAAATACATATATTTTGGATTCACTATAGGTACATACATATGCATATTTTAAACCCGTTCAAATTAAACGAAAGTGGTTTGTTGTGTTGCTTTACGAACAGCAATTCAATCAGTGAATTTATTGGTAAAATTGATTCTTATTTACCTATACACAAAATTTCTTATGTACTACTTATTTACTATAATACATGTACATATATCTACTCTAATTCTTACTTCTATGTAGATATGTACATACATATGTACATACCCTGTAAGACAGGAATGATGGAAACTCCAACACATTCTCAGTAAACACTAACACATATAGCAGTGATAGTCATTTGATACATCATTTGGAGAACACATTCATCACATTTTTCATACCGTCCATATAAAAATATGGAAACTTGTAGGCAGTGTGTGACAGAAATTTCCATCAAACGTGCACCTCAAATGATATATCAAATGACTATCACTGTGTTATAGGGTATATACATATATATGTATGTATGCATATGCACCCAAGTGCCCCCTGCAAAAAAGCCGAGTACTCCATGCACGCGTGTATAGAGTACTCGCTATGGACCAACCGAGTACTCCTCAACCTGCCACATTTCATATAAAAAATATGGTCCATTTAACATTGCGATGTCCCAGGCAGGGATCACATACTCCCATTTCCGCATGACACCCGAGTAATCCAAGGATTACCCACATGGGATTAATTTACGGAGTAGGTACTAAAATTAATGAAATTTAATAATCTCTGAACAGTTTTGAAAGACTGCCAATTCAATTTACATACATTCATAAGTAAGCTTTTCTTTAGTTAAAATAAAATATTAAAATTTTTCTAGCGCAATCACCAGCATTTTTTGTGTCGCGTAATTTTTTCGATACATCGAACATCGATGTATCGATGTTGGTCCTCAAAATTTGCATTCCTACCCTTTATTACTGAATCGTGCACGTTCAAACGAGCATGCATATGTACATACATACATACATACAAATACATTTCGTTTTCGTAGCAATGTTCGGCTAACTACGAGCCGATGCAGATAAACAAGTCGCTCGCTTGGGTCTATGTTTATGATCACTTTGAAAGTACTCCTACCTACCGCAAAATGGATCATATAATCCTATGATTTTTACAGGGCCTATGCACATACATACATATGTATTAGGGATTCCAATTTGTCCGATTTTTACGATCCCGGGATTTTATTTTATAATCCCGGGATCCCGGGATTTATCCCGGGATTTGGACTTTAATTACAAAGGCCGAAAAAATTTTCAAAAAATTTTCTAACTCAAATAAAATTCTACTTTTCTAAAGGATTTCGGTGCGCTGATTCTGAATCTGAAGTCGGATTTTCGGTAATATGTATAGGTTTTCAGATATTCATGTCCAAAGGGGCGAAAAATGCGATTTTTTGCTATATTCACTGCTCAATCTGTTAAATTACTTACTTTCATTAAAAGATGATTCCAGCTATTGAAAGAACGATCATTTCTCTTGAAAACAGCGCTTTGCTTTTTCGGGTATCTTATTCAGATATCTACGTTGTCTTCAAAAGAAATGATCGTGCTTCCAATAGATGTAATCAGTTTTTAATGAAAGTCAGTAATTTTAAAAATATTGAGGAGTGAGTATGGCCACAAACTGCGTTTTTCGCCTCTTTGGACATGAATATCTCAAAAACTACACCGAAATCCTTTTGAAACGTAGAATTTTTTTTCTGTTACAAAAATTTTTCGACCAGTATTATTTTCCCACATTTGGGGTTGAAAAAAATAAATCGCTAGCTTAGAGTGCAAACTGTGTAAGTCCACTTTTATGAAAAAGTGTATTTTTATGTAGAATGCTAGAAAAATAAAAAAACACCATGCTAAACAAGTCTGCGATACTTGTCTTATTTCTACTCGTTTTTATTCAGCGATACGCAAATTGTATAAGTCCAAAAAGCGAAGAAAATTGTGTAAGTCCAAAATATTTACATGAACACAAAATTTTTTTTTCATTTAGAAATTTTTTTATTTTTTGTTTTTTGTCTCTCCTACAAAGTTTGAAAAAAGGACTTACACAATTTGCATTCTAAGCTAGCGAAATACATTTTTAGAGAAACGCTACAACTTTAAAATGCAAAGAAAAAATAGATTTTTATTGCCATTTTTTATTATTTCATTAGTAACAAAATAAAATAGGAATGTAAAATCATTCGTATTATTTAATAATACCTAAGAGTTACTTTAAAAAGCACAACCAACAACGAAAATTACAAACATTTGGTGAACAAAACATTTGCCTTTGCAGTTGGTAAATACTTTTAGGATATTAATAAAAAGGCTTGCAATCATTTGATAATTTCCAATAGAAATTTTTTTAGAATTTAACGACGAACTTTGTTTAAGCGAATATTTCCAAGCTTGCCGAAAAATTCAGAAAATTAATGCAACTTCTGAATAGATAAATATCGGAGGCAAAATTTTTATATGAATTCCGAGTATGCAGCTGCGTATTTAATTTTAGTAGAGTGTTGTAAGACTATCAAGTCTAATTAAAATTTTATTTCCATTTTCTTCCATTATTTACTTTCCGTGTGGGAAAATTCCAAAAAACATTTGAGAAATAAATGACCAAAAATCAGGAAATAGAAATTATCAAATGAATTTTGCCACAAGCTAAAAGCTTTAAAAATACCTAACGTACGTTTCCTTACAACGCGTACTTCAACACAAAAAATTTAATTATTAAAAAAAATCAAAAATTGTAATCCTTACTTTGACTAATAGACTTTTTTATTCTAGCAAAATGTCGCACTTTCTTCCGGCTGTCACATTTTTTTGTTCTCTTCCACACAGACTGAACACTTTTTTAGGGATGTTTGTTCTATCGACAAAATATAAAACTGGCCCGACTACGGGCAACATTTTCTGCTCTTAGCACAAGTAAAAGGTTGCATTATTTTTGTTTCATTCATCACATGAAAAATGCAACACTTTGATAGGACACTGGACACATGTTGATAATGCTGCAATGTAATAATGCAACATTTTCATTCAGAATAGGAAATGCTGTTAGTATACAGATCTGAGACCAATAAAAATTATATAAAATATAACTTTTCTTTGCTATAATAGCGGAATATTCCCTCTTTATCTTATCCCGAAAATCCCGGGATAAAATTCTAGCTATCCCGGGATTTTCGGGGAGGCAGAAAGGGCGGGATCCCGGGATCCCGGGATCCCGGGATTGGAATCCCTAATATGTATGTATGTACGTACGGCGTAGCACAAACGTAAATACCCTGCAAAAATTCCGAGTACTCCATTCGCTAATCCATGGAGTGCTCGCTATGGACCAACCGAGTACTCCATAACTTGCCACATTTCATACAAAAAATATGGTCCATTTAACATTGCATGTCATTGCAATGGAGTATATATTCCAGTCCCGCATAACAATCATATTAATCCATGGAGTACCTACATTGGATTAATTGATGCAGTACCTAACAGTTAGCCGAACATAACAACAAAAACCAAATGTTTATCGCGACGACGACGAATGACGTGTATACATTCAAACATATGTATGTATGTAGCTATGTATGGATACACATATCGTCTTCGTCGCGATAAAAATTTGGTTTTTGTTATGTTCGGCTAACTACGAACCGATGCAGATACATGAATCGGTCGTTTGGGCTATGTTAGTGGTCACTTTGAAAGTACTCCAACTTACCACAAATGGAGCATATAATCCAATGATTTTTGCAGGGTACGACAGTCAGAAATATGTATATATGTACATACATACATACACATATACATATTTGGCGTCAGCATACAATTTGGCTGTTGTTGTTGCACTTTTGGTGCATTTTATACATTTTTGTGTTTTAAGTTACCGAGAAGGTACTTGAATAATTCTGATATGCTACAGTATTTTTGATTCTAAATAAATTTTTGATTCGAATAAAATTTTTGATTCGAATAAAATTTTTGATTCGAATCAAATTTTTGATTCGAATCAAAAATATATTTTGAATCAAGATTCGTAATAAATTTTTGATAGATATTTTTTGAATCAAGAATCAAAAAAGATTTTTGATTCTTTTGAGAAATGAATCACAAATCAAATTTATCCTTGATTTGAAAATGGTTTCAATCACGAATCAAAGGGTATTTTTGATTCTTTTTTGAAACGAATCACAAATAAAAATTATCTTTGATTTGAAAATGGTTTGCATCACGAATCAAAGGATATTTTTGATTCTTTTGAGAAATGAATCACAAATAAAAATTATCTTTTATTTGAAAATAGTTTGAATCACGAATCAAGTTGATTCTTTATTTGAAAGTTGATTTAAAATCAAAATTGATTCGAATCACGCAACGCTGTCGCCTACTCCCTATTTACTAGCTTCACATTGTCACTTCACTCAACAATGAACTTCAACAATTATCATTATTTTTTTTTTATTTAATTAGCTTTTCCTTTTTAGTTTCTTTTTTGTTTTTGCGTAATTGCAAATAATTTACAGTCTCCGCTCACTGGGTTGCAAAGCAAACTAAGTAATTGAATAAGCCGACACAATGTACATATACATATGTACATAAATTTACAAAAAAATCACACATGCGTGCTTAGAAAATAATGTAAATAAAACAGCAACAACCAAAAAAGCATCAAGAAAGAGAAATAAACTTTTGGAAACGCCAATAATTCATAGCAAAGTCTTTCGAGCAGCACAAACAAACGCAAATACAGAAGTAAACAAATGAAGTGATGACAACATCATGCAAATCGCATATACATATAACTACACACATACCCTGCAAAAAATGCGATCAATCCGGGATACATCCGGGACAACTCGCAAGGGAGCATGCGATTACTACCCATTTGTATCTCTTTATATGGGTTGAAGTGTTCTCTTTTGTTTGAGCATGTCCTATGAAGAGACTAATTGTACCCAGTTTGTATCCGAACGGGTAGCAAAAGCGCACAATTGTACCCGTTTTGTACCCGAACGGGTAGCAAATGCGACACATCCATTTGTGCGACTAATTGTACCCGTTTGATACCCTTTCGGGTACAATTCGTCTACAATTAGTATACATATGTACCCGTTCGGGTACAATTGGGAACAATTGAAGACTAATTGTACCCGAAAGAGAGCGCTCCCGGACAAATCTTTTTAGAGACTCGTCGCACAGTTTTTTGCAGGGTATATACATATGTATACATAACACAATTCAATGCCAATGCAGGTGAAATAGTGTTGCACACCACTAAATCGTCTAACTCGATCGTAGGGTAATTGGCATGTGTGTACATGCCGGCATTCAAGAGTGAGCTATGCTCCCGAATATGTACATGCTCGTATATGTATGTATGTGTTGGCATGTTTGCATGTACATATATAATCTAGCAAAATCCTCACACGCTAATGGCTTAGCAAACAACGGCGAATTTACAAAAGTGGTAAATTTAAAAAAAAAAATTGAAGGTTTTGCAGAAAATGATTCCCTTTTTGGCGTTTACTAAAGATAGATGAGTTTTATGATTTATAATTTATGTTAATGTAAACGTGTTAATTTTATTGTTCTTTAAGCGCATTTTAATTTTGATTTTTGTGCTGCTTCTTCTTACTACAACTGCAATATATAATTGACAATATGTAAGTGCTGTCTTATAGTAACTTTGATTCTTTTTGAAGTTAACTTCTTAGTTTTGGTTTAAATATATAAACAATTATAATCATTTGAATATCTTTTTGCATCAATTAATTACAATTTTCATTTGCACTTATATGCATATGCACATAAACCACTTAAATTGCACAAAACCTTTGCTTTGCTTTCTCAAACTCAAAACATTGTTGTTACGAAGCAGAATTAATACCAACGAGTTCGTTTCTTAAGTCTTTCATTTATTATGCGCATTCGGAAGTGTGTTTCTCTTTGTAGTTTAAATGAAATATGAAGCAGCGCCAGGGCGTGTTTATGCTTAGAATATTAGAATTGCAGTTAATATATGTAAATAATAAAAAGATGAATAGATATTTCAAAATAAACATGCCGACAAACATATACATATGTATATTTAAATACCTAAATGGCAGCTGGTCACTATTCACTTGCTGTTGACAATGCTGACAGTTTCAAGTGAAATAAAAAGTGAATATGTAAAAGCAAAAATAATTACCATGGCATGTAGCGTGATTAAGTTTATGCAAAATTTAACAGTACGCTAATATGTCATAATTAATTTTGTTTCTGTAGAATTCACGCGAGATTTTCAAAGTGCTGTGTATTGGCGTTTAAGCTCAATGTTTAAACATTTTGCGCTCCAAAACATTACTCTTGCAAGTAACATCAAAATAAATAACGATACTTTCCAAATCAGGAGCTAGGCTGATTAAGCTATGCCCGACTTTCTGTCTGCCTATCTATTTAAATACTAAATAGTCTCTCCGTATTCCGTATTCTGAAAAAAGAGCATTAAATACGAATACACTTTTAAAGGTCTAGACTCTAGAGACCTGTGATCTTTTATGTAAATATTCAAAATTCCCTTTCTATTTTTTTTTTCTAATTTGTAGCTTCATATGAAAAATTCACATAGCCACTTTTGAAAGTGGACTACTCATCTGTTTTTTTTTTTTAATTTAACTCACACCAGAACCAAAATCGTCTGTCCTATAATTCTTGTGCATCTTTCTTGTCAGCTTAATCTACTGCTTTGATAGCTTTGAAGGTCAACAGCTGACACTTACAGACACGCATATGAGTACACAGAGCCAAAATACCACCTAAAATGCCCTATAAATTAGAACAAAGTTTAGCGGATTTCTCTATGCTTTCTCTCCAATAAGATACCCGTCTTATTATTACTGGATATTTCATTTTAATAAAACTAAGTAGATAATCTGTAAAACTAATATGAAAACCTTTTCAATATAATTAAGAAGATGACCCGTGGATTTTAGATGAAATCATTTTCAGTAAAATTTAAGAGATAACCTATAAAACTAAGATGAAAACCTATTAAATAAAATTTAAAAGATGACTCCTAGAATAAATATGGAAACCTTTTCACATAAATTTAGCAGATAACCTGTAAAATTAAGAAGAAACGCTGTTTAATATTATTAAGAAGAGAATCTTGATTTTCATCGGAAAACATAATTAGTCAACTAGTATTTTCCTAGGACTTATTCAGACAAAGGGCAACATTTCATTTCATATAAGTGCAGATGGACATAATAAACTCTTTATACCAAGTGCTTCATTAATCGTTTGAGAATTGTAGAAATGTGCAAAGCCGTAGTGAAATTGACGAACGGAGGAAATACATAAGAGCTCTTTTAAAAATAAAAAGTTCTCCCTTTTAATTTCTTGAACATGTAATTGCACGCATAAAACGTGGCTGATGCAATAACTGTTATGCATACTTCAAGTATGTACGAGTATATATGTACATATGTATGTATGTACGTATGTTAAGACGTTTAAAGCAAAATTTGAATTAATAAGGGCTCTTTTAAAAATAAAAAGTTTTCCTTTTTAATAGATTCAAAAAGGTTCAAGTAAAAATTAGAGGATGTCCTTATTGATTTGCTTTATAAAAATTTTCTCCTAAAAACAAGCAGATTTCTTCTAACAATTTAATTTTTTTTACAAAATGACATAAAAAATTAATAAACAAGAAGTTATCTATTCGTTTTCAGACGATATCCTTTTAAATAAATTTAAGAAGAAATTCAAGCTAAAACCCAGAAGAATTTCTAGCAAAAATTTCTTCTATTTTGTCCCCTCTCCCTCTCCTCGGCCAAATAGCTTTTTTAAGTGGCAGTCGCTTTGATTGTAGGTGAACTTTTTGGCTCTGTGTCGATGCTGCAGGTCCAGTCTTCATTCATTATCTAATAGCGTCTAGTTTCAATTTTTATTTTGATTTTTTGCTTTTTATAAATTTTAGTTAAAAGTGCATTCGAATTAAAGTATGTAATACAAAATACAAGTTTTTCCCCAGTAAAATATTGATGTAACAAAATTTGATGAAGCCACAACAAACACAAAAACACAGCAACAACAAATACTCAAGAAGCCACAACAAACACAAAAACATAGCAACAACAAATATTCAAACAGCGATAGCAACAAGCAACAGCAGCCAATTTGGCTACTACAAACGCCGTCTGCAATAATTCATTTCCTATAAAAATTTAACCTTCAAAATACACTTCTTTTTTTTTTTTTGAAATCACAACAACAATTACAAATATGTAGATATAGTGATCATAGTCATTACCATCTTCATCATCTGCTTGATCAGCGTCACCTTCGAACAGTCAAAATGAATGAATTAGTTAAATTGATTAGTGTTCGGCGTATCGCACATTAGCTCTCATGACGCGCGTGCAAACCAAGTTGATAAACTATATATTTTTTTTTATGTTGGTAGTTATAAATACGTGCATATGTACATACAAAGTTATACATATGTGTGTGGTATGTACAACATTTATGTGTATTAATATGCTAATAAGCAAACCAGCCATGTAAATAACCGAATTATTAAAAAAAAAAGATTGAGCTTAAAACACGCGAATGCGTAGCAAAGTTATCAAATACACTTATAAGTAATAGATTTAGTTACATGTAAATATGGACATGTATTTCATTATAAATATACACACATACATGTATGCATATAGATAATAAAAGTTTTATGTGTTTTTTGGCTTTTTTCCGCATATGTTTCGTTTTGGCAGCCGCCAAAGTTTTGCTTTAATTAAATTAAATTTTTTATTTAGATTAAATATTCAACAAAGCACATGTTCAGCAATCTTATCGTTTTTTCTTTGTTTTTTTTTTTCTTTTTTTTTTGTGAAAGGTGTAAATTAGCAAATGAGGAGATGCTGTAAATGTCATAGAGCGTTAAAAATTTCACACTTTGATACCATAAGGTTAAAAAGATGGATTAAATAGTAATGACATAATCTGCACATATCAACTCTTTGAAAATTTCCGTCATTTTCATGAGTTCATTAGGTATAAAAGTGTCTGGCAACGTGCAAATAAAATGCCCGGATTCGGTTAAATTACGTTGGCTAAGATGCAGTTATCCCCCACATAAACCACATAAGGTCCTTATTAGTGTTGCCAATAGCGTATTGACGGCGTTATATTCATTTTGGAATGTAAATCTTGGAATGTAAATCTTCGCAAGTTTTAATATTTTGTATATATCCTGACAAGACAACAGACAAGAAGTGTGCAGAATCAAGGCAGCTAAGGCGGAGTCTGACAAGAGTTGTAAATTGACAGAGTAGTAGTAAGTTCCAGGGTGCCAACAACATCAGGTTCGTTGCATACGCCGTGCGCGCCCGAGTCTATACCAGTCCCATTTTGAACGTACATTTGAGATGGTGTGAGACAGTGTCTTGTTAGTATGCCTAATCTATTTGAGCTTTATGATAATAAATAAAATAATGTCCAAAAATCAACGGAATTTTTTAAAGACTCTACGTTTCTAAGGTGATCTAAGCACGTGGATTAGTACGACTTGGCCACCTAAATAAATTCGGTCATTACTTTATTCGTTCGATTTTCTGTAAGCAAATGTATCCAGAAAGGTAATTTTTGGGTTAAATTTCCTAAAAGCATACCAAAAATATTATACCTAACAACCAACTCCAAAACCACTTAATAGCTATTATATCTCCGAAATGGAGTCTATATGCCTATAATGTTATACAACCAACAACATCTAAATTTCATGTACTACATCCATATTTTTACAATTACGATACGATTAGTCGTAGAAGGTCTTTTGACCATTTCAATTTTTTTTGAATGGCCAACCCCCAAAAAATGCCGTATCTCCGCAACTGGGTATATATGGTATACATATTATATACCCATCAGCTGCGCATAATAATATAGTTTAATATAGTTTATAATATTGCTAACATCTTTTTTTTTAGCCAGTTAAGCACACACACCTCCAAAGCCAAGAATAACGAAGCAGAAAAATTATTTGACCCTATGTAAGTGGCTTAGCCCTTAAGTCTGATTTGAAATTCCCTAACATTAAAATGAATTGAAGAATTTGCTGAAGTGGAAAACTGAAATTTTAGAATTTACTACTATTAGACTATTATTATTATTTTTTTTTTTCATTTAACCGCTTGCCGCAAAATTTGGGTTTTAAAATATTCTTCTTAGCGAAATTTTGTAATTTAAATCTGTTGCTTAGAGCCATATAACTTTAATCTTGTTTTTATTTGTTCAATGCTATTTGGCTTAATTAGATAGTCAAATTGGAGAATATTCATAATATTTTCAATCTATAAATAGATAATGTTAAATATTACATAGGTAGATGCACAAAAATTTATGGATATAATTTTTAAATATACATATGTACATTAGGCGATATATGTTTTTATGAAGACACTCTACTATACTAAGTAAGTGCTGTAATTGAATAAAACTAGCTTTTTTTTTAATGATATTTTCAACTTTTTCGATAACGAAGAATTGGAACTAATTCGTCTATAATTCCATACACATATGTACCCCGCAGTAAATTTGTTTCACTGCTGAAGGATCAGTGATGATTCTTTGTTGAATATTCATCACTGTCGTCATAACTCAGTATATTTTTATTTGTTCTTGTTTTTTTTTTCTGAGGAAAGCAAACCATTTATATGAAAAATTCATCAGTCTTTATATGAAAGTATTCACTGATGCCTCCTCGTCATAGGTGAATTGCATCAGTGATTCATTAAGGATTCATTGCGGATTTTTACTGCAGGGTATATGCAAACCTACATAAATATATGTATAATATGTATATATTATGGGTAAAAACATCGTTAAGAAAAGAAATCGCGTAGAAATTTTGCTGCTTAAAATTACTAAACGTTTCATCGCTACGCCGGCTCCCCATACTCACACAGCTGCGCTACGGTAGCACATGCTAAAATTTAAATATAAGAAATCAGTAAGTGAGTTGAAATTTAAGTGATAATACATATAAATATGTATTAAAAGGCATCGATATCAAAGTAGGAAAAAGCTTTTGAAATAATCACATCCACATAAATACATACATACTTACTATATACATATACCTACATATGTACATATAGAATTGTACATAAAAAGGTGACGTAAAGGCATATTGACGCTGATAGTCGACAAACTATGGAATAGAATAGAATTTTTGAAGCAAAATGACAATAGCAAATATCACAAGTAGGTATTCGTAATTGTGTACATACATATTATGTTTGTGTATAGTAGACATATACGCCGCCGATTGACGCCGCCGCCGCCGCGCCGATTACCTTCATATTCGGCCGCCGCCGCCATAATCCGTGAAATCGGCGTATCGGCGCGGCGGCGTGCGCTGGCGCGCCATACCCGTATGGAGCGAGATGTGTACATATTTTCCTAGTTTTGCTAACTGCTAAAGTTCTTCAAAATTAAAAAAAAAGGAACCAATCGACGTGTTTTGACCTCAGGAACACGAAGCTGAATGCGGAAATGTTTTGTTTTTTGCCGGTTAAAAGTTATTAACAAAAATTTTGGCTGTTCCCTACTTTACTAGCCTCAGTCCTAAAGAATTTAAGCTACTGGAAAATTTCGGTTCGTTGGCTTACATAATTTTTTCTCAGATACGGAACTTTTCTGGGATCTCTTCCATTTAGTCCTACTTCTCGAGGTCTGTTGCTAATTGTTCTACTCAAAACTGCGCCATTTCAACCGTCCTTGATATCATTAGATGCTGAATATGATCCCAAACATGCCTCCAGAATCGAAAACTCATAGTTTGAACGTAAGAAAGTTGCTGTTTTTGAGTAGCCCTCACAGTTGTCGAACCTCAGCCCTATAGGGAATATTAAAGAAGACGATGGGGGATCAAAAATGGAAAAATAAGCAAGAGTTAAATTAAAGAAGCTTGGTACTTAATACCAGTTGCAAATTGCGCTGATTTGGTCAACCCTATGCCACGAAGAAGTAAGGAAGTTATAAAAAATAAAGGAGCTTCAACTAAACATTAGTTTAAATATAGCTGCAGCAGTAATATTGTAGTTTATTTGAAAAAACAATCGAATTTAAAGTTTGTCCCTATTATTATTTCCAATTTAAATTATACATTTCATTATTTTTATTCATAAAAATTAAATTATTATACAAAAACCACCCCAGAGTCATTGAAGCATATCCTCTCCGTGTAAGCATCAATATATGGTAATTATTATTTGGTCTTAAAATGAAATAAATGGAGAATTGCAAAATTTTGTCCCTATTATTTTTTCCAACACTGTATATACATATATTTATTTTAAAGTGCCTTATATATATATAAATATGTACATATGTAAATATATGTATGCATGTTTATTATCATACAAAATAAGCAAATGAATATAAATTTACCCTTACATATGGATTTGTGTATATTCCCTGCAGTAAAAATCCGCAATGAATCCTTAATGAATCACTGATGCAATTCACCTATGACGAGGAGGCATCAGTGAATACTTTCATATAAAGACTGCTGAATTTTTCATACAAATGGTTTGCTTTCCTCAGAAAAAAAAATAAAAACAAATAAAAATATAGTGAGCTATGACGACAGTGATGAATATTCAACAAAGAATCATCACTGATCCTTCAGCAGTGACACAAATTTACTGCTGGGTTCTTTAATATTTATTTTCTTTATTTTATATTTTAGTTTATGTAACAATTGTTTTTTTCTGTTAATAAAAAAGTTTCAACAATTTAAGGTGGAAATTAGTTTATTTATTCCATTCAGCCAGCGATATTAAGGTAACTAAATAAAGTTAATATTTGAATAAGGATTGTGATTTGTAGATTTGGGGCAGCCGCCGAAATGTTTTTGGAATAGCGCCGCCGCCGCCGGAATCACTGTCGGCGTATATGTCTAGTGTATAGGTATCTTTAAACAAAACCCGTAGGTGTGTAGGCATGCGCTCCTAAATGAACGTGACGCGAATTTATTTAGCCAAAATCGCTGAATAATTTACGGAAATGCTAGTCATAATACATAATTATATATAAATACATACATATGTATATATAAGTATATAATCTACTATATATATATATGCACATAGATATATATTTATGTACATATAAATTAATATTTTGCATATGGAAATTTCATTTAATATACACATCATTGCTTACACATATACGTAATACTATAAGTATAGTGCTATTTTATGTGTATATGTACATATGTATTTTATTTTAGCAGAAATGACGTCGTTTACTACTTAGTTCATTGATCAACTATAATTTAATATTGATTTTTGCCAAAAAAACTGGTTTTCTCTAAAAAAAAAACTATATGTTCCGTTAATGTTACTCGTATTATAATCAGGGATGTGATAAGTGGGCTTTTCCTACCAAAACTGGTCGGTTTTTTTCCTGTTGGTCGGATGGTCGCACGATTTGAATTTTGGTAGGTTTTTACCTTCCTTCAAGTAACATCACTGATTTGCTAGATTCTGCCACAACACTGTTGAAAGAACGTTTGAAAGTTCATGTATTCATGTCTCTTTCTCACAGCAACAGTTTGCTTGAATACTTTTTGTGTTTCTCTTCGGCAGAGTTTTGTGTAAAGTGGAGAAAAGAAGGTGAACGTATACGCATGAAACCCCTTTCTTTGATGAAAAATGCGCTTAATGAAAATTGCTTTGGCGGGCTCACAAACTTTATTTTTAATTTGCTTACGCTTCCACACAGCTCTGCTGCAGCGGAGCGCAAATTTTCTACACTTTCTTTAATAAAACCAAACTCAGAAACAAATTAGAAATAAGCACTATGCACTAAAAAAGATCTTAGATTCAATTTTGATATTTAATTAAAGTTCTGATCTCATTTGTATACCTACTTGGAGACCTGTTAAACCATAGTCGTAACTATTTTAAAATGTTAACATAAATTACATACACAAATTAATGTACATACATATGTACAAACGCATTCGTACCTTATTATTTTAAGCTAAAACATGTGAAAATATTTGAAGAGTGATATGTATGTATAAGTTCCTATATATGTACCAGTTAAATGAATAAATAAAAATACATAAATTTTCAAAAACCAGCTTAAATGACGAATTTTGTGAAAAAAAAAATTTGGTCGGCTGAAAGCTATTTTGGTAGGTTTTTCAGACGAATTTGGTCGGAAAAAAAATTTCAAAGTGGCAACCCTGATTATAATCGCTTTTCCGCAGATATTCAAAAATATTATAATTACTTGTTACTCAGACACCAAATAACAAAGAGTTGAAATCAAATTCCATAAAAACGTATTTGTACAGTCACGTTCACACAAATTGCATACTTTTCGCTGTAAAATTCATGAAACAAAAGCATTTTTTACGATTATCTAATAAATATTTGGCCGATTTTCGAAGGAAAGGTTAATGAGAAAGATAATGAGAAATAGTGTTTGTGTTCAAATACGCCACTCTTTCTTTTGTTGCTATATGTAGTAACTAGGGCAACAGGAAATATGCAAATGCATATTATTCTGTTGCAGTTGTATTTACATATGATACAAAATATATATCGGCGTTTTAGCTCAAGACGAAAAGAATAAGTCATATTTTCACATATTTGGCTCAAAAAGGCTTATTTTTGCATATCCTGACTTATTTGCATATTTTTGGCATATTTTGCTATAAATGCATATTTTAGCATATTATTTCGTCATATTTTTGCATCTCGCTCGTAAAATAGTTTTTATTTACATTTTTTACTCTGCCAACTTTGTTTTGTATATGTGCGTACTATTTGCCATTCCTCTTTGTGTGACAAGTTTAAGGCGAATTTAATAATTTTCGCAATGCTTCATTCAAATGTGCTACAAAATTTGTGAATTTGCCCAATAGGAGAATCGGAGAAATGTAAAAATATGTATGCACTGTGTAATTGCAGAGGCGTCTGTGAGCTTTAACGATGCTGGTGGTTAAATTGAAAAAATAAACCTATAAAAATATAAAAAAGTACCTTTAATAAAAATAATATTTTGTTGCAAGAAGTATTCTAATTTATTAAAATGTGAATTTTTTATTTCGCCTTTTGTACCTATAAAAACATAAATATGTACCTTTAATAAAAAAAAAAAACTAATTTTGGATATTTGTCCGGGTCAGGGTTTGAAGCTGGAACCTCCTGCATGAATGGTGAGCACACAACCTACTATGCCGTATATGTTTTTTTAAGTATATAAAACAATTTTTAAGGAAATATTTTCAGTGCTTAAACCAAGTTGCAAGAGCATATTTTTAGCGCTAAAAACGAATATTTTAGGACATAGTTCCTGTTGCCCTAGTAGTAACATATGGTTCTCAGTTTTCGGCACCCAAGTGACTAATGTGTATGTGGACTGATATCACGATATGCTCAACCGACGATGATGCGCAGAAGAGCGCGTTCATCAAAACTTTGACATAATCAGCTGATTTCGCGACGTCAAAATGAAATTTTGCTCCATGTTTGGTGTTTGTGTGTTTTCCTTTTTCCTTTAACAATTCATTGGCAGCGACGTCAACTCCAATGAATACCACGAGTGAACACTCCACTCATTGCGTAATCGGTTTAGTTCATTCATGGACTCCTATGATGTCTACGATTTCCATCTAATCCTAATTCATTGCTTTTCTTAACATCAGAAATAAAGTTATGTTTTCTTTGCAACCATCACTGTACTAAACATAGATATGTATGTATATTTGATGGTTTTTATTGTTATGCTCACTTATGATTTTTTTTTAAATACCGGTGAACCGGCATTTTTGCACTTTTTAATATTAATTGGGTAGCGGCAATATTGAGACTTTAACCTCTTACCTCTACAAACCAAAACAAAAACGAAAACAAATTTTTTCCATTGATTGAAAATTTTATGGCCCAATAAACACAAAAGCGAGGATGATGTCGTGGCGAATTCGAGATGAATTAGCGAAGGTGAATGTAATTTTTCGGACTCATATACAGTTCGAGATGTAATTGAGAAAAAATAAATTCTCGCAAAAGCACTTTTTTATTATGTTAAAACTTGTTTTACACTTCTTGTTTTTTTCCCTGTTGCGCTTTAATTTACCATTTAAAACTCTACACAAGAAACTCAAAAGCTCGAATGATATCGTGGCGAATTAGAGGCGGATTCGCAGACGAAGATTTTCTAGAATATATTCGCCAATGAGCCTAAATCTCGAATCACCAACGATTAGAGCATATGAAAATGTGTGAATCGCTAATGAGAGTTGACTGGACTGGGAATTCGGATTCGCCAATCGATCTATCGTCGCGAAGTATTGCCGCGAGAATATATGTATGTAATCAGAGAACCGAACTCATTTCGAATTCGAGGCGAATCCATTGTGTTTATTGGGTGCGCATATTTTTTTTTGTTTTTATTTTGGGCAAATAGTGTGCAAAACAATATACATACATACATACATATTTAAGTTGAATATTTTATTTTTTTTTACTCAAAGTCGGTATCGACTCAAACGTCTATTCCACCACTTTCAGCGTTTGGAAATAATTTAAATCTTAACCGCTTTAATGACTTATTTCCTGTGTATTAACAAAACTTTTTTTACGTTTATTTTAAAACAACAACACAACTTGATAACGATGTCACAATCTAAATCTGCGTATCCTAGTCGGTATTGCAATAGTTTCTCCTGCATATCTAGTTATTAATCCACCTACCTACCTACATACATATGTATGTACCTATATAGGTATGCTATGCGTAGAGATGATTACGTTTCTTACATCATTCGTATATGCATGTAGTTAGTAATCACTCAAATGAAACATAAATGAGTTAATTTTATTAAGTAACGTGGCAATGCGGTAGCCATGGGTAATGGCGCAATTTTTTTGGCGCTGATACAATAACACCAGCGCCAACCGTGGCGCCGCGCACGGTTCTGGCGCAATAACACCTTTAGCGCAATTGCCATGGAATAATCGATAAATAACACTTGTTCGCTTCTTACTGTCTACTATACCCGTTTTATTTCTTTTGGCGCAATTCTGCTTACATACACGCTTGCAGAATAATTGTGCCACAATTAAATTTAATTTTAAAAATAATTTGCGTATATTTGTGAAAATATGCTGGCATCTCGTTTTTCGGCATCTTCATAATGAAATACGAGTGTCGGCTCCACCCTATTAAAAAGAAAGATTCCGGGTCTGGGCGCATTATATCGAAATTTTCCCTTACCATTTACCATGCGTAACAAAAATATACTATATGCTAATAAATATTTTATTTAATTTATTTTGTATTATATTTTTCTCTCCTATTCACAGATAATGTCAATTTTGTCTTCTTTATTTGTGAAAGTAAAATATCAATACCCTTTCGTATTAGCGATGGTTCGGTATTGGCGTTAGCATACATAATTGTGACGGTGTCATATACGCTGTGCTGTTATTGGCTTTGTGGTGGTGCCATTTTACACTAGCGCTATCTATATTGGTGCTGGTGTTAGCGCACGAAATTGAGTCAGTGTTATATTGCAATAGCGCATCATTGAGTTGGCGCTACATTGAGTTGGCGCTACATTGAGTTGGCGCTATACTGAGTTGGCGCTACATTGAGTTGGCGCTATATTGAGTTGGCGCATTTTCCAAATCGGAGTTAGCGCAATAACACCAGGGTTGGCGCCAGCGCAATTGCGCGGCGCAGCGCAGTGTTACCCATGCCTACAATACGGATACTTCAAATTATTTGCGCTTAAAATCCATTGGATTTCTTTGTCGTTGTTCTATTTTGGTGTTTTTTTGTGTGCATGAAGATTTTTAATCTTTAATTGCTAAGACAATTTGATAATCAAGAATTAATTTTAATGCAATCATCGTTACGATTGCGTTCTTTATAAGAATGAAATCGCTACAAAAGCGTTTTGTTGTTATTACTTTCATAAAAAATAAACATCATTGCATACATAAATACAAAGAGCACTTAACTTTATAAAATATTGTTTTCATGAATATTCGATTCGATACTTGCTCAAGTAAGCAAATTTTTTGCATGACTTTATAACTTTCTATATTAATCACATCAACATGATTATATAATGACAAAGTATTTAATAGTACTTAGTATTTTTTTTTTCGAGGCAAGTACTCAAGGGTGTGATTATGTAAATTTAATTACTTAAATATTGTTTGGGGTGTATACTTGAGCTTATACCTGGCAAAAAAATATTTTTAATGTGTGGCATACCTTCTGTGGTGGCCGCTGTGGTGCAGTGGGTAGAGTGCTCGCCTGCTATGCCAGAGGTCTCGGGTTCAAACCACGGTCCGAGCCAAACAAATTTTTCTAATTAGTAAAAATCCAATTATTGGGTTTTTTAAGAGCAGCGGTTACCTCTCGGCAGTGGGCGGCATACCCTCCGAGAGTATTTCTGCCATGAAAAAGCTTCTCACAAAAAATGCATTCGCCGTTCGGAGCCGGCATAAAACTGTAGGTCCACCCAATTAGTAGGAAAAAAAAAAGGAGCACACCTCGAATTGGGAGAGAAGCTCGGCCATAAAACTCGTCAGAGTTATAATAGCGCCATTGTATTATTATTATTATTATTATACCTTCTTAACATATATACATCATCTTTGCGTAATGGTTGTGTTTACAGTGCTGTGCAATTAATATGCAACATAGGCTTCCTGCAATAACACATTCAACGCAAAGATAGCTGTGGCCGTACAGAATTGTTCATGCCTAACATGCGTGTATCTTGCTCATGGCGTGATTTTCATCATTTTCCACCGCCCATTTCTGTGGATTATATCCTTAGCTGAATTGGCAAGAGTGGCCTCCACTGCGTTGGGAAGATCAGGTGGGCAGTGATGCTGACGCCCTAGGTATTCCCAAGTGGCGCCATGCTTCACGAAACAGAAATAGCTGGCGCGCTTTATTGGACTCGGCCAGAATCGTCTAGACGGTTACGTGCCAATTAAGTAAGTAAGTAAGTAATATCCTTAGCTGTTTTATATGAAGATTGTCCATATATTAACTGTCAGTTATATGAAAGCTATGTACATCTCGTCGCACGGATAAATTAAAGTCGTATGTTGCATTTAAAGATTTTTTGGAATGAAGTTTGAAATTGTATTTCTCCAAAACGCCTCATTAGATTTTCTCCAAAGTCTGGCAAAACACTACTAGGTCACAAAATTCTTAAATTATTTTAATTTTGTTATATCGCCCGTTTTATGCAATAGGGATTTAACTCGAAATTTTCGATTTCTGGGATTTTGCCATATATTTCAATAACTGGGTAGTGCCTTTGAGTCTAGTCTTATAAAATACTCAAAAGGATAAAAATGGCGGAAATAAAAGTGATTTTGTAGGAAGCTGTAGAAGGAAACTATTTGAAATTATAAAACTTTATTTGCGTTTTCCCTAAAAAAATTTTTTTTAGTTAAATCCCTATTGCATAAAACGTGCGATATATTGTTTATTAATTTGGAATTTATAACGGATTTTCTTCAGTAAAATTTTGTCGTGTGTTATCTTTAGCAACAGTTTTGCAGGAATGTGTATAACATACGACAAAACATGCTCCCAATTTGAACTAAATTAAAGATTTTTTAAATTAGTTAAATATTGTATTTTATTTCTCATAAGTAAATAAATTAAATAATTCACAGCAAGTAAAAGCACATTAGAAATTAGACGAAATCGCTTGTGACCCTGCAAATTCGACAAAAATCCTGCTCAATATCTCTTAAACTAAAAGAGATAGCAAAATACGGATAAATTCATTCGAAAGATCTTGATTAGCTTAGCATAACTGCATTATTAACTCAATTCGGCTCAAATTTCACATACGACAGCAAATTTATCCGGGCGACGATCTATTTCTTTTATCCGTAGGATTAAATGCTCAGAGTTGATTTTTTAGCTGTCGAAAGAAAAATGACTCAAAAGAAGTGATAAAACATACAACTTTTTGATTAAATATTGGGAATCACAAACATATTGAAATAAAATATTAACAGAAACGATAAATTTGATAAATTTCAGTGTTTCAACAAAAATCAGTTTCCGCCGCAATTGTGTTTACCTAGAGGGATTTTACGACGGAACGTATCAGTTGTTCACTGCCCGTTGATCCGATATCCGTTGATCAGTTGCATTTCTGTATCGGTTGCATGTTTATTGCACATCAGTGTTCACATGCATATGTATATGCACTATCATCGGCAGTCCAGGCAAAATAACGATTTACGAAAAAAGATGAAAACAAATTTATCAAATATTAGCCGTGTTTTTATTCAAGCGCATATACATCTGCGCTTAAATTTTGTATGGATTTCTAAGCGCACATCTCTATCCGCGCTTAGTTGTCCATACAAAATTTAAGCGCAGATGTATATGCGCTTGAATAAAAACACGGCTAATATCATTTAGTTGTTTACCATAGAACTGTATGGAAATTCATCAATTATACAATAACAACGATATTTAAATACATTTTCATATGTATATACATATGTACTTGCATTGTAGCAATGCGCAACTGGAATTTATTCATATTCCTGACTAGACACCATTAATTTGTGCTAAATAGATAAATATTATATACACATACACATATGTTTAGGTATACATATTAAGTAATAATCGCCAATGGGATGCTAATTAAAAATCAAATGCAAGGGCACATCTGAACAAGCTATGTACTAGAATTTTGACTGGTTGGGCCATAATAATGCTACTGGAATATTCTTTGGAAAAAAGTGTTATAGTATCCACAAATTTCAACATAATTTTTTTCCATCTTCATGCACTTGCCATGCAAAATAATATATTTATTTATTAGCGTCTCATATAAGCTTCGTGGTGGCTTCGACTTTCTTACTAATTTTATTTTTGTTTCTTATTCTTGTTTTAAAACTATTCTCAATGTTATCTTTAAATTGCAACACATTTTGACGAACCGTTAAGTGTATGTTGTGTTTTTTATTGCAGATAAATATCAGCAAATCGAGAAATTAAACCATTAACTTATTGCACGCATCATGTGTAATAAACCCAGTAACCGAGTATAAAATACCAGCGCATAAATACCAAGGATGCATCGTAACGTTAATATTATCGTTTACCGAAAAAAGGCAATCGTTTCCGTTGAAACTATTCAGGTTTTTACCGTTTACACAATTATCAAAATAATTTATAGCCGCAAAATAACGATAATGAAATTATCGAAATAATACCATTTCGTTGATTAGCGAAAAGAAATTATCAAAATGATTTCATTTCGTTGATTAGCGTTATCATAACCAAATTTATAACGTTGAAATGCTTAGTACGCTCGTAATGCCGTCGCGAACAATCGGCCGAGTACTCGCATACATTTGTACATACATATATGCATATGCACACGAACTGCTACGATTTGAGTGACAGCTGTGTATGTATGCGCCTCGTCCAGGCAATCTTCGTTGATTTACTTCGTTCCAACGTTACCGGTTGCATTTTGATAATTTAGTTTTGTGAATTATCGAAACGAAATGGTTTTGATAATTTAGCGTTGCGAATTAACGAAACAAAACCATTTTGATAATTTAGCATTGTGAATTAACAAAACGAAATAGAATCCGTTCGTTCGTTAAGCATCTCTGATAAATACATATGTACATAAATTATAATACGCGATTGCTTTTTTGTCCATGGATTTGGTACACCCAAATGTACATAGATTTGTATGCTTGCATGTTTTTATATGCGTTTATTACCGTTAAAAGAACGTACATACATACAACAAATGACACTTGACCACTTGACATCGATCATTACGATTGCAACATACATCACACATACTACATTGTACATACTTGTACATAGATATTTGCAACAATGGTTTTTACAAGTACATAATAGTATTTATGTACATATGTATCTTTGAATACATACATAGATACTATGTGCTATATTTATTTGGAAATTGAAAATCTGTGTTGTTTACTGCTAAGTTTTTTTTTTGCTGTAAGTTTGACTTAGGTGTGAACATATTAATGTTCATATGTCTGTCAGCATGCACCCATACTTTGATGTCTCGTGGCTGTCGACAACCATCAACTCGTTTTTTTATTCGCACTATATTAATCGCCAAAAAAAAAAAAGAAATAGCGCATTCATTCGACAATATTTATGCTTACAAGTACTTGAATGTATGGAAAATGGCAGAAAAAAGTGTTGTTGCAGCAGCTCAGGCGCTTGCAGCACACGTGGGCCATGATGAATTGCGTTTTGCTATTGTTTTTGTTTTTGTCTTGGCTCTCTGCGCCAGACTTGAGCCATTATACTCGTATGTACGTAGTATTTACATATATTTTTGTTATTTTTATTGTTGGATTCTAAATTAATAAAAGAAGTGCATTTTGCACTTTTCGTAGTGAATTGTTACTTATGTAGTACATAAATATGTGTGCCAACTAAGCGATTATATATATGTATATATGCACATACATACTTTTATGTATAAATATACTTTTGTACCCAATTCGCCCAAAAGACTTTTTTTGATATAGAATTACATATATATATATATTATATATCAAAATGCATAACATTAGAAAGTCACACCCATTCATTCAACCATCCTATTTTCCAACCGTCTGCTCATCTGCTGACCATTATTATTCTTAAACTCACAAATGGGTATATAATGTCTTAAATCAAACGCTTTCAATATTAATTTCCTTATATTTGTGCATTGTGACCTGCAGCCATGACTTTTTCTTTTTGCAAATCGAATGCAAAAGCACACGATTTGACTTTTTATGCGAAATCAAGAACAAAATTAGACAAACATTAATTGCTTTACTCTTGCTTATAATTATTGATTAACACTAAGGTTAAATTTAACGTTTTTGCGTACGTTTTAATTTTATGGTTTAATTTTTATTTTGTTTGTGTTTAATTGCGATATTTTTATTTATTCTTTTTAGTGCCAATTTTTTATTTAGTACATTTTAGTTTCGATTCTTAAGCATTAATTCATACATACACATACGTGTGCATGTGTTTTATATGTATGTATAACTTCTTCTTCCTCATCAAGTTGTGCTAGCATTTAAAGTGACATTGTCCCACTTTACTATACTTTACTTCCTCACATTAAGAATATCACATCAATTTTTTTTATATTTTAAATGCAATTTTTCTTCTAAATATTCTTCTTCATATAAAGTTTTATTTAATGAGTTGTAGTGAATAAGTAAGTAGGTATGCGACAAAGCGTATACGCATTGCATGTGAGATGAATTATGATCGAAAACGAATGCTATGCGTGTTAATTTTTTTTTTTTTCGATGACGCCAATAGTTCTTTTTAACACGCTTTTATTAGTTTCACCTGTATGTATGTATGTATGTATGTATGTATGTATGTAATTTCTAGCTGCTGTCTAAATATGTACATATATGCAACATATTTACTAATGAGATTAGGTTTTAACCACCGCTATCTTCCAGCAGATGGCGCGCGTGTATTTATATTTTTTAAATATTCACTTATTCTATTTCTTTTCACTATAACAAATATTGTATGTTTGTACGTATATTATTACTAAATTAGTAAACAATTGTGGGTTGATGGTGCATGATCAGTCTGCAGGTGGTTTTTAAACAGTGGGGTTTATACAAAACAGAAAGTTCTTAAATTGTTGATTTCATTATACACATACTATATATTTAATGTGCTTAATATTTTTAGGCTTTTATTCTCATACTTTCAGTTGAGTTCACTTGTTTCCGGAAATTCCCACATAATAAAATTTCAACTCAAAAGCGCTCCAAGCACATAGATACATACATACATAATAACGCACCTAGACACAAAAAATCTGCAAAAAGAAAAATGTCAGCTATACGAATGAACGAGACAACGACAATTGTCGATCGTATGGTGAATTTTTTGGTGCAACATGAGGATATGCGTACAAAAAGTTGGTTCCTTTCGAATGCGCCTGGCCCACTGTTTATGATTTTAGTTGGTTATTTGTATTTTTGCTTGTATGCGGGACCACGTTATATGCGCGATCGTAAACCTTACGATTTGAAAAATACAATGCTGGTGTATAATGCGGTGCAAGTGCTATTCAGTTGGGTGTTATTCTATGAGGTAATTTTGTATACATAAACACATACACATTTTCTTAATTTAAAACTGCATCAAATACAACATATCATATGCATTTCTGATTCTTAATTCTTGTTTCCCTCAGGGTTACAAATCTGGTTGGGGTGGTCATTACAATTTCCGTTGCCAACCGGTGAATTATAATTCAGATCCGATTTCTATGAGGGTAAGCAAAATTGTGGTTAAAAAAAGTGCACATGTATATTCTCGATACCTAACACTTTTTGATCCATAGGTATAAGGCTTGATTTCCGAAATAAGTCGGCTTCATATTCCAAAGTCTACACTCAAAAAAAAAAATTACTCAGATTATGGAAAAATGGGAATGATTCGGCGCTAAAGACATATTTCCATATTTTGATGTACAATTTTCTTTAAAACGTGGTTTTTATTCCTTGATTTGAAGAAAATCGTACATCAAAATATAGAAATATGTCTTTAGCGCCGAATCATTCCCACTTTTCCATAATCTGAGTAAATTGTTTTTTCAGTGTACATTTGATAAACGCTTTTTATCTTACTCCCTTCTATGTATTTTCATACTTTTTTTTCAGATGGCACGCGCCGTTTGGCTTTATTACATTGCTAAACTGACTGAGCTGCTGGATACGGTATTCTTCGTATTGCGCAAGAAACAACGTCAAATCTCCTTCCTGCACTTGTAAGTTATGCTAATCATAAATGTTCTAATTCAAGAATAGTAGTAGGTATGTATATTGATAAATGTTTATTTTTGCATTTGCGCAGATACCATCACACTTTAATGCCAATTTGTGCGTTTGTTGGTGTTAAATATTTCGCCGGTGGACATGGCACACTGCTTGGCTTCATCAACTCCTTCATTCACATCATTATGTACGCTTATTATTTGCTCTCTGCAATGGGTCCCAAGGTGCAAAAGTATTTGTGGTGGAAAAAGTATATAACCATACTGCAAATCGTACGTTACATGAAAAAGAAATGAAGTGCTTTGAAAATTTAGTACCTATATCCTATTATTTTCTTTTTGGTTTATATTTCTGCTGCAGATTCAATTCCTCATCATTTTCGTACACACTCTACAAATTCAATTCCAGCCAAACTGTGACTTTCCCAAATCAATTGCAGCGCTGCTCACTTTCAATGCTGGACTTTTCACTTATATGTTCAGTTCCTTCTACATAAAGAACTACAACAAGGAAGCTGCATTGAAAGCTAAAATGAATGAAGCCGTCAAACAGGATTGATGTGGTACTTACATTTATTCATTGGTTTTGTTTCTTCTCATATATGTATGTATGTATATGTACATTTCAATATTATTATTGGGTACATTAACATAAGTATATATGTATATGAATGTTTGCTGTACTTTCTAATCACAAAAACTCACCCAGAAAGGAGTAGGAATTTTCGAAACAAAAATATTGGGCCTAAATAGTGCATATATGTACTTGGTAGAGAATGGCATGTGATTTGACAAATGTTAATTTAGCTTTAGTAAATAACAATTCTCTCTGACTTCCAAGTAGGTACTTGTAATTAAGCCACTAAATGTATATGTAGAATATTTCATAAGCTTTTGAAAAATTGCGAAATTAATATGTAATTTAATTTAAATTTCGTGAGAATGGTTTGAAAATGTTTGTATGTATGCAATGAATAACCACTAGCTTTGTTTTCATATAAGTATATATGTATATACAATTGTTCATATTTAGTTTATAATTAATTATTTTAAGTAATTTAATTAAGTTATAAATTGAAAAAAAAAAAAAATATTACAATAACCTTTCGTAATTGTTGAAGTTGTGTGAAAAATAAACAAATGTTACGCTTTTTAAGCAGAAAGAAGGCCATTAAATTTTCAGGCTACAGTCTGGGCTCATTCTAGAATGAAAAATTTGATAAAAAGTGTAACTGAACCAAATATTTAGCTTAAATTTGAATTTTAATATATAAAAACAGCTTAACTTATCAGATTTGTGTAGGATTTTTCGAAAAGTTATAATAATATATATTTTTGCTTGTTTACCAAAACAGTGTAAAAATGTGTTTGTAAGTAATTGTGATTAATATGATAAATGTTTACAATTTTCTTTCAACTAAAACAATTAAAATGCTTAAAAAATGTTTCTAAACAAAAATAATTCTAAATTCCTAACAACGTACATACTTTTAATTTAAGCTTTTGATTTATTTTTTTTCTGTTAATGATAAAAGTGTGCATGCATTTTGTATTATTTAAGTGGTAGACTTTTAAATTTTTTTATACATATGTATGTATGTATTGTAGATTTAAATAAGGAACGAATAAATATTTTATGCAATTTTTTTTTTGCAAAATGTGTTTATTTTCTCTATTTTCATTATGGGAAAATTGGTGTTTTCAGAAATAAATACGTACTTATATACCTCTAAATCCAATTAATTAATTATTTACATTTTCTTAACTTCTATTTAACCAATATGCTATATTGGAATCATATTTGAACTGATTCATTTCTGTCGTTATTAACTAGCATTAAATTGGTATCTATAATTTGGTTGAAATTTAACAATTGAAATTTCATAAGACCTCCCATGTTATTACTTGGCTTTGCCGGACTGTTTCGTACAGTTTCATTACTTCACCAATAACTAAGATTATTTAATAATTATTTCATTGTTCATACGCTTTAATATAATAATTATAATACAATGGCGCTATTACAACTCTGACGAGTTTTATGGCCGAGCTTCTCTCCCAATTCCAGGTGTGCTCTTTTTGTATTTTTCCTACTAATTGGGTGGACCTACAGTTTTATACCGGCTCCGAACGGCGAATGCATTTTTTTGAGAAGCATTTTCATGGCAGAAATACACTCGGAGGATATGCCGCCCACTACAGAGAGGTGGCCGCTGCTCTTAAAAAACCCAATAATTGGATTTTTATTAATTAGAAAAATTTGTTTTGTATTTTGCTCGGACTGCGGTTAGAACCCGACACCTGTATCATAGCATGGGGTATGATACGCTTTAATCTTTTTGAAACATGCCTATTAGGGTATATTTTCCAAGGTATTTAATTTTGGTAATATCGTTAAAAAATATCGTCCATGTAACATCAAACCCAAGGTTAATACATAAGGTTGTCTTGCTACCAAGAATTATCTATTTGGATAAGCCTTGCTTGCTACAAACAACTGACTGGTTTTTTCATTATCTAAATTGTCAAGCAAGAAGTATTTGTTGCTTTTCTTGTATACATGTGTCACTTGGCCAATGGAAAATGGTAGTTTTACAATTCAGATAGCAAAATGGGCAAGAACAAGAGGCGAGTTCCCGTGGCAGTGATCCAGATCCGGATAAGAAGTTTGCCTGCAAATGCAACACGAATTCTGTGATCCTGGCGTTTATCTGTATCAATTTCGGATCCGTATAGATTGTAATAGGTTGTTTTGATCCAGATAAATACCAGGATCACAAAATTGTTGTCGCATTTGCTTGCAAAATTTGTATCCGGATCTGGATCACTGCCACGAGAACTCAGCTAAAATGTATTGCAGGGATGCTTTTCCGCACAGCGTCAACCTTAGGATCAACCTTGATCAAACCAGCGATCATTTGCATTCGAAAGCATTACAACCCCTTTTTAATTTATTTTTAGAGTATAATTAGCCAATAAAAAAATCCTCTGAAGTATAAATTTATCACAATAACCGAGTTAGTATGGCAGCATTGGCTATAAATATCGCCGGTTTCTATTTGAGCGACAATTGAGGGATTTCTGCGTAGTTCTCGATAAATTTTTTTATCGATAAAGAGTTATGCTTCAACAGGTCTGGCAGCATTCCTGTGACAGCTAACGAAGCAGAGTAAAAAAGTAGAGGAAAAAATGAAAATTTTTTTATCGCAATTGCCATTTGGATTAAGCGAAAAAACACTGATTGCAGCAAATAAAATACAATAAATTAACATAAATATTGGGACATTCATTGCAAATAAAGATTCGTATTAATAACTTTAATTGCATTACATACATATAACAACAAAAACTCAGGAGCCAAGTGGCCAAGTCAACAACGCGTTTAGGTGAATTTGTGCTGAAATTTGTTGAAAGCAAAGGGGCGGATGCAGCGCCGCGCTGACAAAGAAAACAGGAAAAAAGTGCACGTCAAGCAAAAATAAAATAAAATATTGAAAATTCTCGAATACCACAAGACGCCTAATAAAGTTAATACAAAAAGGGACTTGTGGCTATTTCTTAAACTATTGGAAGAAATTAATATACCTACATACATATAAATATACACAAACAAACGTACGTCTATGTACATACAGCAAACATCCATCCAGCACTAACTGGTTTTTATAGACAAACTACAATAATCAAAAAATAAAAATAAGTAATAATAAGATTTCAAACGTAATTATAAAGAATAAAATGATGGTTGAATCAGACGGAACTGCTGATGCCACACGTCGCCTAAATGTTAAGAAACAAACATTGGATGATGCTTATGCAGTACCAGCTAATTTCTTAGAAATTGACGTGGTCAATCCATTAACAACAATGGCCGCAGGCAAGAAACGTTATACGGACTATGAAGTGCGAATGCGGGTGAGTGAACATTATTGGGTTTTTTATAGCGGTCATACCAACTCCTTCAGATTTTATGATATCAGTAAGACTGATATAAAGTAGCCGTATCATTCATTATTCGCTGGCCAACCGGTATATAATAGAACTGCACTATTGACCGAAATACTGGTCCAGATTTCCATCTGTCTACCAAAAGGGACGGCTTTACATTAAGGAACCACGGTTCGAGAAAAATGCCTTTCTCAGACGTGTAGAAGGCCTCTCACAGATCTCAAAACTGAAATGAAAACTTGCCGGAGGCTTATAGTTCACGAGATATTTGTTGGTAATTTTTTGGAAGTTGGATGGGTCCATAGATATTACCGCAGAAAGGGAATTCTGCCGGTTGGGCCGAAGGCCGCCAAAGCAAAAAGGTGTTCTACACACATATATGCATATGTGAGTGTTTTTATATGTAAGTGCCTTTCCTCGGTAATCGTACGCAGTTTTGGGAACAAGTAAAGAATACCGTCCGGTGAGCTAAAAAAAGAAACAAAAGTGGGCGTGGTCCGCCTTTTTGGCCTGATTTCAGTGATATACTTCTTTTTTGGCGCAAACGATTTTTGAGGGAGCTAGAGGGGGATGAAGTTTAAAAAACTGTTTTTTTAAAGAGCCGATATCTTCCAAAATATTCACTCAATTTTTAAAATTAAGGCATCGTTGGAAAGCTTACTTAAATGCCTTTCATATGATACATAAATATTTCCCCAAATTCCACACAAATTTTGTAAAAAAGCAAAAAACTTTAATTTTGGTAATTTTTTTTTGTTTTTTCCTTTTTTTTGTTGAAATGACCTCATTAACACTATACAAAGTTATTTCAATTTAAAAGGACGTTAAATTACCTTTCATTTGATATATAATTTGTTACGAAAATTTTGTTAAAAACGTGCAAAACAATTCTTGTTAGTTATGTATAATATCAAGAAATCATCTATAGCGCGGACAACAGTAATTTTATACAGAACCCCGAGTAGCGTTGGCGGCCTTCGGCCGCGCTTTAAAAAAATAACCCTCAGCCGGCAGAATTCTACTCCGTAATAGCATCTATGGGGAAACTTTCCAATAATGTTACACGCCCCCAAAAAAACGACTTCTACCGGGGGATAGGGGAGGGGAAGGGTGTTCTGAATCCGTAAAATTTATGCGCCGGACGTACCTCGTTTTCGAGGAATTTATGGTTAAAGTTTAGTAACTCTCCATATAAATACGATAAAGAAAAAACTTTTGCGGAGAACAGATTTTGCGTTGGGGCCTTCGACCGCGCTTATAAAAAAATAACCCTCAGCCGCCAGAATTCTCTTTCCGGAGTAATATCTATGGCCCGGTCCACAGTGCTTTTGCGCAGAACACTTTTCTGCGTTGGCGGCCTTTGGCCGCGCTTATAAAAAATAACCCTGGGCTACGCCATCCGTCCGGACGTGTGCCCTAACCGTGGCTACCGCCACGGTGATGCCCTTCTGCGTAGTACACCCTTCGTGTGTCAGAAAAGCCTACTGTACAACTTTTTTCATGGTTCTCTGTATACCTAAAACTACTAAAACATCTTTTCATTTCACGATAGCTAATTATATAGAAGTCTTGCTATAGAGAATAGTATATGAAATGAAAGATATTTTTATGCTCTTTTAAATGAATATAATTTTTAATATACTTAATAACAAAAAAAAAATCACAGTTTTTCCCTAAAAAAAATACCAAAATTTAAGTTTTTTGTTTTTTTTAACAAAATTTGTAAGGAATTAACGAAAATTTTGATACGTCATATGAAAGGCCTTTAAATAAGCTTTCCAACGATACCTTAATTTTAAAAATTGAGTGAATATTTTGGAAGATATAGGCTTTTTAAAAAAAGTTTTTTTTAACTTCATCCCCCTCTAACTCCCTAAAAAATCGTTTGCACCAAAAAAGAAGTATATCACTGAACTCAGGACAAAAAGGCGGACCATGCCCACTTTTTGTTTTTTTTGTAGCTCACCGGACGGTATCCTTTACTTATGCCCAGTTTTGGGGTATTGTTTGGTAAATTTTACAACTTACAAACATCTTCGGTCGACGGGACTTTTGGTTTTAGAATCAGGAGGACCTCCTCTACAACCCCCAATGACTTTTTTTCAACGCGTGGTAGACTGTTGGAAAATTTTCCCGAAATACTTTTTAGGAAGTGGTTGTAAAAAGACGGCATCTTATGCACAGGGCATGCAATATGCTTTTGGTTTTTTTTTGTTGTAGCATTCAAAAGTATAACAATGTTGTGATTCCTTAATTAACAGGTCATTTTTACTATTTAGATACAAAAAATATAATAATACGCTATTACGTATATAACGCAATATGAAAGAAATAAAGAAAAATACAAAAGGGCCGAACCACCTACGTATGTACATATACCTAGAAGTTCTTATTAATAAAAGTAGAATTAAAGCGTTCATATCTTCTTGATTTCATTATTAGGCATATTTCTGTGTAGTCTAAACCGCAAATTGCTTTAGTTATATAATTAGTACAAAACAAACTTCATTATCTTAAATATTATGTTATATTCCAAACCCTAATTAACATGCAATTTTGTATGATAAGTATTAACTCAAAAAAGTTATTAAGGCGGTCAAAGATATTAAAAAAGAGTAGAAAACATTTTAATTTTAAGTACAAATTTCCTTATCAATAGGTCGGACTCTATAAAATAATATATGTACATATGTACATAGTATGTATATACCTATGTATGTATATTATGTACATTAGTCATTATCCGCCGCCATTCATTACATTCATTTATCAATGGAGCTTACTCATAATGGATGTTGTTTTACGCGGTAAGCGGGTCATGCGGTTTTTGCATAGTATTAAAAAACATTTTATATACAGCGTAAATGCAAGTATATAGATATGTACATATGTACACCACAGAATGCGATAACATATATGTATGTATGTATTCTTAACTGCATCACCAGCAGCCAAATGATATGGGATCTTTGACCACTGTTCGTCTATAGCCGAACCGCATTTATTTAATACACTTTACTTTCTTCTTTAATTTACAGACAAATTTGCCAGTATTCAAAGTAAAAGAATCTAGCGTACGCCGCCGCTACAGTGATTTCGAATGGCTAAGAAATGAATTGGAACGCGACAGCAAGGTATACATATAAAACAACATTTTCCATAAAACTTTCCAAACAAAACTTTTTCAATAAACCTCTTTTTTTATAGATCGTTGTACCACCCTTACCCGGCAAAGCATGGAAACGTCAAATGCCTTTCCGCGGCGATGAAGGTATTTTCGACGAAAACTTCATTGAAGAGCGACGCAAAGGCTTAGAAGCATTCATCAATAAAATTGCCGGCCATCCGTTGGCGCAAAACGAACGTTGCTTACATATGTTCTTGCAGGAGAATGTCATCGATAAGAATTATGTGCCCGGCAAGATACGCAATACATAAGAGGCGTCAGTGCTCAGTAGTATACAAAAAGAAAAAAACAAAAAAAAAAATGGATTCGATGAAAAAACGGGAATTGTGTGTGCCGAAGGAGTAAGTGGTTGTTGTACTGCAATTTGCATTGCACACGTACTGGTGACGTGTGTTTGCAAGTTAAATAAGAAAGAAAAAAAACAACACATAATTAAAATGCGATTATAAAACAATACAAATACACATGAATACATTACTGAAAGTGTAATGTAACTATTCAACAAGATTAATTTCTTTTTTTTTAAGATTTTCAAAATTCTATTTTAGTGTATTTTATTGTATGTATTCAAAATTCTACTGTACTGATTGATATACAAACTAGAAAAAAAAAATTAGATATATTTTTGAATTCCAAAACTATTTTATCTTGAATATTTAGGTGCGCACTCACTCACTGGCATGTTCTCGAAGGGATTTTGGTACATACATACATATTTAAAATGTTTTTCGCTTATTTAGAAAAAAAAAATTGTTATATCAAAATTTGCGTATTATAGTGGAGTTTTGTATGTATTTACATGCTGTTAATTAATTGTAACTTTGCATACATAAAAATTGTATTAAAGAAACTAGTATTTTCATTACGAATATCTAGTGCTTTGAGTGAGTGCACATATATACAAACATGTATATGCCGATTTATTGAAAAGTGAAAAGGAAAACAGCTGAATCTGTACTCTCCAGGCTTATAAATAAATAAAAAATAATTAAAATCAGAAATATTTAGGCATGTGTAAGATTTAAGTGAGAAGAAAAACTAATTTTTTTTAGTGAAGCCAGCAATCGAGTAAAATATATATATTTATCTTATATAAATGTATACATACTTACAAACATAATGTTATATAAATAATTTATATTTTTTGATTATTCTAACTTTGCGTACATATGTATTTGTAAATTATATTATGCATACTCATATGTATGGAAATGTTTATGCAGTTTTAACTGCTGCTCTATGAATTGATAAAAAATTGGTATGTATTTAGAAGCAGACATGCGCGGTTATATACTTTCAGATAAAAAAAAACAACATATTTTGGCTGAGTAAAATAACAAATAAATTTAATAGTTCTGAGTTTTTCTCTTAAAAAAAAATTTTTTTTTAATGGTATTGAGTTCTCACGCCAGTCACGCCTAAGAACCGTGACGAAACGAATTTATTTTCGACTGCGTTGATTCTCCAGGTAGGGGTTTAACCGTTATAACAAAAACAATTTAGATTTACTTACATCCGATCTAACACTGCCAATTTGGCTAAACTCTCAAAAACTTCAAGACTGTTACAGCCTGTCGACGAAAAAATTCGTTCATTGAGCCCCGCAGGTGATGTGATATTTTAGATGAGTTCCCGTGGCAGTGATCCGGATGCAAATTTGCAAGCAATTGCAACAACAATTTTTCGGTCCTGATATTTATCTGGACCAAAAAAAATCTATTACAATCTATGCGGATCCGAAATTGATCCAGATAAATATCAGGATTACAAAATTGTTGTTGCATTTGCTTGCAAAATTTTTATCCGAATCTGGATCACTGCCACGAGAACTCGCCGATTTTTGACACAATTTTTTGCGCTGCATCGTCCTTCGAGAGGGTGGGAGGATTCAGCCTACCTAAAATCACTAAAATCAAAAAACTTTTTCGGAAAAATCGTCATTAATACGCCATTCACATCAACAATCTGGCAACCCAATGCATTCCGAATACAGCTGATTATAAAAATGTATCGATATGCCTATTCCATTACTCTATATCGATAACTTTGAACAGCTGATGAATAAGCTCTTTAAAAAAAAAATTTAATGCAAACAAATATGCACAAATGGAAACAATTGGAAATGAAGAAGATGAAAACAAATATGAGCCCAATCAGGATGCAGAGCAGGAGTACAAATTGATTGAGAAGGCCTATGAAGAGTTTAACAGGTAAGTGGTGTTGTGGCAAAAAGTTTAAATTCACCAAAACTAAACTTAATTGATCTTGTACTTTCTCTGTCACGGTCAACAGCGGCAACTATGAGCGTTGCTTGGAGGCGCTGGAAGAACTCGAAAAGTGTAAGGGATGCAGTGGACAACTTCAACACAATCGCGCCATAGCAAAATTCTATCAATCAGGCTGTAAAGATTATGCGACGCTATTGAAGGCGCTTAGTGAAAATGTGAACGAACAGGTGAGTGAATTTCATACGTTTTTATTGCAATAAAAAAATATATGTAACACAACAATTCAAGCACTATTTTCCCTTAGTTCGCTTAATAAATGCGAAATTGCTCTTTCATTCGCATTTAACGCCTCAAATCTTAGACATTTCTCTTGCCGTAGTTGTTCGCTAAATAATTTTGCTTGTGCGGCATGTTGCCCAAGTTTGTGTTCAATTGATTTGCGTTGAATGTCCAATTGTTGCAATGTATCGCGGCAGTGATTAAGTAAAGTTAAGCCTTTTTCAGCTGGAATGTAAAGCAAACATGTCTTTAAGTGAAAACATGAGCATTTCGAAAGTTTTCAAATACCTTTTTGTGTTTCCCTCTCGCACTCCTTTTCCACTTGCGCTTTAAGTTCGTTCAAGTTGCTTTGCGTTTGTTCCTTGTAGGTGTCGCGCAACATTCGTATAAAGTCTACATGCGATATAAAACGATATTGATTGGAATCGTCATCACATTGTGAAAGAGATGTTTGTTGTTGGTCCATTTTTGCAGCAAAGAAAACAATTGAAATTGTAGCACAATTTTTATATTTTTCTTTTGATTTTTTAAATGCTTAAATATGACAACAGGAAATGTAAATCAAATCAGTTTGGCGTTTAGGCTATGAATGAAAATGTAACGGTTTCCGGTAAAGCTCGTTACCGTTAAGCTTTTGAACAGCCATGCAAGTTTGCAAGTGTGTGTGTGCATTTGTGAATTAAATTTTTGGTTTATTACACCCAGTAGTGCAGTTGGAGTGGCAAAAATTAGCCGCGTATATGTATGTAAATTCGGGTTGTTATAGTACTTATGCCCAACTACCAACTGTTTCTGTTGTTGGTATAACAGCAGTAAGAGTAACAGTTATTATGTTTTTATACAAAATACTTGCAATTCAAATTTTTATCCCCAAACTGTCATTATCGGTTTTCAGGCCGCAGCGGAGAACATTCCTCCAAGTAACGTTGCACGCTACAATATCGCAATAATTTACTATCATCGTCACATGTATCAAACCGCCATTGATACGCTAATGCCACTCGTTAATGTACTCGATGACTTAGAGGAACAAATTGCCGGTTTAGTTAGTACATTAATGCTACGATTATTGCTCGTCACCAATCAACTGCGTAAGGCGGCTGCTTTTCTAGAAATGCTACAATCACCGGAACGCAAAGCTGGTGCGCTCAATTTAAGTGGCGACACTTTAGTAACTGATGACTCAACTTCTTCCAATGAATCATCATCATCAAATGCATCTGCGAATCAAGGAAATTTCCAACAGGCTTATAAATTTTTAGTACTACAAACGCATGTGCTCAATCGCAAGCCAATTGTTGTGACCGAAGATGGGGTGAGTGGAGCAGTAATAAGTGTCTAATATGAAAATCTAAGAAAAAAATGCATTTATTATGATTTTTTTTTATGTTTTACAGTCGCCAGAATATGCCGCGCTTAAGGCACATCAATATTATATTATGAAAGATTTTCAAATGGCCGCGAAGCAGCTGAAGAAAGTTAATGAAATCGTTGCGGGTAATAAAAAGTGAGTATGCTTTGTTAGCTTTCTCTTTGGTTTCCTTCCTGGATCTTCGCTTATGTTTGAAATCACTCAAACTACTTACTTATTTTTATTTCCCCATCTAGTGACATGCTCAACACATGCATCGCCAACAATATGGGCGTCATTCATTTGCGTGTACGACATTACGCAATTGCGGCAAAATTCTTCCAAGATGCTATAACATTTGATAAACATGTAGCGGCTAATATGCGTGATATATCTTTGTATCAAATGGGCACTGTGCGTACATGTGAAATACTTTATAATTTGGGTGTGGCAATGTTGCACTTGCGTCGACCCAAAGAAGCCTATAAATGCTTTTATGTGCCACTAAAGACATATCATAGCAATCCGCGTTTGTGGTTTCGTGCAGCTGAAGCTTGTATTATGGATCACGAAATGGTAGCAAATAATTGTGCCTACATATATATAAGATGTGTGCATGTTTGTATATAATCCATAAAATTATACTAATATTTTGCAGAAATTGTTAGAAGAGGATCAAAAACCGATTGTTACATCGGTAGTGAATAGTGGTGGACGAAAGATGTACTTTTTAAAACCTACGAAAACCATAACCTATGAGTAAGTTGCATTAATTGATTTGGTTGAATGCAAAATTTTTTAAATATTTACTCTCTTTCAGCCTTGAACAAACCAGTGCAGTTGAGTCGGGACCAAATCTGCACTTTGCTGCGCTTGCACTACGTAATGCACTAACGCTCACACAATATTATATAAGCATTTTTGAACCCACTAAAGTCGATGATCCTACCACTGGTGCAGAATATGAGAATTGGCGCGAAGTAAGGGATAATAATTATTGCAATCCATCCCGACCGATTTCGCGTGATTCATTAGAAAATATGCTTTGTGCCATTTATGCCGCCTACAGTTATGTATCGTTACGTATTGGTGATTATGTGTGTGCATTGGAAATGGCACAAGAGCTGCTCAAGGCTGAAAAGCTATCCGATGCGCATAGGTAAAAAGAATAATAAATAAATAAAATAACAATATGCTACATACTAACAATTTCCTTTTTTTCTTACAGACTTTTGGCACACATGTACGCTGGCGAAGCGCTTATAATGTTAGACAAATTGGCAGAGGCGCGTCCACATTTTGAACCAACCTTTGTTACCTCGTTGAATGCATTTGATTTTGAAACGAAAGATTGGCGCGTAAAATCATTGGATGCTGCACAAAATGTTGTACGTTATAATTTGGCTGTGGTGATGGCATTGCAGGGCGATTACGAAACGTCAAGGAATGTTTTAAGCAGTTGCACGCATTCGATTGTTGCTGCCAAAGTTTTAGCACTCAAGACATATCTCGATATAAAAATGGGCAAGTGTGGGTAATATTTGGCAGAACTTGAACAGCGAGTTGAGAGTGACGAGACCAAGCCATCACCGCATTTTAATCTGCTGTGTGGATGATATTTTTATAACGTCTATAAATTTCCTAAATTCCGTTACCGATTAGACCAGTAGATTTTGACATTTAGAGTAAACTGGAAAACTTACACACACGCTTTTCTGTTAAATATTTAAAACAATTCTGTATTATTTAGTGTTAGAAATATTTCTAACTAAATTGGAAAAGTTTAATTTGCTTCGATGTCCGCAGAATGATAAAATAAAATTAGATCATTAAAAAGGTCAACTTTTTTAAGCAAACACTTGTAATTTTCGAAGTTTTTTTTTGCTTATTTTTAATAGTTTTTGGCTTCTCAAAGATCTTTTTCATTATGGAAGCAAACAAAAATCCAAACCTCCACGGTGGAACAAGTTTATTGTTAAGCAAAGAAAAGAGGTAAGAGTGTTATTCAAGTTGGCTAAACAAGCTGACTGCGAGAAGCGCTGAAGAGATTACAAACAACTTTACTAAGTACTAAGACGTGAGGAAAGCAAAAAGAACATCCTAGAAAGACTTCTGTTCTGGCAAAGAGATATCGAGACTTTGGAAGATTCTCTCTAGGCCGTCAAACACCTCCTTACTCATGTGTAGAGAAGATGGGGATTCGTCTTTAGAGGATATGGATTCGTTAGGCTGTTCTAAGGTGTCTGCAAACATAGCCACTTGATTACTTCAATCGCATTTTATTAGGAAAAGGGCAAAATAAATATTATGTTTAATTTTTGTTTATTTTTTCTGATTTATATTGTTTCTAAATAAAGATGCGCCCCTGAAGAAACTAAAAAGATAAGCGAAACGTTGGGCAAAGAGCGGAAGTAGATTGCCTTTTACTTTCCACTATACAAATATTAGACCAAAATTGCGAATCCTAAACGATATCCAAAATTTTAAATATGTATATCTTAATATAAACTAGAGTGCTGCCTACTGTCGACACTCGACAGTTTTTCTAGATGTTTTCTTATTACTAAGGTACAACTATAGTTTTTGTATAATTCTTTGTTGTTATTGTCAATTGTTACTATTTTGTTGCTCCCGTTGATGCTGCTCCTTTTCTTGCTACTTTCACTACCACTATTTTGTTGTTGTTGGTATTGTTGCCGTTACTCGTCTTCATAATTCTCCTACCTACTTCTTTCTTTCTTTCTATCTCTGCTCTTTTCTTTCCTCAATTTCTTTCCTATCCTTATTACTTGACTTTGCGTTTTTGTTGTAGTGCTTTTGCTACTTTTTTATGTTTCTACTTCTTTGAAACTACACACCGCTCCCAGCTAAACATGTTCACAATTGCATGGAAAGTTTGGTCAGCACGCGCAAACTCACCTATGCATGCGCATTAACAAAGCTCTGTTGTGTTCAAAAGCATGCAACAACAAAGGCGCGACAATTTTCTAACGACGATTGTGGATGCATTTTCCAACCAATTTTAATAAAAATTGGCGCAGTTATATTTGAGAGCAATGCCTTTCTAATGTTGTTCTTAGTTTAAAAATCGGTTCAGTAGTTTCGACGGAGAAGATGGAACAAAATTTATGTTAGCGTATTAATAATATAGATAGATAAAAAAGATTGATAAAAAAATCATAATACATATGTATGTATGTATATGTATAACTACAATAAATCCGTCCATTAATAGATGAATACACTCGCCATGTTTTTCTTTTTTGTATCAGCGTATACCTGCAAAATACAGATTACAAATTTAAAATAGGAAAACAATAAACAATATATGTATATAGTTACATATACAGTGGCGGACAAAAGTCTACATACACCCCCTATTTTTGCTATATCACGGAACCAACATCATTAAAAGAAAAAGTAAAAATGCAGTTTTATTTCAAACCTTTTCTTAACTACAATAAACAAAATGAAACTCTTTTTTAATATAATATATATAATAATACGAAATTAAAAAAATATTGGCGAATTTCACAAAATCAATGCTGACAAAAGTGTACATACAGCATGAGGTTACTGTCGTGCACACTTCTACGCTGCGTTGTGATAACGGTAAAATACCCTTATTTGTTTCTTCGATCGATTTGGTTATTTTTGCAACTATTCAGTTTTATCAATAAGTTTTTATTTGCACGTTATATTATTAACAATGGCTCCGCGAAAGGAAATTTCAGTTGATGTCAGAAATTTAGTTATAAAACACAAATCGGAAAACAAATCATATGGTGGAATAGCAAAACTATTAAAGTTGAGCCGCGCAACAGTACAAACGATAGTTAGAAATCACAAAAGTAATGGTTGTACCGAAAATAAACCGCGTTCTGGCCGACCGAAGAAACTATCCCGCAGAGATGTAAGCGTTATACTCAAAGAAGTGAACATAAATCTAAAAGTCACTGCTCCGAAATTGGTCGAACACTTAGAAAACATGACACAATAGTGTGTACATGCACGCACAATAGGAAGATATCTGAACTATAACGGTTTTCGTAGTAGAACACCACGCAAAAAACCTCTTATTAGTGAAAAAAATCGAAAACTGCGCTTAGAATTTGTTAATAAACATAAGGAAAAGGGAATGGACTTTTGGCAAAAGGTTTTGTTCACAGATGAGTCGAAGTTCAATATATTTGGAAGTGATGGGAAGACAAAAGTTTGGAGGAAACCAAATACTGAAATGAATCAGAAAAATTTGGTATCAACCGTCAAACATGGTGGCGGCAGCGTAATGGTTTGGGGATCAGTTGCGGCATCTGGAGTTGGAAAATTAGCATTTGTCGAAGGTATTATGGATCGTTATAAATATAAATAATTGCTGGAAGAAAATTTGAAGCCATCGGTGGATGATTTGGAACTTGGTGCTGGTTGGATCTTCCAACAAGATAACGATCCAAAGCACACGGCCCAAGTTGTCAAGGACTGGTTACTATATTATGCGCCAAGGCAATTACACACTAAGCCGTATCACGAAAATAAAGTTTGCGTGTGTCAGTTTTATTTGAACACTTATGTCGAAAAAAATTTTTGGTGTAAAAATTTTTTTTTTAGGCTCGCGTTAAAAACAGCTAAATCGCGTTTTTTGTAATAACTTTCTTATTTGATGTCGGATCTCTATGATCATAATGTCGCAGAAAAGGTCTCGCCCAGCACTATATTTGGCCCATATAAAGTTTCGACCTCAAAGATTGTTCTGAGTTTTACCTTTAAAAATTTTGGAGTTACTATCCCTAGATTTTTTTATTTTTATCACTAATACAAAGCTCTCAAAAAACCATGAGGACTCCGCTAAAAAAGTTGTAGCCTTTATTCACAAACAAAAAAGTTATACCGTTTTAAAATCAGAGAACCTGTTTTTTGAAAAATTATCCCAAGTTCTTATTTATATGAGGCAGTAACGCCATTTAGTGTGAGTTTTTGATTAAAAAGTATTCTAAGTCCTCGCTTGGCTTGAGAATGTTGTACCGCGATGGAACAGCTACCAATACAGGACACATGATATGCAAAAAATTATTGATGATTGGACTATTCGTGCTGATCAACGTTAGTTATATTGAATGATAACGGCTGTAGTGAAGATTTGGTAAGTATTCAAGTGGGATCTCTAAGCACAGCGCGCTGGCTTACAACGGCTTCACGATTTCTGCACACGTGCGTATCGTAAAATCATCCAAGTTATGTATTTAGAAAAACTGCTAGAGTTCGTTGTAAAATTATACGCGCCTAAAGAGACAACGGAAGTCTAAATCTATTATCAATACTTGCGCTGGATGCGTCGCACAATGGGAACATTTCATACAAAAAACGGCCATAAATAGTAAAAATGGACCTAGAGTGCTCAAATTTTGAAAATAAGCTTCTTTGATGTATATTAGTACATGGTGTAAAAATGAACTTAATCTGAAGACAAATTCTCCCACCCTCCATATAACGGGTGTCGCGAAAAACCATTAAATTGCAATTATTTTGGAAACTAATTAAGTTACAATGCTGAAATTCAGTATGCAAGCTTTTTTGATGAATATTAGTACATGGTGTAAAAATTAACTTAATCTGATGAAAAATTCTCCCAAACTCCATATAACGGGTGCCGCGAAAAACCATTAAAATGCATTTATTTTCGAAACTAATTGAGTTGGAATGCTGAGGGGCAATTATATATATAGGTATAAGCATATATTTGTAACTATGTACTTCAAAAATATTTATTTAATTATCTACATATGTGACGTTTATGTATGCTTATTTAAAATCTGTACTCTTAGGGCTTGGATCCCCACGTAAACTCCCATTTATAAGGTAACGGCACAGGTGGGAGACGAAATAGATAAATGCAAATATCAACAAGTTTATGCGTACCAAAGACTTTATACCATTTATGAATGATAGAAATTAAATTTTATCTGTTTAATTGAATAAGTTACAAATACTCAAATTTATCTTGTACATAGTATGAACAATCCGTTGTATGGGAGCTATATTTTATACTGGATTTGGGCGATTCCGACAAATGATAAACTTTACATAAAAATACATAGTATTTCGGCACAAAGTTATAACACTATTTCATGTTCATGGCTGGTATAAAAAGCAGCAAATGATAGTATATCGCTATACTATCATACCTTAATAAGCTGATTTTACGAAAAAGCCCTTTAAGTTTTCGATCGCTATATATGTATGTACATCAATAGTACATATAGCACAGATAATTTTTTGATCTCAAACTCTAAATTTTGAATATATCAGACCGAAATTTCGTCATATAATGCACATACATATATGTACATACGCACACATGCATCCTTACCTGAAAACTCGCGTTTTTGATTTATGATACTTTTGAAGTAAATAGGCTAAAAGTAAGTATATATGTAAATATTCTATATAAAATTGCATTAGTTAATATATTAGCGATTTTAAAGCATAAACATATGTCAAAACTGCTCATCAATGCTTTTCTCTCTAGCTACACATGTGTACATATGTATGTACATCCATAGTGATAGCGCGCATATACACCTCGTCGAAAAATATGAATTAGTGAGAAGAGCGCGCGTGAATGATGAAACTGACTATGGGGGGTTATAAAGCACACTTGGGGTGAACATATATTAAAAAATTGAGGAGACCTTTTTTTTTTTATTTTTTTTTTATTTGATTTCAAACTTTTGGAATTTTTTTGAATTTTTTTATTTTACCCTGCAAAAAAACAATATATAATAGAATCTATATAGCTAATTCAAAAATGAGCTGCTGTATTTCATATTGTGAACCATTTTCTATATTACAGATGTAAACTGGATGATAGATCTTCTATACACTTTATTTTTTTTAATTTTGAATATGTCATTATAAATGTAATTTGAACAATGCACTTTTAGCCAGTTAGGAGAATAATTAAAACACGCGAAGGCACGCGTAAAATTAATATCTGTTAATGTGATCTGATAAAGAATATATTAGTTCATAACACAAAAAAGAAAACCAAGACCCTTTTTTTGTTTTTTTATTTTATTCCTTAAAGTGGACGAAGGAAAATTTTTTTCTATATTTTTTTTATCAGTATTTGAAAAATCATATAAAATCAGATTTCAAAGTTAGAAGAAACGACATTACTTCCTAGAAAAGTAGAGGTCATTTTCTGTATTTATATGTCAAAACCACATATATACGTCGATAAATGGCTTAGATAGAGCTTTTCGTATCAGGTCATAAAATTCATAATTCATATGACATATTTTTTATTCAACTTTGAGCACCCTGTATGTCTAAACGAAACGGAACTCAAAAAATTTTACATGGGCTTTTTTTTTGTCACATAAGATATCTGTCGATTGCAGTTAAAAAATATTTATTTATCACTACTTTAATTTCGAATTTATTTTTGGCCAAAATCTCCCATTGTGCGTCGTCTGCTCTTAGAAATGCAGTTAATTATTCAGCCTACAATTGAAAACAACGCACTTTACTTTAGTCCCGAAAACATCTTCTTATCTATGATCACCGAGACCGAAAATGACGATGACCTCCAAATTTTGAGATATTTATGAAAGAAGTTTCAGAGCTTTGAAAGTGAGTTCTTCGTCGCTTATATTACTTTGCTCACACTCAAAAAAAAAATTACTCAGATTATGGAAAAATGGGAATGATTCGCCGCTAAAGACATATTTTCATTGTTTTGAATACAATTTTCTTTAAAACGTAGTTTTTGTTCCTTGATTTAAAGAAAATTGTACATCAAAACAATGAAAATATGTCTTTAGCGCCGAAACATTCCCATTTTTCCATAATCTGAGTAAGTTGTTTTTTCAGTGCAGGTTTCGAACGTTTAAAACAAATTGGAATTTATGTGCAGGGCATTCTCTTCCTTCTCATATGCGTTTTATATACATACTAGCTGGACCCGTGCGCATCTTGCGCAAAAAATAATAAAACATACATGGCGCCAGTCGATATGGTTTGTGCTGTCACGCTCATTTAAAAAAAACTTATATTTATTTGGTTTTATGTCTACAGTGGAACTTATGGAACTTTCAATTACTTATATATTTGACAAACATATCGCATAAAATGTTTTTATTATACCTACATACATATATATATATATGTAGTTATGTGTATTAAATTTGTTTATATATTTTACATATATTTTTATATATATGTATGTGGTCCCTGCCGACTCGGGTAATTTTTTTCCACACGTTTGCCTTGGCAAGCAAATCAGTGGTTCAAGCTTAATCGATTCATCTGCTACAGTTCCTGAGTTTGTACTTATAAATCTTTGAAAATTTGCCCCTCTTGGCCCATTTTTCAAAATTTCAGCCAGCATGTTTCCTCATAACGGCATAACGTCATTTCATCACTCGGGCTTTATTAGTGACTGAATTATCATGTTTTACGTGTTTTTCGAAATACATACATATACCTTATTTTCAACCCCAACTTTCTCTGTTCCCATTAGAATCTGTGTACCCAATTTCATTTAAATATTTCTATTTTTTCGCAAGTTAGAGTGTGTACGGCCGGATGGATGGACATGGTTCAATCATTTTTTTCATCCTGATCGTTTTAATATATATATGTAAGTCCATATCTATCTCAATTATTTTATGGTCTTACGTACAACCGTTATGTGATGAAAAGTATACATACATACACATACATATATTTTATGTACTACGTACAGCATATCCTATACTGAAAAGCCAACATTTAGCGTAGGAATGAATACACACGTGTTCGCCTAAAATAATATAATGTTTACATACAAACATACAGCTGAAGCTTATAAAAGTGTTTTAAAATATACACGACTGTTAAAATGGAGCGACATCTGCATTTGAGATTTGAATTGATAGAATAAAATAATTATGAAGGCATAGTTTTAGGCGCATATCTTTTAGTTTAAATTTAAACATTTTATTTTTGCAAAATACAATTTAAAAAAAGTACCACGCCCAATAAAACAGCGTTTCGCATGCATGGCTAATTAATACCTTTAAAACGATGCCTTACTTATTAATTTTGGTAAATTATGTGAGCAGAAAAAGGGATATTTATAAAACACCAATTAGAAATAATATATATGATATGTATGTACGTATAGTTTTTTCCCCTTTTCTTTATTTTTATTACCCCAACAATAGTTACTCATACGCCCCCCCATCGGATCGCTTTGTATGTGAAAACTGAAAATGTTTTCTTAAATATCTCGAAAATGGGAGCTGATCCGGATTTTCTAAAAACGCCATCGTAATCTGGAGTTAATAATTAAGCTGACGTGTTTCGTCGTTTCTCTGTGGCAATTTTTTTTATAAAAAAACAAGTGTTTCATTTTACAACGTTATAACTTTTTTGTTTGTGAATAAAGGCTAGAATTTTTTTGGGAGATTCCTCATGGTTTTCTGAGAGCTTTGTATTAGTGATAAAAATAAAAAAATCTAGGGATACCAACTCCGAAATTTTTAAAGGTAAAACTCAGGACAACCTTTGTGGTCGAAACTTTATATGGGCCAAATATAGTGCTGGGCGAGACCTTTTCTGCGACATTAAGATCATAGAGATCCGACATCAAATAAGAAATTTATTACAAAAAACGCGATTTAGCTGTTTTTAACGCGGGCCTAAAAAAAATTTTTTACACCAAAAATATTTTTTCGACATAATTGTTCAAATAAAATTGACACACACTAAACTTTTTTTTTGTCCATATAACGTGATACGGCTTATTACACACACCACCACAAAGTCCAGATTTAAATGTAATAGAGCATGTGTGGGAGATTTTGGACCGAAAAAATAGAAAACACCAGATTTCTAGCGCAGCAGTACTCAAAGATCGAATAACAGAGGCTTGGAACTAGAGCTGCAAAACTATCGATGGTACTATCGATAGTATCGATAGTTTTTTTTTCGTGTCACTATCGATAGTTTTTTTCCACTATCGATGGTTATCTCTATTCATTCTTGTAGTTTTGTCCCAAGAGAAGAATACTGAATGTTAGGGAGGAGTTGGATTTCGATATCAAATTGGTCAAATTAATACCCCAGCGGGTTAGGGGGCTTAGAATATACCCGTGGTAAGAATGTCTGCCGTAAGAGGCGACTAAAATCCACGCTTCTAACGATATATAACTTGTAGTAATTGAACCACATCTCGCTAAATGACATCTGGTCAATGTCAAAATTTTTAATTTTTTCCGATTTTTAAAAGTTTTGATTTTCAAATTAAGTTTTTTATAAAAACTTGTAAAAATCAGAAAAGTTTTATTTTTTTAAAATTAGCCCGTTTAATTGTTAACATAATATCAATGATATCTGATAAAAACATTATTTTTAGCGATTTCTTTCATGTGAAACAAAAAGGATATTTTATGGACGAAAAACTCGGTTATATGACTCATACGTGTATAGGGCGTCGTTATACAACTTTTTTTTTTGCAAAACACTATAGACTTCTTGCGCGACCTTAAACTTCTCATATTCAATAGTACTGCCTTTAAAATAAGAAACAATTTGCTCGCACAGCTAAATTCAATGAAGGTGCAAAACACGATAACTCGCATGGAACATGGTGCAAGGTTTCCAATATATTAGCTGCGGAATTATTTGTATCTGACAGCAGCTTTTGTGTCTACAGTACAGCTACTCGCAATTTGAAATCTTCTGATATAAAACGACAAGCAATAGTTAAGTAATTTTCATTATTCCTTTTCTTTGCTTGGTTTTCCGACGGGGTAGGAATATGATGTATTGTGGAACGATTTTTTCACAAGGGATGACGAAAAATCGTTCCGCAATACATAAGTATCTATATCTTTAGCTTAAGGGCCGTTTACTCAACCTCTGATTAACGCTAACCCTATGAGAGGGTGAAGTCACAAACAAATTTTATATTTTGTCTATACACGGATGAGTCATCTAACCGAGTTTTTCGTCCATAAAATATCCTTCTTGTTTCACATGAAAGAAATCGCTAAAAATAATGTTTTTATCAGATATCCTTGATATTACGTTAACAATTAAACGGGCTAATTTGTAAAAAATAAAACTTTTCTGATTTTTACAAGTTTTTATAAAAAACTTAATTTGAAAATCAAAACTTTTTCAAAAATCGCAAAAAATTAAAAATTTTGACATTGACCAGATGTCATTTAGCGAGGTGTGGTTCAATTACTACAAGTTGTATATTGTTAGAAGCGTAACTCCAGCAAACATAATTTTTGAATAAAGTGATAACAAAAAACTCAAAATTACCGTTATCTCAAAAACGTAACCTTAAAAAAAATTAAAAATTAAAAAAAAATTGTTCTGTGCTCAGCAGGCCCATACCTATCCTCCCCCATAACTGAAATTCTTCGTATTTTTTTGTTTTTTGATTTATTTAAAGCATAGTTATTCTACATTAATGAAATGTTTAAACAGTGTGCCTTTTGATTATCGGTATTTTACATTAATGAAATGTATAAACAAATTGCCTTATATACTAGTCAGCTCCACTCTCATCATATTGCCAAAGATGCTAAAAAACAAATGTACTACTTTTATTTTTATTACTATAGCGTTTTCAAGTCAAATGAAACCTTTTTCAAATCAAGTGCAAATTTTAAATTGAAAAAGTTTTAATTCAACCAAAAAATTCTATATATATAAGTGAAGTATTTAATTCCTATTTGTTGTTCTTTTGTTAATTAATTAATGCTATGCGTTAAAAAAAATTAAAGACTTTGAAAAGGAAAATGTAAACAAAACCATCCCTCTTTTTAAGGTTTAATTTAACCAGAAAATGCTATATACTACATACACAGAGAAAAAAGTACAATGTTTTTTTCAACCAACTTCTCGGTTAATGTTTTATTGGTTGATTTATTCATGTCAAAAAGAAAAAATGTAATATGTACATTTTCATTGTACCATTAACCAATATTTTGGTAACAATCAATATCAAACAGAAAGTTGGTTTCCCCAACGTGTATATTTGTTATATTAACGAAAATATTGGTTAATTCATATCGAAAAAAAAAGTAAAAATATTTACGAAGCTTTATGGCTTCGGCTCTGTTGTTACCATCGCCTTCAACACCGTTTGTGCTTGACGAAGTTGAATGGCTGGACCCGAATTGTAGAGAGCGAGGGAGTGAGTATTTGGAAGTTTCTTTGTTATTCAGTTAACATTTTAACACTCTCTTATAGATCATACATAGCAGTGCTGCTACTGGCATAAAAATATAACCAACAAATTGTTTAATAGTAACAAGAAATTGGTTGAAGATTTGAGCGAACATTTTGTTATATCAACAAATATCATGGTTAATATAACCAAACACACTGTCTAATATATCAACAATGGTAAAGGTAATATTAAACAAGTGTGAAATTAGTACTATTAACCAACTTTTGGTTGATTTTTCTCTCAGTGTAAGCGAAGTATCTAATTCTTATTTGATCTTTTATTTAATTAATGCTTTGCGTAAAAAATTAAAGACTTTTTGGAAAGAAAACTGTAAACAAAACCATCCCTCTTTTTATTTTAGTGAAATATTCATAAAAAACTATCGATAGTATCGATAGTTTTTTTTTCGACTATCGAAACTATCGAGTGGTCCGACTATCGATGGTTTTGCAGCTCTACTTGGAACAGTATAACCTCTTCGGAGTTGACAAATTTAGTAGCCTCAATGCCACGACGACTTCAAGCAGTTATTAATGCAAAGGGAGGACCTACTAAATACTAAATAATAATAAAATAGGGAATTAAGATAAGTTTTCTCTCTGAGAAAAGCTTTGTTTTGTACTGTATGTACACTTTTGTCAGCACTGATTTTGTGAATTTCGCCAGTATTTTTTTAATTTCTTATTAAAATAGTTTTCTTTTATTTATTGTAGTTAAGAAAAGGTTTGAAATAAAACTGCATTTTTACTTTTTCTTTTATTGCTGTTGGTTCCGTGATATAGCAAAAATAGGGGGTGTATGTAGACTTTTGTCCGCCACTGTATACTTAAGATTTACGCGAGTTCAAAAGAATTTTATTATCGAAATATATATGTAAATATATCTAATCTTTAATCTAACCAGAAATAAGAGTTGCCAACACTGAATTCCTTACGCCCAGCGTTATCGATGCATATTATATCTTTGGTCTTAGGAAGCTCTATATTTACTTACTAATAATAATAATAAAATAATATTAACCCACAACCTCGAATGCCGCCCTGTCGCACTAGGCGCGCCTTCGCATGGTGTATGGCATTTTTGTTTTTAATTGCCGAGTCGTGTTGAAAGGCAGGAGTTTCTTAAGGATCGAGTTTAGTTGTGAAAAAAGCTGATTGTATATTTTTCCGTGCGATACACATTAATTTACATTTCTTAAGTTTAAGTGGCCTTAACTTCATATTGCAGCAAGTTATTATGGAGTTGTTGTTGTTGTTGTAACGGTACTTATTATGGAGTCTAAGGGGGTCTTGAAAATACAGTTTTGCCCAATTAAAGTATATGACTTTACAAAATTTAAATCATCGACGCAATTTCCTCATGAACTCAGAAATCATTTTCACTTAAGCGGTTATGAAGGTTAAACGACGATATGTATGCATGGATGATTTTTTTTTTTTTTCTTTTTTAGCATCCAATATATTTTGCCAACTGTATAAATAAAATACATCTAACAATTTTGTGGTTCGTTAAAAGTAATTAGTAATTATCAAAATGATCAGGGTGAAAAGAGAAATCGATTGAGTCATGTCCGTCCGTACGCACGATAACTCGCGCAAAAATTGAGATATTTTGATGAAATTTGGAATGCAAGTTGGTATCATGACTGGGACGGTTGGTATTGAAAATGGGCGAAATGAAGAAATTTGATGAAATTTTGGAAAATGGGCGGTGCCACGCCCACTTATTAAGGGTCAAACATTGAAAGTTTTATATATCATAACTCAGAAACCGTTGAAGATATATCGATGACATTTGGTATGCGTGATTTACTTACTTAGCTAAATGTTTTGACGGAAAATTGTCAAAATCGGTTGACGGCCACGCCCACTTTTATATATGTATATTATAAAGTGACCTAATAAAAACATTTTAAGCCATATCTCTGTCAAATATAAAGATCTATCATTGAAATTTTGTCTCATGAGTCCAACTATGGACATAAAACAAAAAACACACAAATTTTGGAAAATGGGCGGTGCCACGCCCACTTATTAAAGGGCAAACATTAAAAGTTTTATGAGTCATAACTCAGAAACCGTTGAAGATATATCGATGAAATTCGGTACGCGTGATATACTTACTTAGGCAAATGTGTCGATGAAAAATTACTAAAATTGGTTGACAACCACGCCTACTTTTATATATGGGTATTATAAAGTGACCTAATAAAAACATTTTAAGCGATATCTTTGTCAAATATAAAGATAATTCATTGAAATTTTGTGGCATAAGTTCCACAATAGACCGGAAACAAAAAATAGAAAAAGTTTGGAAAATGGGCGTGGCACCGCCTCTTTTTAGACAAAGGAATCTACGTGCCTATTACTCGACAAATAACTGAGATATTATGACGAAACTTGGTTTATACACTTTTATAACTTGTGTTAATAGACACGCAAAAATTTATTGAAATCGGTTTATGACCACGCCTACTTTTTAACAAAGATATTTCTGGAACACCCTTTGGGAATTTGTAACGTGACATCTTTATAATTAGAAGTCATAAAGGAATGAAATTTTCCAATCAATTGGATCAATGATAAAAATTTTGAAAATGGGCGTGGCTACGCCCACTTCAGGGCCGTGCGCACGGGGGGGGTTTTGGGGGTTAAAACCCCCCCCATGATCAAATCTACACGGAAAGAAATTTGTATACTTGAATCAAAAAAATACTTTCTTGAACTCAATTTAGAAAATTTTTAGGGAAATAAGAAAAATTTACTTAATTATTACTGGAAATAAGAAATTGAGTTTTCCAAAAATGAGACAATTATTTTCTTATTCAAGAACACTAACAAAATCTATAGAAAAAAAGTGTTGAAAAAAAATGTTTAAATAAATAAGAACATCTTTTCTTAACTTTACTTAAATGAAGAAAATCTTCTTGCTAATATCAAGAAGAATTTAAGAAAATTGTGTTTCGATGAATTGGAACAACAAACTACAGCAAAAAAAAATTGAAAATAAATAAGAAAACAACAGCGAAGTAAAATATTTCTTGCTCAATTTGAACGCCAAAGTTCTTTGAGCATATCATCAAACTACAGCAAAAAAAAATTTAAATAAATAAGAAAACGTTTTATTGAGCGAAGTAAAATATTTCTTGCTGAATTTGCATTTCCAAAGTAACAGGTATTTTTTTTTTTTCATTTGCCATCCGCTTTGCATATTTCTGAATATTTCTGCAATTCTCAGATTGTTAGTGAAGCATTTGGTATAAGGAGTTCACTATTTGCATCTTCATTTATATTAATTGAAATGTTATCATTTCAGTGAACAAGTCCTAGGAAAATAAGTACTAGTTGACTAATTATGGTTTTCTAATCCCTTATGATTAGTTTTCATTTTCCTTATTTTTTACGTTTTTAATATTTTTAGAAAATTTTTACTTGATTATATATTTAATATTTTCTTATTTACTTAAGCTCGTATAAGAAAAGTTTTACTTGCAACAAAAAAATTATTTCATAATTATTTATTCCTAAAAACAAGAAAAAAACACTTACCGTAAGTAAATTATTTCTTATTTATTTAAAGTCCATTTTTGCTTGAAGTGAGAAAACTTTTTCTTATTTATTTAAAATCCGATTTCACTTGAAGCAAGAAAATGTTTACTTATTTATTTAAAATCCAATTTTCTTGGATTTTCTTGATATTAAGAAATTATTTTCTAAGTTCAAAATCAAGTCTAATTTTTCTTGTCTCGGCATTGATTCTAGTAAAAAATTCTTACCGTGTAAGTTGCAATGATTTTGCAAAAATTTTCAAAATAGAGTTTATAAATTTTGCATTGAATATTGACTCATAATTTTGACAAAATTAGTTACAATAATTTTACGGAAGAAGAAATTGGTGAAAGTTGCAAAAAATAAGGTTGGCCAATACATAAGTTCGGCACTTTGAATTGCACTTGGAGCTTTCCGAAATTACAAAGTTGTGTAGCATATGTTCGTTTGGCATTTTAAAAAAAATTGTACTGATAACAAAAAATGTTCATTTTGTGAAAACAGTGAGCAGTTTCAATTAACAAGTATTGTAAATAGTACTATTTAGGACCTGGTTAACTAGATTTTGATGAATCATAATGAGTTTCAGAAAAGTTAGAGAACATTTAAATTTATGATGTATGGGTAGGGTTGCCAGATACCCTTCCCGAAAAAATCAGTACATTGCCTTCCAAAAAAAAGCAATATATGCGGAGAAAATCGTCTTTATTACTGGCATTTATTTCTTGTTTCCGTGTCGTTAACTGTCGATCATGTTTCTATGACATTTAACGTTCGCGTTGCTTCCTCCTTCTTAATCATTTCATGGTTATGCCGTGGTTATGCTTACGAGCAAACCCACAGATGAAATTCGGACACATTTTCGTCATCGATGAGAGGTGGTTACGCTTAAATCGATGATTAGAGCGCACATACACAACATAACACAATATTACCCCGAAGCCTCGGGTGCTTGTTTCACCCAGCAAATTTGATCGATGTCCGAAATTTCCCTCACTCGTCGGAGTGCACAACAACAATTACGCGTTGGTCGTCGAGTAATATCGCAGGGTGATAAAATGATTTTTTTTATTGTCGGCTAAAAATCAGTACAAATCAGTACAAAATCCAAAAAATTAGTATTTATTAAGGTTTTTAAAACCATCAGTACGGGGTACGAAAAATCAGTACTGTACTGATCAAATCAGTACGTCTGGCAACCCTATGTATGGGTCTGGATATTTGTTTCAGCAAATATGTTTATCTTAGCGAAAAATGTATGCGAATGCAAACCAAAATTAAAACCCCCCCCAAGGCTAATTCCTGCGCACGGCCCTGGCCCACTTTATGCAGCACTTGCTTTATATAAAGTACACCGTGTTTCCATCAAACGCAAACAAACAATGAAAGCATACAGCTGAGTATCTAATGTTCGATTCCACTCGAACTTAGGCTTCCTTACTTGTTTTTATACTCAGCTGTACTAGTACACAGAGTATTATAGTTTTGATTTCCTAACGGTGGATTGTAACAGAATGAAATAATCGAGATAGATATAGACTTATATATATCAAAATGATCAGGGTGAAAAGAGAAATCGATTGAGCCATGTCCGTCCGTCTGTCCGTCTGTCCGTCTGTCCGTCTGTCCGTCTGTCCGTCTGTCCGTCTGTCCGTCTGTGAGCACGATAACTCGCGCAAAAATTGAGATATTTTGATGAAATTTGAAATGTAAGTTGGTATCAAGACAGGAACGGATGGTATTGAAAATGGGTGAAATCGGACCATGACCACGCCCACCTCCCCTATATAGTAAAAATCGGAAATTTTTTATCTCGGTCACTAATAGAGCTAGAGTGATAAAATTTCACACACGTATTGAGCTCAGGCCCTTATGAAGAAATATGGTGAAATTTTGGAAAATGGGCGGTGCCACGCCCACTTATTAAGGGGCAAACATTGAAAGTTTTATGAGTCATAACTCAGAAACCGTTGAAGATATATCGATGAAATTTGATAGGCGTGATATACTTACTTAGGCAAATGTTTGGACGAAAAATTGCCAAAATCGGTTGACGACCACGCCCACTTTTATATATGGGTATTATAAAGTGACCTAATAAAAGCATTTTAAGCGATATCTCTGTCAAATATAAAGATATATCATTGAAATTTTATGGAAGGTGTCCAATTATGGACATAAAACAAAAAATACAAAAATTTTAGAAAATGGGCGTGGCACCGCCTCCTTTTAGAAGCAGGAATATACGAGATTTCTGAGCCCATAACTCGACAAATAATCGATATATTATGACGAAACTTGGTCTATACACTTTCACTACTTGTAGTAATACATGTTCGAAATTTTAGCGAAATCGGTTGACGACCACGCCCACTTTTATATATGGGTATCATAAAGTGGCCTAATAAAAACATTTTAAGCGATATCTTTGTCAAATATAAAGATAATTCATTGAAATTTTGTGGCATGAGTTCTACAATAGATCGGAAACAAAAAATAGAAAAATTTCGGAAAATGGGCGTGGCACCGCCTCTTTTCAGACAAAGGAATCAACGAGATTTCAGAGCCCACAACTCGACAAATAATTGAGATATTATGACGAAACTTGGTTTATACACTTTTATAACTTGTGTTAATAGACACGCAAAAATTTATTGAAATCGGTTTATGACCACGCCTACTTTTTAACAAAGATATTTCTGGAACACCCTTTGGGAATTTGTAACAAGACTTCTTTGTAACTAGAAGTCATAAAGGAATGAAATTTTGCACAAAGAATAATATTCATATGCTTAGTTGGATGACTGATAAAAATGTTGAAAATGGGCGTGGCTACGCCCACTTTATGCAGCACTCGCTTTATATAAAATACAACGTGTTTTCATCAAACGCAAACAAACAATGAAAGCATACAGCTGAGTATCTAATGTTCGATTCCACTCGAACTTAGGCTTCCTTACTTGTTATTAGTTACGACTATTAACATTTGCATTAAACGTACTTAAACCTTAACTACACTGCAAAGCTTTTTGTAAGTACGCCAAAAATGGAATTATGTATTGTCAAAACAACATACCGTTTAAAATTAGAAAATATTATAAATCAAAACTTAATAAGTCAGATAAGCTTAGAACACCTAGTGATTTGGCGATTTACATACTCGCCACCTGCACACCACATTTGTACTATTAATAAATATAAAAATTCAAGCATATTCAAATTTGGATTCAGTACCTGTGTAAAAAATGAAGTTAACAGTTCTACACTTATTAAGTGCTTACAGCCTTTTATTGGCCGCTTTGAAAATAAATTTTATATCAGCGCTAACGTTCGATGAGGAGAGATTAGCTTTAAAGAAATTTGTTACGTCTGTAAGTAAACAACAAAGCAGTGAATCCTTTCAACATACTTGACTGCCATTGGCTTATCCTCATGTGATTGTGTTTTAGTTGATAATAAAGAACACATTTTATTTGAAATACGATTTGAACTACGGGAAGGTCCTTTGGCCTGATAATACGACAGAGTGTGCTAGTCTACACTTGTTGGGCATAAATGCAGCCAATGCATACCTTAACCTGTCCTACAGCTGGGCGCGTAAGCGCGGAATGATCGTTTTAGGATTCTCACCACAGTCTGTAGTCTACTACTAATCTGGTACAAACTTAACTACATTCGAATTTCGAATCAAGGAGAAAACATCTGTCGTCCTACTGCATTAGGTTTCCCACGGTTTAATAAATGGAACAACTCGGCTTTATAACCGGCCTTAAACTGCCTCTCCAAACGAATTTATCAAACTTCTTTCGTCTCGTAATTATTTTGACTTAGTTCTATCGCTGATAAGGAATGAGTGGAGAACTCTTTTGTGTCTTGCTGCCTCGCGTGTTTGATCGTATCAGAGATTTTCGGTAGTTATTAAGAGCTGATTATACGGAATGGACATGTTAAGTCCGACGAAATTTTAGCTATTTACTGGCATTCTTCGCATTCCTCGCACTCCTTGAAAAACCTTCCTCCCCAAAATTCTGCAACATTCCATCTTCTCCTTTAATAAAAACTCCTTCCTTTCACTGCCGAAAAATTTTAATGAACTACCGATCTATTCGTTTATTTTCCTTTCAGGCACAACGTATCGCTTCACATGGCTATCCAAGCGAAAGCCACGCAGTCGAGACGAGTGATGGCTATCAATTAACACTCTTCCGTATACCTTACTCACACAAGCTGAAAACGAAAAAGAAGACCAAACGTCCAGCCATTCTGCTACAACATGGTCTATTCAGCAATTCGGATTGTTGGTTGAGCAGCGGACCAGACAACTCGTTGGCCTATATGCTCAGCGATGCCGGTTTCGATGTTTGGCTGGGTAATGCACGCGGAAATATTTATTCGCGTTCCAATACGCAATTCACTTTGAATAGTCCGAAATTTTGGAAATTCGGTTGGCATGAAATTGGCACGCGCGATCTACCAGCAATGATTGATTATATTCTCAAAGAAACTGGACAAAAATCTATACACTATGCTGGTCACTCGCAGGGCACCACCGTTTATTTGGTTTTAATGTCAACGCAAGCAAAGTATAATAAGAAAATTAAAACGGCCCATTTACTGGCTCCATGCGCCTTCACGGCGCACGGCACACATCCGTCACTAAAGTTAAAATCGCTGGTTGGCACACCCGGTGGCTATTGGAATATCTTAATGGAAGATATGGAGTTGATACCGAAAAATACCTTTGTTAATCGTCTTGTAGATACTTTGTGTGGCGAACAGCCCAAGTTGGGCAAACAATGTAAACAGGTGGCGCTGTGGTACGCCGCAGATGGTTATGAGAATACGAATTTGGTAAGAGAGTTTTAAACAGGACTCCAGTACTCCTCCCAAAAAATATCAATTTTATTTAATTTTCCTCTTCCTTTCTGCCGTTTAGACTTCTCTGCAAGTGCTAGTCGAAACCCATCCGGGTGGCTCATCAAGTAATCAGGCTATACACTATCTACAGCTACACGTTTCACAAAAATTCCGTCAATTTGATTATGGTGTAAAAATGAATCGGCAGCTATATAATCAAGATACGCCACCAGATTACGATTTGAGTAAGATTACCGCTACCACTTATTTATATTCGGGTGCTAATGATGCGCTGTGCGGTCCGAAGGACATTGATACTTTGGTGAAGAATATGTCAAAGAAAGTGGTAAAGGATTATCGTGTTCCGCATGAGACTTGGAATCATATGGACTTTATTGTGGGCAAGCAAATGCGTGAATTCGTTAATGATCGTGTGTTGAAGGCCGTGAAAAAATTTGAGAATATGTAAAAGGGGAACGAGTATAATCAACTTTAGTACATTACAGTACAGTTATAAAGCAATAACACCTATTATTCGCGGTATTGGTTCGAAAAATTTCCTTAAAAAAAGCGGTTTTGAAACTGTGTCGTTATTTGGAATTGCGTTGTGTGAATCTCAAAATTGTTGCATGAATAGATGGGGACGGACGCCAAGAATGTATTTTTGATGAAATCTCATTTTTGGCAAAAATGTCACGCGGTTTTGCACTTTAAACGACGATATGTATGTACACCACCATACCAAGTGAGCATTTCAGTCTATATATGTATGTATGTACATATGTCCAATCCAATTACAAAAATATATGTACCCTAGATTTTAACAATATGAGTTGCTTATTTCCGCGGTGCAATAATACCAAATATGGCGACGATACCCTTTATTCGCGGAGAGTGGATGAAGATTTGTGGAGTGAGCGAAGAGGAGCTACCGGAAGTTCCATAAATCTGCTCACTAGTGCCCTTTCTATTTCTGTCCTTTGATTCCTGAAATACCGAAACTTTCACACAAAAATCTACGCATTCAAGAAATAAAAGTCTGGCATCGCTATACTCCAAAACTGTCATAAGATCAAACTTCAAAAATCTGCTTTTTAATCAAAAAGACAGCGTCAAAATGACAATGCACATACCTGTATTTTTTATACCATGTACAAAAACTTATGAAATACTTAATTAATAGATGTAGAATCTGACATATCTAACTCTGTCTAACTAATAGTAACTCTATTGGCATACGATCTAATGAAGAAACTTACTTGCTAATTGGAATCGCTAGTGGTCCTATATCACCTCTATGGTCCATAACTTTTGTGCTTAAAGCAACTTTCGCTTGCTTACAAGTTCGAAAATGTTTGGAGAACGAATCACTTCACCTTCGATAATGAATGCTTAAAGGCTATTATTCGATTGGCGAACTGATTCTCCAGCAAAAACGAAACCTTCGCAATGCAATTTATTTCTCTTTCTTTACGAAATCGAGGACGAACTCATTCCCGAAGGGAAGCTTTAATGAGTAAGAGGGTTCCCTTAAAAAAGTGCATGAACTTCTTCTATTGCTATTATCTCCAATAGCATTTTATGATTTTTTTTGTCATATTCCAGTCTTTTTCGATCGCTATCACGTTTAATATAATTGAAAATGTGCCCATTTTCTGATCATAAAAGAGTCTTTCGTCGGTAGAAAGTGGTACCCTAGGTCCAAATCCTCTTGGGGAGTTGTTTTAGTCGTATTTTAATCATTTTCGAGTCCCTTTCGATTTTATTTTTTTCGATTTTGAATCTTATTTTGGTCATTTTTGAATCGTTTTCTGATCGCTTTAGAATATTTTTGGGGTAAGTTTTCTTCGCTTTTCTGATAATTTCCTATTGGCATTCCAATCTTTTTTGGATAATCTTTCAATCGTTTTTCTAGTCATTTTCGAATCTTTTTTGGGTCGTTTTTCTACTCATTTTCCTATCATTTTTGGGTCATTTTACAACCACATTTCTTTCCCATCTTCTATCCTCTTAGATATGTATTCTACCCTTATCCTTACCTTTACCAATATTGCAAAAATAACTTCCACGGTCACCCTCAGACCACATTTTGGTTAGAACTTTTGAAACAGATAAGGAATTAAAATAAAAAAATTCAATCCATAAATTAATTCCTATGAAAATTCATATGCGCACTTTGGCACTCTTATATACGGCAACGCGGAAGACATATGTACATCCTGTTCCTACTCTGCAACATTCCCTGCAATCAATACCGAAATCTAATATACATAAAATTTTCTAAGGGCCGATTTCATAATGAAATTCTTAAAGCTCCTTTTGTTAAAGGAGCCTTTTAGCCATTTAAATGTTCTTTAAAGTGGGAGTGATTTCATAATCATATAAAATTAAAAGGCTCCTTAAACGTCAAATGATTTTCATAAATTTAAAAATATTGAAATTTGACATTTGGTTTTTTTCTGAAAATATGTAAATAAATTTTTTGATTGTGGCTTTATTTTAATTTGATTATGAAATCGGCCCTAATTTTTTTTTTTTAATTATAGCTTTATGTACTAGGCTGGCTAGAGAATATTTCTTTTTTTTTCCTAAAAAATCAAAGTAAACGGTCACATTTCGATCTTTAGCATGATCAATTTGTGATAAAGACTCAGTTAGGTGATTTTTATATGATAAAAGAATAAAATCACTTTTCAATCGTTGGTCTCGCTCATTTTCGGGTCTTATTCTAATAGCAGAAGTTATTAATCGGTTTTTGATCATCAAAGGGGATGGAAAGAGAGTCGGTATAGTCAGTTTTCATAGAACAATCTTCCGAATGTGGGATGGTGCTAATTTTTATCGAATACATTTCGAGTTTATTTCTAGTGCTTACTTGAAACGAAATCAGCATTAGATTGCCTACATTACAAATATATTTTAAAGTCAGCATTTCACAATCAAAGAATATAAACGCTCTTGCTTATAGGAAGCAAAATAAAAACTATTACCTAATACCCACAAAAATGTTGGTTTTATGACATTTTTAAAAATGTATTGTTCGACCCTTAAAATAGTTTTATTTAAGAAAGACCCTGTACAACAAATTAGTCAGCGCACAAACCCCAAAACGACAGTAATTAATGGAAAAGTACATATGTAGATAACAAGGTAAACAAATCGATAAGCCTTGATTATTCATATATTTACATAGATTAGCATGACTAATCTCACTCGGAAAATCTGTTTAATAACATGTGAGACTATTATTTCGATAGATTTGGTATTTACAGAAGGCGCATAGAACCGCCCATATCTCAATGCATTCCATGCCATGTTAAGTATGCATAACCAGGACGATACTTTTTTATGTTAGTTATTGGAAAAAAGTGAATTGTAATAGAATTATCTAGAAATTCTGTTGTAAGACTTTGAATTTGAGTATTTTTATGAAACTTCATCAGCCAATTTGCTAAATTTTGGGGGGGATTAACTTCCACGTCTATACTTTTTGTGTTTCTAAAAAATAAATTATTGAACTTTGTTTTTCTTAGAACTGATTATAAAAATATTATTTGATAACAGTAGATAAGGAAGAGGTATGTGTATAAACATTGGAGATTAGATATCCTTTAATCGGCGTATTACCTTAAATTAGTCACTTGTACTCACCTACAGTGCTTACATTAATCTCTCTGCAAATTATGCTAGTCAATTCAGTTCTTTCAACGAAATGTTGCTGCGCTTAACGTTACAATTAATTGCGCTCATAGCGTTCGGCGTCGTCTTGAATTCGGAACATATCAGTCAGTACATTAAAATACCAACTAAACTGCATAAGACAAGTGTAAGTGGAGCATAAGAAAGCAGAAAAGAAAAATTTTAATAATTGCAAACTTCCTCTCTTACAGGCGGATCGTATACGCGAACACGGCTATCCCGCCGAGTCCCACTACGTTACCACCAGCGATGGCTACATTCTCAATCTCTTTCGCATACCATACTCACCACGTTTGGGCAATCAGCATGATGCGCGCAGTAAGCCTGTAGTTTTCATACAACATGGCCTCATGGCCAGTTCTGATGGCTGGCTACTAAGCGGTCCCAATGATGCCTTAGCATACAATTTCGCAGATGCAGGTTTTGATGTTTGGCTGGGAAATTCTCGCTGTAATTTATATTCACGCAATCACTCTACGTTGTACATAGATAATCCGAAATTTTGGATGTTTAGTTGGCATGAAATTGGCACAATCGATGTACCCGCTGCCATCGACTATGTACTCGAACAAACTGGGCAGAAGGCTCTGCACTATGTGGGACATTCTCAAGGCTCCACTTCATATTATGTAATGCTTTCAATGCGTCCAGAATATAATGCAAACATAAAAACTGGTCACACTTTGGCACCGGCCGTTTTTATGGGTAACTCTACTGATCACATGGTGAAGGGACTTGTGCCGTTGGTGGGTAAGCCTGGTGCGGGTACGAGATTATTGGGTGATCAGGAATTCTTACCTTATAATTGGTATGTGAATCGCTTGCTGGATGTGGCTTGTGCTGGTGTAACAAAATATCGGAAATATTGCAAAATACTCTATCTGTTGTGGTCTGGCGATGCAACCGCCAACTTGAACCAGGTAAATAAGCAATATCAGACATGTTTTGAAATTCATCTTAAACATCATTTTTATCTTCTCCATTTCTCTTGCAGACCCTCTTACCTCAAGTCGCCGAAACTCATCCGGCTGGCATTTCAACCAATCAAGCCATTCACTTCGTACAACTCAAAGTTTCCAACAAGTTTCGTCAATACGATTATGGCATGCAAAAGAACATAAAGCGTTATAATCAAGCCGAACCACCTGAATACCCGCTGGCGAAGGTTACGGCCAACACTTACGTATATTACGGTCTAAGTGATCGTGCTGCCAATGCTAGTGACGTTAAACGTTTAGCAACTCACCTACCGAATTTGCGTTTGCTACATGAAGTGCCCATACCAACATGGGGACATTTGGATTTCAATCTTGCTTGGCAGGTTAAGCAACAAATCAATGATCTGGTAATAAGATATTGTAAGGAGTATGAAGAAGAAAATCAAGAAAAATTTGTAAAAGATTTTAAGTAGCTTAACGCGATGCGTTTAAATTTCAAGTAAATATGTATATAGAGGGAAGCCCATTTTCTGGATGATCCGAGTAGGTAGAATGTACAAAAGTTCACTTCTTTAACGTTATTAATAATATGTTGTAGTAATAGAAATACAAAATACAAATGATAGGCAACATTTTAAATGCATTTTCTCTCACGCTGTTATGGGTGCTTGGACACTCTAACCCGGTGTCTCCATAAAGCAAAATTTTGTGTGTGTCACCATCGTTTTCACATAGATGTAAACAGAAGACCACCTTTGTCTCATGGTATGACAACGATGTCAAACCAAATGTTTAAACATCAATGTCTTGATGTCATGTGGAGACATGAGCTATCAGTTTGCTGATTTGACAGCTAATTTTTAATTTCAACGAAAAATGAAAAATGGCAACATCTCCACATTGAATGCGAAATTTCGGACGGCGCCCATTTTGCTTGAGTGTTTCGATAGAAAAAATAAATAAAAAGGACATTAAGAGCATATATATATATTATATAGTTTGCGAGCGTCATCGTCAATTTTAAATAATATTAAGAACTTCTATGCACACAGCATGTCTATTCGGCGTCATTGCACAAATAATTTTGTTATGACATGAGCTGCCCACACACATCAACAAATATTTGTTAGACACGGAAGTGTTATTATATCTACCATGGACATTTTTCTTTCTTGTGGAGTTTCGGCTTAATATACTGCGTATTAATATGGCTGAGGGGGCACATCCGCGCCACTTCCATCATTTTGAATTGGCTCGTGTATTTGGAGTGGGTCATAGGACGAGCGGTGCGGCTACTCCTTTTAGCTGGGAAAGACCTCTCACATGAAATTGGGCTTATTATGGTTCACCTAATTGTTGGTAAACGCACAGAAAGGTTTGACATTGCTTATAACGACTTATGTACGAGCTGAGACGAGACGAGGAGGAGCCAGAAACCATAAAAGACATATTGTGTGAATGTCTCGTACTATGGATTAAGAGGCTACAATTCCTGGCTTGGTTATTTGGCTAAAATGATTTGCAGAATTGAGCTGTTGATTTGAGTAAGGATTGAGATCCTCATGGGGTGGTGTCCCTGAATATAATCCGCCTCATGGGATCTTTTGAATAAAAGTGTGTTTGTGCGTGCAGTAGCAGATACTAGCTTTGTTCGCGTACTTTCTCCAACAGCGTTTACTCAGCAGCCTCCAACAGCCAGGTGTTGGAGAAAAATGTCACCTATCCTCTCACAAGAGAAAAATATCGTAAGAGGTAAACGAGCACAAAATTTGCAGAGTTCAACAGCTTTGGCAAACAGCTGATTTTTATTTACATTCACAAGCCCCAAATTCAAAGGATTAAAATTAAAATGATAATAAAATTGGTGGAAATTATTGCTGTTAATTATGTATATATGTACATATAACTTAAAAATAATACAATAAAACATAGTTTTTTTCTTATTTAATTTCTTTTGATTCGTTTTGGGTTTCGTTTTGGTCAGTCTTTTGTCACCTCGCGATAACCTCCTCAATCTAAAAAATCGTTCGCATAGGCTCGCAAAAAGGTTTTTTGAAGTTCGGAAATGCATCCGGAACTCTCTTTTACAATAAATCGGCACTGTTTGTTCTACATAAATGCTAATGGAGTTACAATTCTGCCTGAAAACAGTGGAGATATATGCACATATGTATGTATCTGCAATACAATTAACTTCATGTTGTTGTTGTTGTAGCCACCAAGACACACCCCGAAGGTTTTGGGGAGTGTAGGGGATGTGACAGTCCTTTGCCGGATAAATCCGGTACGCTCGGGTACTAGTCCCTTCTGACACTAGCCCGACTGTCGTGCGAACGATTTTTTCTGGCCATAATCAACCTTCTAGGCCGGTGGATTTTAGTCGCGCCTTACGACAGGCATTCCTTACAACGGGTATATTCTAGACCCCCTAACCCGCTGGGGTTCGCTGTTACTATCTAATAAATAGGATTTCATTGTAATAATTATCACACTAACAATTGCTTTTCTTTGTACCCATGTCCATACTGTTTTCCACCGCAGTATGTCTTCGCGTCTGCTGCCCCGCAGAAGAGATTTCAATTTGATGCACCCGGCCCTGGCCAAGCTTTAAAAAAATAACCCTCTATGGACCGATCCGCAGTACTTTTGAGTAGAACAAAATTTTGCGTTGGCGGCATTTGGCCGCGCTTTAAAAAAAAATAGCCCCAGCCAGCAAAATTTCCTTTCTCGAATTATATCTGCGGAGCGATCGGGAGTGTTATAATTAGTAAAATTAACATCCATAGAAGATTTCCCGAAAGTTCCAGTGGTTTGAAAATAAATACGGCGGGCGTATTATACTGAAGCCGACCCACTGCAGAACTACTCTCGGAGGGTGTGCCACCCACTGCCTAGATCGGCTGCTATTTTTAAAATCCGGATAATTGGGTTTTAGTTAGAATTTGTTGTCTATCCAGGCCCAGTGAAACTTTCAGAAAATATTCTGTAGATGATAATTCATCTTATATTAACACTTTCAACTATTATTAAACTATAATATTAAAGTTCTCCAGAAATAGAATTATCCCGGCTGAGAGTTATTTTTGTAAAGCGCGGCTGAAGGCCAGGCTGGGGATCCAACCCATGACCTCTGGTATGGCAGACTAGCCACTGTCCGCCACACCACAGTGGCCACAACACTTCCCACTGCACCACAGCGGCCCGGTTAATATATATTCCCGCAAAGGAGATTACAATTTACTAAGGTACATAATATGCATATAAATACTTCGCAAAAAGTATGTAACTTATTTTGCATATTTAATTTATCCATATTTGTTGCCAATTTAGTGTATTTTTCCAATTTTATAATTGATTTGTATATTTTGCAAATCTTGTTACTTGCAAAAATTCAAGTCAGCTGTTGTTTGATCAGCTGTTTTCCTGTTGGAAAATTGCTGTTGGCAAAAATTTGTCCAACAGAATTCAACAGCTTCTCACAAAATGAAATGTCAGTTTTCTCTCTCAGTTGGTTCTCTTCTGTTGGAGATTTGGCGTAAAAAAACGGCGACAAAGTGTTTGTTTTTAAAAGTTTTCGAAAAACATCAAAAAATATCCGTAAACGAACAAAGCTACTGTAAGTAACCTAACATAACCTCACTTTCTCATACTATAAGAATATATGCTGGTTCATGATTTCATGGAACTGTCCCTGCAACCAAATAATGCTTATGTTTAGACGTACTTAAAACAAATATTAATTTAAAAGCATTTGGCATCCAAGAAAAACATTAAAGCGCAGCCACTTTTCCAGGAGGTAAACTCAAAACTAAGAATCTTCTTATTTACGTTTTAAAGTACTTTATTGCTTATGTACATACATGCTTAACGTATATGTATGTATGTGATGCATAAACTTTCGCAAAGTTATTTTTTTCTCAGTTTTTTAATCGTTTAATAAATTCGTTATTTTTAAAATAAATAAAAATATCGACAATTATCTACATATGGCAACCTTAAATTAAACTTGTACAAGCTGGATAGAAGAGGTCTTGCAATCATTATTTATAATCTACATTAATATGTATCCTATATTTATACAAACGTATGTACATCTAAACTTAACATAAATCACAATATATTCTTTAAATGCCATTTAATTAAAATTAACTAATTCATTCAATTTACATATGTATATTCGTCAACTATACGTATATTCGTAGTAATTCGCTGAAGTAATAACTTTATCAAATATAAACTCACGCACACCCAAACCACAAATGAAATCGAAATGATTCCAACGCTTACGTGGAATCTTGTAAATCGCTTGTATATTGCGCAGGCGCATAACCAACCGCCATATATCCGCCACCGATACAATATAATCATTCTCGGCATAGTAAATTGTAATGGGCGCTGTGATCAGTTCCAAATTGTAATCGGGCGGCTCGAGTTGATTATACATTAGCCAATTCCGCTCCGGACCATAATCATATTGACGAAATTTCGTCGAAACATAACCCTGGAAGTAGTGCATGATTTGTTTGAAAGAGCCGCCAACGGGAAAATTCGCCATTATATCGGGTAGTAAGGTCTGCAGTTAAAAACAAACAAACAAAAAAATTGATGTATTGTGGAAAATTTTTTCTTGAGCAAACAAAAAACCAATGAGGTTAAAAACTTTATTTATAAACATAACCATATATATGAAAACTTCATTTCATTCATCACCCACCACATACCATACTCGTACCAGCTATGCAACTTTCCACCCACCTTATTAAGACTATGCGTGTCGTAGCCCACAGCTGGCCACAGCCGACTCACACACACCATCGGTCGTTCGTTCTCGAAACACAGCGATGACAGAAACTTTTTCACAAACTTATTTGTCGACACCATTTCCATGCCCTCCAACACCTTGGCCACATAATTTCGTGTGCCCAAAATGGGACCGAAAATTTTCGCCAATACACCTTTCGTATTGCTCACATAGCCCACCGGCGCCAACAGGTGAACTGTCTTGAACATCGCATTGTAATGCGGCAGCATCGAATTCAACACCAAAAACACGGTGCCACCTTGTGAAATGCCAATAAAATGCATTTTCTGCTCACCCGTACATCGCATGATGTACTCCAACATGGCGGGCATATCATAAACGCTCATCTCATGCCAACTAAAATCCCAAAATTCGCGCTCCGTAGCATTAAGCCATACATTGTGGCGGGTGTAGATGTTGCCACGATTGTTGCCCAACCAGATATCGTAGCCTTGACGCCACAACAGATATGGTAATGAATTGTCACGTCCATTCAGTAGCCAAGCATCTGAGGAGGCGTAAATGCCAGCCAACATGAAAACGACTGGATGACGTTGCAGTTGACGATGACGTGTAGATTTGTTGTATTGCGGTATGCGATGCATGGCCAGTGCATAGCCGTCTTTGGTAAGCACTTGATGCTTTTCCACCGGATAACCGTCGCGACGAATTCGTTTCACCTGCAAGAACATAACAAAGTGTAAGAATGACGAAGAAGTAATAAAAACAACAATTTTCATCGTGAAACGCCTTCAAATGGATTAATACATTCAGACATACTTGAGAGAAAAGTGAGATGTTATCATTTGTTTGTATACCCAGTTGTGAAATTAATACAAGATTTTTTTTTTTATATTCCAATACAACAAATCGTCGCTCCGGAAGAAGAAAGACGCATGCCAGTAATTTGTCGACGAAAAAAGGCGCATTAAAAATATGTCGGACAAGAAAGACGCTTTACAAAACATGACGCATTAAAAAATATTTCGACGAACAGAGACGCATTATAAAATATTTCGACGAAGAAAGACACACTAGCATTAATATTGACAAAGAAAAATAAAAAATCGAATATGTCTTTCTTTCCTAAAAAATATTTAAATGCGTCTTTCTTTATAGTAAAAAAAATAAAGCATCTTTCTTCGTTATTAAAAAAAAGAGTCTTTCTTTCGAAAAATATTTTTAATGCGTCTTTGTTTCAAAGAAAAAAAGTTTGCGTCTTTCTTTCTCAACAAAACAGTTTGCGTCTTTTTTCTTCTATAGCGACGAAATACAATCTCTAGTAACTTTGAGATCTCAATTATTTTGCAGGCACACGGCAACCTATTTCGTCCACCACTTATATGTATCAGATGTCTGTTGCACAGACGGTTGGGGGCTGATCTAAGATTGTAAATCCATATCAATGGGTAACGACGCCACTGTCGGAGATTCAGAAACTGGCAATTTGTTGGAGTGAATGCCTACAAAGTGAATTATCCTCAAGAAGTATTTACACACGAATATCTAACTGTGCTAATCATAAAGGTCACGAAAGTAAGGAATGCGTACCGTCAGAAGCGACTAAAATGCACCGTCCCAGAAGGTTAAGAAAAACGTTCCGCGACAGTGGGACTAGTGTCAGAAATTACTGACAGTACCAGATTCATTCAGCAAAGGGCTGTTGATCAAAATCTTCGTGGAGGGTCGTGGTGGCTGCAAGAACAACAATAACAATACCAAATGGGAATGCGAAACTGAACAAATCAGGCGGCATTGGGTGGAATGTTACGACCAAAGTCAAGCGAAATTGTTTAAAATTCTAACGGAACGATTAATTTAAGAAGGGTGGTCCTACATAGGTATGTACGTACCGTCACTTAGGTTACCGGAAGCACAGCTCCGTTACTATTGCGATGACAAAATGTCGTTGCTTATTTTGTGTGAATGTATTGCGCGGGAAGGAAAAAGACTATCACACATAGCAGATGTGCGGCTTAATCCATTTGAAGTTTAGAACAAAAGGCTTGAGAAGCTTCTAAAATTGTTTATTAGGCTATGAGGTATAACAAAATAGATATCAATGGAGGTCATGGTGTGGTATTTAGCTTGCTAACAATGCAGTATCTTATCAAATAGAAATAAATCTGAAACTTGCAATTGGGTATAAAACGTACATACCTATCCATTTAAAAGCAAAACTTTTTCGCTTTTCACGTTTGTACACTTTTTTTTGATTGACTGACTCAAATAGGTTGGATGACAAGATATGACAATACAATGCAGGCGCTAACTGACGCCACTGCTCGCCGTCCCAAAAGACATTTCAGTGGCAAATTCACTTGTGCGCAGGCGATTTACGCTAATCGCGTACCTGTGCTGTCTGCCATGTCCCAACTGATATCCGTCTGAAACAGACGGTGCTAAGTAGTTTGCTGAAGGTTAAGCGTAATTCATTGCAAAGTTATTTGCTGTAGACGGAATGTTTGTAGACTAAGTAAATACGGATATACGGTGTAGAGAGAAAGAGCGCTCTTAACAATCGCAAGCGACCTTCGTTGCTTTTTACAATTTTTTATTTTTTTTTATTTATTTACTGAGTGTACATTCGTTTTTGTTTTTTTTTTTTTTAGGAAATAATTTATTTATTCGCAAAATAAATAAATAATTCTTCGCTATACAGTGCTCAAGTTACGAGAAGCGCTTCTGAAATTCAAACAGCTAAATATGATGTATTGTAGAACGATTTTCCGTCATCACTTGTCAAGTTTGGCTTGCAGACAAATTGGTTTCGGTAGAACGAAAAAAGACACTGAAGACGGCGCATATTAGCCGAAACCGGTTTGTCTCCAAATCAAACTAGAAAAGGGATGATGGAAAATCGTTCCACAATACATAATTTTGCTACCCTGTCGGAAAAACAAGCTACTAAAAAGTAACAATGTCCTTACTTCATACAAATTCATCTGTTTAAAACGATTACTTTCTTTGTTCGTCACAATTCAAAAGCAGCCCATAATACTTCTTCTGCCTGAATTAAGTGCGTATGCACATGTAAGGGAAGCCCCTCTCTCATTATATTTTTTCTTTGAGAATTGATTGGATCTGGAATTAATACCGAAGGGAAAATTCATTTCAAATTGTTAACCAAGACTAATGTTCATTAGGTTTGTACCTTTCGAAATTCTCAATAGGTTGAGTACTTGAAAAGTAAAGTGAGCATAACGAAGGGGATAACCTTTTTAATTATTTTCTATGTCCATTTTTTCTTTATAAACTTACTTATGTAGTTTTTTTTTTTATTAATTTCGGCAAAATACAAATACCGGCACGTGCATTAAAAGCTGTGCGCAATAAGCACGCAATGTCATAAAAAATACATGGATAGGGAAGATATTAAGAAAACAAAAATGGATGAGTGACAGTAAACTTGCGATTACAATGATTATAATAAAAAAGTGTAAAAGCCAAAAGTGTTTGCATGATTTGTTGATATGAATATACATACATATATATACACATATGTACACTCAAAAAAAAAATTTCTCTCGATCAAAGACATAATTTTCCTTATTTTGAACACGCGTCCCAATACAAAATTTTCTTTGTTTTGTGTAAATTTTCTCAAAAATGTGGAAAAAACATAAAAAAACATTCAAACAAATTCGTTGCCATGGGGATTTGTATGGGAATTTAATTTCTCAAAATTAAAGAAATCAAGTCTTCAAAACAAGGAAAGTTGGGAATGGAATGGCGCTTAAAGAATTTTTCATTATTTTAATGTATGAATTTTTTCAAGACAAGTATATGAAACCATGGTAACGCATGTAACAACAATATTTTATAAACCTTTTAACATGTTTTAAGGAAAATTTACTCAAAACAAAGAAAGTAGTGTTCAAAATAGGTAAACAATTTCTTTGACTCCTCCATATATTTTTTTTTCTCTCAGTGTAGGTATACATAAATACTTTTATTATGTACATACTGCAAATGCTCAAAATTACATATTCTGCGCATGCGCGCATGGCACAAACGAATATGTTAAAAATACGGAGTTATTTTATATAGAAACATTTAGCAGTTAAAAAATATGTATGTACATTAGAGTGCATTTAAATTGTATGAAAAATTTAAAAGTTCATAAAAAAACTGTATCGTCCCTTCAATGTATGCATAGAGGTAAAAGTTCAGAAAACTCTATGAAGGGTCAAAAAATCAATTTTTTTTTAATTATCTATCTAATACCCAAAATCAATACGTAATTATATCCTTGGTAAACAAATATAAATTTTGGTCCCGATCGATGACGGTTTAGTAGTGTTTCATAAGGGTCAAAGTTCAGATTACCATATGCGACACTAAAAATGTAAGGGGCCTATTACGAATTAATACGATACACGCTAAACGCTTGCAGTCGGGTACTTCGTATTACGAAATAATTTCTATCGTGTGAAACCCGATAGACTGTAATGGAAATAAAGTTAACGCATAACTAATTGAACCCTAAACAAATGTCATTCACGATAGTGCACCTAGCGGGCGTGTGGAATTCATAATATGGAAACTCATTTTATACGATACGCTTGCAAGCGGCCGATAGCTATCGTATGACAATTCATAATAAGGGGGTAAGTCTTCTTTTAGGTATTATATAATTAAAAAATTTATAGGTACATATGTGATATCTGTACCATGTTATGATTGAGGGGGCGATGCAATAAAATATCGTTAATTTGAATTTTAAACGCACTCTAATGTACATATGTATGTATGTATATATATATTTGATGTGATGTATTTTGTTTACTAAATGAAGGTACGAATGGTATATATTAAAACACCACAAGGACGGTACCAGGGACGTTTAAACTTTATAACCGGCTAATCGATATTTGTGCCAAAATAAGATTTTAATTCCTGATATTCAGCTCTATAGATCTATACCAAAAGCTAGGAGTGTTTCTTTCTTCATTTCTCTACTCGCTTATGCTGGACTCTGCTCTGTTACAAAGTGTTAGAGACAATATTAAAAGCGTGTTTCAAATACGGCGATCCTAAGCCAGATAACAATTTTTACATGTAAATGCAACAACAACGATTTGAGTCCGCTAGAAATTGCTGGTTCAAAAAATTTATCTTGGCTCAGAGCCAGACGTAACAACTAAAATGCCCCTTATGATACATTTAGAGAGTATGCCAGCTACTCATTAAACTTGTCGTAACTGATTATGTTAATTTTTTTCTATTGTGACTAAGTGAAATGGTTTCAAAGTGTTTGGATTAAGTAATGGATAGTGTCGAAATGGAGAAGAAACTACACGAACAGACGATCCCGAATATGCCTCTTTTTATAACGTGGATGTTTTTTTTTCGCAACTCTCTAAGTCTTGCCCAAACGAATGCAACTACTTTGTTATTGGAAATCTCCATATTTTTATTTTGAGCGCTGAAGTTGTAGAGCTGGGATTCAGGAATTCAGGTTGGCTCATCTCATTTTTGATACGAGTATCGCTTATGCGGTTATGAAGTTTAAACGACGACATTGTACTATGTGCATTAGGCCGTATTGAAAAAAGTTTGCCGTTCATGCGCTCATATAAAATATTTTTGAAAGACATTTCCATTAACCATTTTGTTACTTTCCAATTATATTTAAGTTGTTACCATCCTAATGTACCTTTTTAATTCCAGTATATTAAAGGCTGTCAAAAATCATTAATTTTTCGCAAAATAAATACTTAGATTAATTAATATAACCCAGATAAAACACACGTTTTTCAGTTAAATGGAAAGAATGGAAAAATATAAGATTATGTCACTTTAAAAAATTTAAAAATGCAACTTTGAAAAATATTTAATGATCCCACTATTGTAATTGCTAATGGAAAAGAATTGAAAGAGAGGCTTTTAAAGCTCAAAAGTGGTTCATTTTACTTTCCTTTTTTTTGGTAATTTTCCTGGCTGTTCACACCAGTGCCGCCAATTTAGGCGAGTTTAGGAGTTTGTGTACAAAAAAGCTCCTCAGAACATTTAGTGCAAACTCTTTCTGAACGCAGCCTGTTTCCCAGCAAACTCAATACGCCACAGCAACTATTTGTCAAACTTTGAACAAGATATTTGCCTCAATAAGCAAATGTTGCGAACATTTTAGGAACATTTACATATATCAATAAGTTTGCTATTGCAATGAGCACCGTTTATATAATTCGCTTACATTTACTTTCTTAAAACCACAAAAACTTATTTAACCTTTCGTAGGAAGAGATCAAGTAAGACGATATTTGAATTTAAAAAATAAAAATATTTATCTATTAGCTTAAATATAATTGCAAGAATTCATACCGCATCTGTAATGATGATCTCGCGCGTTTGACGCGCATTAATAAATGCTGCAACAAACGCCGATGAACCGCGCAGCTGTAACTCCAAAGGCCAGCAACACAGCGAGGCAGTCAACAGCAACATTAGCAACGATTCGATGGTGTTGCAACCTAAAATGTTGACGACAGCCATGATGCACGCGCACGTATTGAAAGGTTTATCTAAGTAGGTATGTATGTATGTAGCTGCAATTGTTGCTGGAGGCGCTTTGTTGGTTTGGTTTGATGCTTTAGTCTGGCATTTGCTAGTTAAACGCGTTCTTGCAAAAAGATTACAGCAGCCATTGGACCATTGGCCTGACGCAGAAGGATGACATGCTGAAGGAGAAGAGTTTACGATCCAAGAGTTTTGTGCGTAAGAAATTGCGGTGCGCGAGTGATAGCCAACACAATTTTTATACTCAGCTGTACTAGTACACAGAGTATTATAGTTTTGATTTCCTAACGGTGGATTGTAACAGAATGAAATAATTGAGATAGATATAGACTTATATATATCAAAATGATCAGGGTGAAAAGAGAAATCGATTGAGCCATGTCCGTCCGTCTGTCCGTCTGTGCGCACGATAACTCGCGCAAAAATTGAGATATTTTGATGAAATTTGAAATGTAAGTTGGTATCAAGACAGGAACGGATGGTATTGAAAATGGGCGAAATCGGACCATGACCACGCCCACCTCCCCTATATAGTAAAAATCGCAAATTTTGTATCTCAGTCACTAATAGAGCTAGAGTGATAAAATTTCACACACGTATTGAGCTCAGGCCCTTATGCAGAAATATGGTGAAATTTTGGAAAATGGGCGGTGCCACGCCCACTTATTAAGGGGCAAACATTGAAAGTTTTATGAGTCATAACTCAGAAACCGTTGAAGATATATCGATGAAATTTGGTAGGCGTGATATACTTACCTAGGCAAATGTTTGGACGAAAAATTGCCAAAATCGGTTGACGACCACGGCCACTTTTATATATGGGTATTATAAAGCGACCTAATAAAAACATTTTAAGCGATATCTCTGTCAAATATAAAGATATATCATTGAAATTTTATGGAAGGTGTCCAACTATGGACACAAAACAAAAAATACAAAAATTTTGGAAAATGGGCGTGGCACCGCCTCCTTTTAGAAGCAGGAATATACGAGATTTTTGAGCCCATAACTCGACAAATAATCGATATATTATGACGAAACTTGGTGTATACACTTTCACTACTTGTAGTAATATAATAATAATACAATGGCGCTATTATAACTCTGACGAGTTTTATGGCCGAGCTTCTCTCCCAATTCGAGGTGTGCTCCTTTTTGTTTTTCCTACTAATTGGGTGGACCTACAGTTTTATGCCGGCTCCGAACGGCGAATGCATTTTTTGTGAGAAGGTTTTTTCATGGCAGAAATACTCTCGGAGGGTATGCCGTCCACTGCCGAGAGGTGACCGCTTCTCTTAAAAAACCCAATAATTGGATTTTTACTAATTAGAAAAATTGTTTTGGTGTTTGGCTCGGACCGTGGTTTGAACCCGAGACCTCTGGCATAGCAGGCGAGCACTCTACCCACTGCACCACAGCGGCCACTTGTAGTAATACATGTTCAAAATTTTAGCGAAATCGGTTGACGACCACGCCCACTTTTATATATGGGTATCATAAAGTGGCCTAATAAAAACATTTTAAGCGATATCTTTGTCAAATATAAAGATAATTCATTACAATTTTGTGGCATGAGTTCCACAATAGACCGGAAACAAAAAATAGACAAATTTTGGAAAATGGGCGTGGCACCGCCTCTTTTTAGACTAAGGAATATACGAGATTTCTTAGCCTATAACTCGACAAATAATTGAGATATTATGAAGAAATTTGGTTTATACACTTTTATAACTTGTGTTAATAGACACTCAAAAAATGATTGAATACGGTTTATGACCACGCCTACTTTTTAATAAAGATATTTTTGGAACACCCTTTGGAAATTTGTAACGTGACATCTTTGTAACTAAAAGTCATAAAGGGATGAAATTTTGTACAAAGAATAATATTCATATGCTTAGTTGGATGACTGATAAAAATTTAGAAAATGGGCGTGGCTACGCCCACTTTATGCAGCACTCACTTAATATAAAGTACACCGTGTTTCCATCAAACGCAAACAAACAATGAAAGCATACAGCTGAGTATCTAATGTTCGATTCCACTCGAACTTAGGCTTCCTTACTTGTTATTTGTGGTTTTGCTAACCGCAACAAAAAATGTGTCAGTATGTCAGTAGCCGAGTAAAGAGATGATTAAGTGGTCGAAGGCGGCTGAAGTGGTTGGGGTTTTTTCCGGTGACTAAGCGCGTGAATGACTGGCGTTACAAGCAAGTTGGTGCGGTAAATTTAAGCAATCATTCTGCCAAGCACGTTTGTTGGTGGTAAAAAAAAGTACGCGGAAGCAGAAGCGCAATGTTGCTGACTGACTTTAGCTGTGTTGTGCAGTGAAAGGTTAACTAACTACTAAAAATCGAAGTGTTGCATTTTTGTTTTCATAAGGTTCCAAACATCGAACAGCATTATCATCTGCCGGTGATTGTATAACTTTTCGAATGCTGTAATCACTATTATTACATCATGATACAAACAAACAATTTCTTGTATCATGTATTACATTATATTTCACTCTTCACTTTTTGTTTTTGCATTACATTTATGATTTGTCACTTTCTTCTGCCGCTTATGCGGCTGTAATTTTTTCTAATTTATTTTATTTTATTTTCGCGCTTTCATGCATTGACAATTCGTAATGCTTAATTTTTTGCGCGCATAACAAAAGCTTACACAAAAGACACCAAAGCCAAATCGATCAATTGAATATACATATGGATGCACACATGTATGTATGTATGGATTCCTTTAGCGCTTACTTAAATCGGCATACAATCGGAGGCGTTGCGTTGTCGCGGCTTTAATGTGTTGCTTACTTGAAGTCTTGAGCAATTGTTGTGAATTGTCGTGCGCGAATCGCCTGCCGTCTTTTGACTGACTGAATGCCTTCTTAATGCCGCAAATGTTGGTAGGTATCAGCGCAAAAGCTTACAGTAGGTACGTGTGTACTTCCATTAGCCCCAAGAGCGCTTCTCTTCTTCCTATGCACATTGGGGCTATGGCTACGCTTAATTTGCTTTGCTCATCGAGAGTTTATAAATATAATATAATATACTCCACGCTGCCGTCGTTGCTCATCATGCCCACCGCTTCCTCGCTCCATTCATTCCGTGCCTCATTGTCTGTACTTTTTATACCTTTCATGAAAATTAAATGGTATCATAAGTTTGTGACGAAACAAGAATCTTGAAAGTACCAGAAGGAGAAGAGTTAGACCTACTAAGATATACATATACCGATATGATCAGAATCACGAGCTGAGTCGATTAAGCCATGTCTGTCTGTCCAGCCATTCGTCTGTCTCTCCGTCCGTCCCTCAGTTTTTGAAATATCTGATGGAAATTCGGTGTGCGGGTGTGTGTTTTATTGACAAATGATCATTTGTCGCAATCGGCCGAATCGGATCACTATAACTTCTCCATTTAAATAACTGAGAGCAAGCTACTATTTTTTTCTAATAAACATTTCCATAAATAAGAAACTCATAGAATTGAGGCGAGCATTTTTCAATTCGAAGTTTTTGCCACACAGGAGGCCTGCAAGGCTCTACTTGCAACAGAGAGTGCTGATGCCGGAAACAGGATAGGAATTTTCTCCGACAGTCAGGGGGCTCTAAGAGCTCTGTGGTCTGCAAGAGTGTCATGAAGCCTGGTCGAGCAGCGCAGGCAGGTGACCATGATAGTAGACATAGCGTGTCTCTAATCTGGGTACCCGATAACCGCGATATTTAGGGCAGCGATATGGCTGATGAGCTGGCGAGGCGGGGCTTGGCTCTTGATAACGCAGAGTCGCGGGAGGTTCTTGCGCCCCTGGGTTTCATGAAGTATCGAATCTCCCGGCACCGGTTTGCGGAGGCCAAAACCTGCAGGGTCTGCAGAAGTCTGTTTCCTTACGAGATGTGACCCTAAGCCGTCCTAAAGATGGACAGAAGTCCGCCTAACTGCGGTATTTACGGACCATTGGGCCATTGGTATACACGCGTCCTAATTCGGATTGGACCACCTTGTATCGCTACTGCAGTCTTCCTGGCACGGCGCAGACGGTGGAGTACCTGCTATGCGAGTGTACTTCGCACTGCCAAGGCAGAAAGAAGTTCCTTGGCAAAACTTTCTTCGACAGTCTCTCGGAAATAAAGGAAGTCAGGCCTGAGGAGCTGCTCAAATATTTAAATACAACGCGATGGATATAGGGTGCGGGGCCTGTACTGGTTTCCGAACAGTTCATTATTTTCTAAGTTTCTAACTTTTCATTGGTTTAGTAACGAGTTGTGGCAACAAAACGGCGCATCGGCGCCACTTGGAGTCAGTGGGAATCGCCACTCAAACCAACCATGTACATTTACATTTCCCCATTCATAAGAGGTATGGAGTCTTCGGTACGGTCGAAGACAGCTGCGCTCTTACTTGTTTAATTCATAAATTCAATGATTATTGTGTTCATGTACTTTCGTTGCCGTTGTCGTTGCCGCATTCATCGATTTGCAATTCGTTTTTACTCTTTCCGCATGGCAGCGACTGCGTCTCGTCGATGTTCAATCAGCGAGCTTGCTTGATGTCGCGGTGGTGCGCGCACAGCACATGCCCCGCGATGTTGAGTTAAGCGCGTGAGTTTACGATATCATTTGTTGAACTTAATGTGGTCACAATGATGACATGGGGGGGGGGGGTTGGGATTGGGTTGATTTGGTAGCTCTCTCTTGGCCCATTGACCGACCATCCATACAAATGTACAAACATACGTGTATCAGAGTTGTTGGCGTGTAGGTACCCATATGTATGAATATTACTCCTTGACATCGCACATTAATACATAATCTCTCTTCTTGTAATTTTACTCAGCATGTGTTAATGCAATTTTATTTTTTTTTTTTTTACTTTTATTAGGATACGCTTACCTTGTCGTCCACTGACACGGTGACTCGTTAACACAGTTATGAAAATGCATGTACATACATTGTACTTGCTAGCGTATGTACGGATGCACATTAATCAGTCACCTTGACGCATGCGCATTTTACTTATTCGTTTGTTGATTAACAACGTCACTCTATTTGCAGACAGTTTACATAATTTTTTTTTTTATTTTAAGTAAAGCTCAAAACATATTAAAGTACGTAAATTAATTGCATCAGTAAACTTATTTTAATTTTAAAATGGGTATGTAAATATGTACATACCCTGCAGCGAAACAGCTAACTAGTATGCCAAAATTGTAGTAGGTATATTAACTGGTATTCGTATGACAATACCATACCAGTTTATTTTGTCTAGTATTATACCAGTTAAATGCAGTTGAACCACAAACTAGTTATCAAAATAGTAGTTTATCAACTGGTATCCATAAGGCAGCATCATACCAGTTTATTTTATGCAGTATAAAGAAATTTGATGAAGTCCAGCTAGGAAAAGCATTGCAATTGAAATAAAAAGGGTATTTCAAAAAAAAAAACAAAGGAATTGAAAAAACAGAGTGCCTGAATTTTTATACAATGAGTTTTTTTTAAATTACTGAATATGTATCTTTTTATCTTTTTTTAATTGTTTTATTTTTGCTTATAAAACTGAACTGCCACCTATGTATATCTAAGCAATATTTATTTTTATTGAATGAATGAATGAATATATTGAATTACATATGAAATGAATATACGTCAAAATTAATTTTTTTTTGCATACCTAAACTGGTATTCACTGATGTAGATGCTACTAGTATTTTTCTGACCCATACATACTGGTATTTAACTGGTATGAGCTTATGCAGAGGAAGACAATTGCCATTTCGTAGGACATTAACACACGAAAAATAACAGACGTTTATACAAAGAGTGTATATTCACACTAGATGTCACATTTCGCGCAAGATGGGACCCGCGAAGTGTGACATCTAGTGTGAAGTTTCGCTGACTGCACCCTCATCCATATATGCTCTTTGTGAAACTTCACACTAGATGTCACACTTCGCGGGTCCCATTTCGCGCGAAATGTGACATCTAGTGTGAATTTTTTCAAACTGCAGCCTCTTAGCCATATACACTCTTTGGTTTATAGCCCAGTTAGTCGAGAACGTAAACCCGTGTACCGTGTCAGCTGATCCAACCTATTTAATGGGATTTGTATGTAACCGATTATTCAACGACGTAGGACGCAGAAGCCCGTACCGCAGAAATCATTTTGATTTTTTACGTAAAAACGTGTCAGCTGATCGCTCGCATGGTTGCAAGTTGAACATTTTTGGTTATTAAATATTTAAACAGTAATTTTCACAGCATTATACAACTAACTCAACAAGATTGTAAAATGTTATCGAATATACATATCGCTAGCTTAGAGTGCAAACTGTGTAAGTCCATTTTTATGAAAAAGTGTTTTTAAGTGTAGAAAGCTAGAAAATTTAAATACGCACCACGTTAAACAAGTCTGTGATACGTGTCATATTTCTACTCGTTGTTATTCAGTGATACGCAAATTGTGTAAGTCCAAAAAGAGAAGAAAATTGTGTAAGTCCAAAATTTTTCTATGAACAGAAAATTTTTTTTCATTTTGAAATTTTTTTATTTTGTGTTTTTTGTCTCTCCTACAAAGTTTGAAAAATGGACTTACACAATTTGCACTCTAAGCTAGCGATATATGTGTTCACATGGAAAAAATAATATGTCTACTTAAACGAACCATTTATTATTACTTTAATTTTTGAAAAGAAAGGAAAGAAAACGTTTATAAATTTTTTTTAAATCCCAAACAAAATGTAAATATATATATATATATAAATTAATAACAAGATAATAGCTTTGTTCAACAACTTTACTTGCAAGTACTTGCAAAAAGAGCGTCAATGTCAAATTAAGAGTAAAAACGAGAAAAAGAGAAAATTATCAACCAAAGTAATTGAACACAAAATCGTAAACATTCGCAAGAAAACAGCTGATACGCTGTTTTGACAATTTGATTTTTAGGTTAGGTTGTAATTGAAATTTTTGAAATTGGAAATGAATGGAAATAACTGAATTAGGAAAACAAAATTCTACTTTGGCTATTCCACAACATGATCAAGATTCGTTTTTGCGCTAACTTATTTAGTACACAATTAGAAATTTGCGTTTAAAATGTTTGTATATTTCCAATTGAAATTTTTGTGATCATATATTTTTGACAATTCTATTTTTTTTTAAGCTGCTAGTAGTTGCAAGTGAAAATTTTACTTGCAGCGTTTGTCAACTCTTTCGAGGTCTTACTCTCTCAATTTTGCTCTCTTTTGCAATTTTATTGGGTTATTGAACATAAATTCGTAACTATTCGTAAAAATATGTAAACATTTTGAGATATTGAACACTCCTAATAAATGAAGATATTACTGAAAATTAAAGCAAAAATTGTATTTATCCGCAATGGTGGCGGTATTTTCTTAATTGATAAATCTTGGTGGTCTTCTTCTGCAATTTTTCTACATTAAAAAGGTATAAATTGCCACAATAAATCTGAGTTTCTGTAACAAAATCAATTAAAGTGATGTCACACTAATACGATCCACACTTTGTCACCACCTATTTATACTAGAAAAGATATGAGTTACAGAAACTCAGTACAGATTTCTTCAGTGTTGCCACTTTAGCTATTTTGTAGCTAGATTTAGCTATAACTTTCGACGTTTAGCTATTGAAATTCGCGTTTAGCTATTAGCTATTTTCTTTAGCTTATTTTTTAGTCAGGTTAGCTATTTTAGCTATAATATTTTTTTGTAATTTCCTCACTTTTGCACAAAATATTATGATTTTTTTAATTTTTTTATTTTTTAGAAACTAGAAAAAACTTTTTAAGCATGGATGTAACTACAGCTGTTTCACCTTAGATCCCTCTAAGACTCATCAGGTTACTTTTGCTTCTGCCAAGACTCGAACTTGCGCACCTTGCAGTACAATAACTGATGATTTTTTGTTTATCAAGACTTTATAGAATGTACTGTTCCTTGTTCGAAGTATATACGGGCAAGATGAGAAGCAATTTTCAAAGCAATATAGAGGCAATTTACAAGGCAATATTTCTATACCGGGGATTGCAATGTGTCAATTTCATTTTAAAAATTTCACACGATGTGCCCTATTGATTAATTAAAAAAATTTTTGGGTTTATGCGATGCCACTGTGAGCGTTACAATATAATGCAAACTAACCGTCAAGCAGCCGAAATGGAATCTTATTGCCTTGCAATATACTCGTACCCTTTTCCATCAATTGCTACAATGAAGCCTTGTCGTCGCCTGAGAAAACGAATGTCGTATGTGAAAATCGACGATTTCTAATTTTTGATGCAGATTAACTAAATCGGACCTAATATTTTATTTTTTCCAATCCATTTTTTTCTATCTCTTTTAGTTTTTGAGTTATTTAGTGTGCATTTGTCGTATGTTACAAAATTACTACCATTTGGGTATGCATTTGTCGTATGTGCCGCTGAGCTACTGAGAATAAACCAAAATATTGTATCGGAGCTATAGGTTATAGTGATCCGATCTGAATGATTTTCACTGACATATTTTATTGTAGTATAATACCAATTACTGCAAAGTTTAGTATAATTTTATCATTAAATATGGAAGTTATACCCGAAAACACTATATCTGAACAATCAGTTGTATGGGAACTATATGTTATAGTGGTCCGATCTTGACAAATTTCGGTGACATTTAGTAGGTCCATATGGGTACTAATACTTCAAAGTTTCATATCCTTATACCCGAAAACAGCTATATCTGCACAATAAATTTTATGGGAGCTATATCTTATATTAGTCCGATGTGGTGGATTCCGACAAATGAGCAAGGTATCATCAAAATATATCCAACAGCCAAATTTCAAGTCGATATCTCAAAAAATGTGAGCCTCATAACCATTCCGGTTTGGAAAAAACAAGAATTTTTGTCGTATGTGCAATTGTAAACAGGTATTTGTGCGCAGACGTCACATACGACAAATGCATACTGAATGAAAAGTCGTTTATCTCCCATAATTTTAAAGATATCCAACTTTTGTAAATTGCAGGTCAAAATATATAATACTCGCTACAGCTCGTCTAAATAACAGAAAAATCTGTTGTATAGTTTTTGAGAATTTCCAATTTGAACTTCAAAGTCGATTTTCTCGAAACTATGTTTTGTAACATACGACTTTCGTTTTCTCAGGCGACGATGTATTCTCTGATCGCTTCAAATTTCCAAATGAATTGCTTCACTATGCGAATTAATGGTAGTGGAATTTTTAAAAGATCCACTCATTCAAAATTTATTGGAGCTAGAAAATTAGTATGGTTTTACGTATGTAAATAATTATTTAGCTATTTTTGAAGAAAAATATTTTTGGCTATTAATTTTAGCTTTGAAAAAAATTGTTTAGCTATTTTAAGCTATTTTTTTCTTTTAATCTAGCTATAAGCTCCAAAATATTCTGGCAACACTGGATTTCTTAATTAAAAACAGATTTTTGTGAGAATCTTGTTGCTTCCCAATATAATTTTTTTATGGATTTTCAATTGTAAATTTAATGTTCTGACTGTGTTTTTTATTATTTTATGTTTTAGCCCTTGATAACTATCACCAAGGTGTGATGGAAATATATTGGGCAGCAACAAAATTACAAGAAAAATGTTTTTTAATTACCAACTAAAGCTTAGTATCGACCTCTCAAGAAACGCAAAAGTTCCATATAAAATGACGTACAAGAAATGCTCAAGAAATTTTTCTTGTGAAACTTTCTTGAGCGAGTATCGACCTCTCAAGAAATTTAATACAGTTTTTTACCACTATTTTTCAACATAATGCGAAGCAACACAGGTTTTGCCAAGAAATATATCATCGAGCATTTATTTCTTAAAGAAATTTTGACGTCTGTTGGCTTTTGTTACATGTTGATAAAAATGGTGGTGAAAATTGAAAAATTAATCGGAAAAAATATAGTGCACAATTTTTGAAATGATGCAAAGCGGAAATTGACATCAATTTCTTACATCTACTTCCATTCCGGCCATCAATATACCACAGTTTAGCAGTAATATAAGGTCATCCTCGTTGCTTTCGATGATTTCCTAAAATAACAACAAAATAAAACTATTGAAAACAAATATTTAAAGCTTTTATTTAATGTTTTTTAAGAACTTATCAATTTCTCATGTTTACAAAATGGTTTATTTTGTTTACGTTTTTGATGATCTTCTTCGTTTCACTTGGTATTCACGGTGGATAATAAACGTCAAAATTTCTTGCCTACTACTATTTTTCACTCAAGAAATAAAGCTACAAATTTTAACAAAATTTGTAAAGAATTTACGAAAATTTTGATACGTCATATGAAAGGCCTTTAAATAAGCTTTCCAATGATACCTTAATTTTAAAAATTGAGTGAATATTTTGGAAGATATAGGCTTTTTAAAAAAAAGTTTTTTTTTAACTTCATCCCCCTCTAACTCCCTAAAAAATCGTTTACGCCAAAAAAGAAGTATATCACTGAACTCAGGACAAAAAGGCGGACCACGCCCACTTTTTGTTTTTTTTGTAGTTCACCGGACGGTATCCTTTACTTATGCCGTATGTAAATATGTGTGAGTAAAACAGCTGATTGCTCCGTTGCCCCACGGGCTCAAAAAATCCTAAAAATTGCATAAGGGCGTTTGCGTCAGCGGGCGGACCACACGTTCTTGACTAACTGGGCTATTACATGGAAAATTTACAGTCGGGCAAGTAGTTTACTGTACCCTGCAAACTGGTATAATTCTAGTTTGCAACTGGTTACTTTCGCTGCAGGGTATGTATGTACATGTACATTCGTACATACATACATATGTATGTGTTTTATTTTGATGAAAACGACTTAACTATGCGCTTAATAAATAAATAAGTGGAACGCTGAGTTATTAAAATGTCTTAACAGGATGATTGCTCGACAGCTGTTTTTACGGTTTGTTTTATGCTTATTTTGTAGAATTACTTACTGACTTTCCATGTTTAATTTAAAAATGCAGTAAGCCGCAAATAAACTTGAAAAGTGAAGTGAGTGTTGACGGCGCGCTGAATTTTTTGTTAAGAAAGCTTTCACTCTTTTTGAACTTCTTATTTAAATCAAAAGAAATATTATTGGATTTGTTTGCAAAGTTTACATGATAAAAAAACAAGGTTATTTATTTGTGGAAACCGCGTGGCATCTAACTTTTCATAGGCGACCAATTTACGCTTATCTTCAGAAACAGTTCTCATGCATGTTTTATCCATGAAATTGGTTTTGTTATAGACATAGTACATACATATGTACTTATTTTATTAAAAGTGTAATCATAAAGCGCACTAAATTTCTAAAACTAATTTTTCTAACAGTTTTTTTTTGATGATTTGTTTATGCACTAGACTCTAGTGACTAGACATTACTTTACGGAGCTACAGTTCAGTAGCCAGATATACAAATATGCATATTCAAATGGCTTAAGATTATACTAAAATTTTTTATGTTTAATAAAGCTATGTATGTACATATTTTTGTACATCTCATAGGTATGTAGGTATGTATGTATGTATGTATATATTTTTGCGTCACATCTTCCTCTTACTCTTTATAGTCTGTCATTCGTTTATAGACTGTCTAAATAGCCTTCATTTTCATTTGGCAAGGGAAGGCACAAGCTTGCAGGATATCACATCTGCGGCATGGGTTGGCCCCCCGCTTAACTCATGCAAGCATTGGTTGAGATCTCGCTCCATTGAACAGGCTAACGCTAGATGGGCCAAGGAGTCAACTTGTGTGATTTCTAGGCAAATCTGGCCTAGACTGGATGAGGCTAGGTCTGTATCGGTGCTGCATCTGAATCGGCTCTCTATAGGTCCGCTGGTGGGACTTCTAACAGGCCATTGTTTTATGGGCACTCACGCCTCTCGCATGGGCCTATATAAAAACGACTTCTGCCGCAGCTGTAGGGACGTGGAGGAAATAGAGAGTGTTGAGCACTATCTATGCCACTGCCCCGCACTGTCGCTATCCAGGTACCGCTTCCTCCATAAACACTTTTTCGAGTGCCTGGCGGAGATGGAAAATGCAAGGACACTAGATTTTCTGCGCTTCATGAAACAAACGCGCTGGTTTAGCTTCACCGGCATCTAATCTTATCATACTTTTGAATCTAATTTTTCCGGAAAGGTTTGTAAACAGGGATAAGGAAGCTAGGGCTCCCGTGTGGTATCACAATGGGCCACCTCGGCCTAACTGTGTCCCCGCTTTCATGAATTGCGGAGACAGCCACCTCAACCTAACCTAACCTAGCCTGCATTTCAGTTTTACATACTGTGCTTGCACGTTTTCGTACGCAATCGATGAATGAAGAGCCGTTGGACATTTACATACATACATACATATGTACATCATATATATATTATTTCTAATTGGTGTTTTCTTGAAATCCCTTTTTCTGCTCACATAATTTACCAAAATTAATAGGTAAGGCATCGTTTTAAAGGTATAAATTAGCTATGCATGTTAAACGGTGTTTTATTGGGCCTGGTACTTTTTTTAATAGTATTTTGCAAAAATAAATTTTAAATTTAAACTAAAATATTTGCGCCTAAAACTATGCCTTCAGAATTATTTTATTCTAACAAGAGTGCAGAGTTAAATACAAATTTCAAATGTTGATGTCGCTCAAGTTGTACGTAGTACAATATATGTATATGTATTTATACTTTTGATCAAATAACGGTTGTACGTAAGATCATAAAATAATTGAAATAGATATGGACTTACATAAATCAAAACGATCAGGATGAAAAAAAAAATTGATTGAACGGCCGGCCGTACATAATCTAACTGGCGCAAAAATAGAAATTTTTTTATGAAATTTGGTACACAGATTCTAATAGGAAGGTTGGGGTTGAAAATGTATGTATTTCGAAAAACACTTAAAACATGATAACTAAGTCACTAATAAAGCCCGAGTGATGGAATTTCATCCATGCAATGAGGAAATATGCTGAAATTTAAAAAAATGGACCTAGAAGGGCAAATTTTCAAAGATTTATAAGTCAAAACTCAGAAACTGTAGCAGATAAATCGATTAAGCTTCGGCCACTGATTTGCTTGCCAAGGCAAACATGTGGAAAAAAAAAATTACCTAAGTCGGCAGGGACCACATATGTATATATAAAAATATATGTAAAATATATAAAAATATAATGCACATGCCTACACTCAGCAAAAAACGCACGTAAATCTGACTATTTACACCTTGATTTGACTATTTTTACCAATGGTTTTGCGCCTAGGATGAAAATAGTGATTCTGACTACGTTGCACTTCATACCATCATAATAAATATTAAGTAGTTAAAATGAAAATTAACCATACTCGACTTGAAGTGTTGTCATAGTAAAAACAACTATGAAAAATAGTTGTCCTAAATATGTTGAAACATGCATCATATTCAAATTGAATATTTTTATAGTCAAGTTAAAGTTACAACATAGTTGTTTTAAAAAATGTTCATATTGTATGTATTCACGTGGGGGGAGCGCTGTAGCTCCAAGGTTCGGCGAGAGTGCCAACCTCTGGGGTACGAAAAATGGCTTTAAATAAGCCAACTCATTTCCCTTGTGGAAAATGAGTTATATTTGAGTTGCTCAATCATGCAATATAGCTCGAACAATGTATAAACCATAACCAAGGAACGAAAATCTACACAGCGTAAATTTCTTTTACTGTGCTAAATATTTAAGTTTACTATGAACCATATTCAAGTTGAAGCATCAACAGTAGTTAAAATAAATATGTTTCAACTTTAAGATGACTATTACAAATTTTATAATGACGGGTGTTAATACTTGTCCAGTTGGATTAGTCAACTCAAAGTTTTTCATATTCAAGTTGAATATCTTTCATACTTGAACCGTTGAAATAATACGTTTATATTCAGATCAAGTTGTTTCATAGTCATATTTCCTTGCTTTCATAGTAAAAAAGCGAATAGTAAAGCTGAATTTTAAAATGCCTATATAATAAAAACATTTTATGCGATATCTTTGCCAAACATATAGGTAATTCATTGAAAGTTCCATAAGTTGCACTAAACCAAATAAATAATAAGTTTTTTAAAATGGGCGTGACAGCACAAACCATACCGACTGGCGCCACATATGTTTTGTTATTTTTTGCGCAAGATGCGCACGGGTCCGGCTAGTATTTATACTATTCAAACTGACGCACATTGCTTGCAATACCTCCTGTAGTTATTATAGTTTTATGCATTTATATTTGCCCCATTTGCTATTAAGGTTGACATAGTAGGTAGGTATAATAAGAAAATTTGAATAAGTAGCAGGTACATACATATGTATGTGATATCTACATACATATATAGCACACTAGCAAATACCCGTCCCGCTTCGTAGCGACAAACAAAAGCTTTTATGTTATAATATGTCTCTCCCTTTACCTTTACCTTTACCTTTACCTTTACCGGGACCATCCATCACCATCCGGGCCCACTACTTGAACCATCTCTGGGAAACCGACTCAAAAAATAACAATGAAAATATCTGTATGTTGAAGCCTTGCTCGACACCTTTCATTTGATACCAATATCGCTTAGAAACATTCGAGGGTCATCCGGGTCCACGTTTTGGCCCATATTTGGGGACTCTGCCTAGGCATTGCAATGAAAATAACTCTATGTTGAAGGCCTGCTCAGCACCTTTCATTTGATACCCATATTGCTCAAACACTTGCTGGGTCACTCTGGGTCCACGTTTTGACCCATATCTGGAGACCCGGCCTAGGCATTGCAATGAAAATAACTCTATGTTGAAGGCCTGCTCAGCGCCTTTCATTTGATACCCATATTGCTCAAACACTTGCTGGGTCACTCTGGGTCCACGTTTTGACCCATATCTGGAGACCCGGCCTAGGCATCGCAATGAAAATAACTCAATGTTGAAGGCCTGCTCAGCACCTTTCATTTGATACCCATATTGCTCAAACACTTGCTGGGTCACTCTGGGTCCACATTTGGGCCTATATTCCGGGAAGTTCCCACTTTTTCGAAATTTTATATACCCTATTATGTGCGCTAGTACCACGTGAATCTACTGTGAAAATTTCAAAAAGATCGGTTGATTACTTTGGGAGTCCATAAAGGACACACACACACACACACACATTCATTTTTATATAATAGATTAGACCGTTTTATTTTTTGTTCCATAACAATTATCTTTACAAAAGTGAGTTTCTGTAACCAAATCGGGAAAATTGTCGATTAAATTGACGTCATAATAATACATTCCACACTTTGTCACCATCTAAAAAGCAAGTGAGAATCCATCGATTGGCGTCATTATGAGATCACTCAGTCGAAAAAATTTATAGAGTTCAGTTACAGAAACTCAGCACGGATTCGTTTATTCTCCTTGGTTATAAATGCGAAATAAGATTTTGTGTTTATTTGCAATAAGTTACTTATAATTTTGTTCAAAGTTCGACACGGTATAATATTCACTTACATTTATCTAAAGCCACATTCTTTTGCACGCAAGTTCGAAAAAAACACTTTAGCTTAGCGAATGACATGGAAAGCAACAACAAAAATTAAGCCAGCTGGCTATGTTAAGCGCGTCAAACTGAAAGCGCTCAGCTGTTTGTCAACCTGCAACAGCAGTGTTGCTTTATAAAAGAACGAACAGAAAAGTATAATTTTTCGAATCTATGTTTTTGGAACATATGTACACCCCAGTGCAAAAATGACTTATATTATTTGCTAGCGCAAAAACGAACCATCGTACAAACAAAAATGCGAAAACTCGAAGCCGACAAAACTTTTTAGTTCGTTTTTGCTCTTTATCTTAAGGGAAAAAACGAACTAAAAAGTTTTGTCGGTATGTTTTTGCGCTTAGATTTTTTTCGTTTTTGTTTGTACGATGGTTCGTTTTTGCGCTAGCAAATAGTATACATAACTCTTTTTTGCACTGGGGTGTACTTATGTACATATGTTCTTGTAGCATAAACATCAACCAATAGCATAAATATCAGCCAATCGTATTCTTTTATACAGAGACTAAACCAACCAAGCGACTCTACCGGTAACCACCAGTAACTAGCCGAACACAACCGAACTCTGCTGATGAATAGCAAAAATTCTAATCCACCCGAAGCCCTCTAATGTGGAGTGCTTGTAATTAATTTCTAGCAAGTTGAGCGTTCTTTTCACGGTCGCCTAATAGAAAAACCAACTTAGGTATGTGGTATACATATTACGGTAAGTGTAAGCAAGTAAGTACACACATTACGACTGGATTCGAAGCAATTATGTTTCTGAAGCCGTATGCACTGTCGCATAAATGAATTGCAATTGTTTAATTGTCAGACATGAGCGTGAGAGGGTTTGTACATAGGTACTTATTTGCAAAACATATGCATGTTTACTCAAATAAATTGTCACAATTTGTGTAGAAATTAATGCGATAACTTTGTATTGCTTAATTGACGTTTTTACTGTTTGCCTGCCATGTAAATATTTATGTATGTATGTACTATATATGAACTTAATGGACGCTAATGTTTAGCCTCCAAATACGAAAAAAAAACACAATGATTAACGTTGAAATAATATTGAACTTGGAAAGTAGATACACAAAGCATACATATGTATGTATATGTACATAGTACATACATATGTAGGTACATACGCTTTCTGACTAAAACTGCCATTAGGAAGTAAAAGATCGCTGTAAGTCCGGTAAAATTAAGTACCTTACGCAGTACCATTGGGCCTATTTTATTTCTTTATTAACTTATCCGAAAATCAAATTTATAAACGTATCCATATGTACATACATATCGTCCCTGCGAATAAAAAAACAGTCATGTAAATTTTTAAGAAATTTTTTTATTGCATTTTTTACTAGCCCTATTCATTGCCCACATTTCTGCGTTTGCAGTTTTTTCATATCTGGTTTGGTTTAGAAGTTATCAGATAGAGTACATATGTGCGTTAGTACTATATAGGTACATAAGTAAATGTTCTGAGAAAACGGTACCTATGCGCTTACAGGCAAAAAGGTAAAATGGCAACTGTCAGTTAATTAGTTCGATACTCAACCTTTCTACATACAAACTTTCCAGCTTATCCTTCATCTGACGTTTGCATACCAAAACAGTGAATTTTTCTACTCATACATACCTATCTACTACGTAAATATTTAGTAGTATACCGAGTTCCAAAGTGGCAGTCAGAAATTAAAAACGACACGTACAAAACAAGTTCGTCATGCTCATTTTGTATTCAAAATTTTGTTACGCCGAATATTTTTTTGTTAATCTCTTCAGAAGGTTCAAATGTTATCTTTATTTGAAAAGTATTATATGTATGTATGTATGCACATATCCCTGCAAACAAGCCGAGTACTCCATGCACGCGTGTATAGAGTACTCGCTATGGACCAACCGAGTACTCCTCAACCTGCCACATTTCATATAAAAAATATGGTCCATTTAACATGGCGATGTCCTAGGCAGGGATCACATACTCCGATTTCCGCATGACACCCGAGTAATCCAAGGAGTACCTACATAGGAGTAATCCATGGAGTACCTACATGGGAGTAATTCATGGAGTAGGTACTAAAATTTATGAAATTTAATTATCTCTGAACAGATTTGAACTACTGTCAATTCAATTTGATTATTAGCATTACATACATATATAAGTAAGCCTTTCTTTAATAAAAATAAAATAATAAAATTTTTCTAGCGCAATTACCAACATGTGTCGCGTTCAATGTCTTTTTATTACTAAATCGTGCACGTTGAAACGAGCATGCATATGTACATACATACATACATACACATACAAATGTACGCACTTGCTTCGTCGTTATCGCGATATACATACATACATTCGGTTTTCGTAGCAATGTTCGGCTAACTATGAGCCGATGCAGATAAACGATCACTTTGAAAGTACTCCTACCTACCACAAAATGGATCATATAACCCTATGATTTTTACAGGGATGTCCTGTTTGTCTGTAACTTTAAAAAGTGTGAGTGCTGCATAGGTAAAATAAACATGAGCAGTTTATTAATTCATGCACGTACATAGGCCACTAAAATAACTACAAATATAGAAATCATAAATAAGAATTTGTATATATGTATGTACATATGTATGTAGATATTGGGTACGTAGAAAGTTACGTATTTTTGTATATACATACATATATGTATATCTACTAGACGTTGTTCTGCCTAAAATTTATTCCTATAAAGCCTAAAGAAAAATTCCTAGATTATCGTGTTGCTCACCATTATCTTAGTGTCCATCTTAATGACTGCGAATAATAAAAAAAATTATCTATTCTCTGAATAAAAGTTATATAGATATATTCGCCGCCACAAACCTACTTCCCCCGATCCCTATCCATATCCCTATCCTTACATTTACCTTTACCTTTACCTTTACCTTTATAATATAATAATATAATAATATAATACAATGGCGCTATCATAACTCTGACGAGTTTTATGGCCGAGCTTCTCTTCCAATTCGAGGTGTGCTCCTTTTTTGTTTTTCCTACTAATTGCGTGGACCTACAGTTTTATGCCGGCTCCGAACGGCGAATGCATTTTTTGTGAGAAGCTTTTTCATGGCAGAAATACTCTCGGAGGGTATGCCGCCCACTGCCGAGAGGTGGCCGCTGCTCTTAAAAAAACCCAATAATTGGATTTTTACTAATTAAAAAAATTTTTTTGGTGTTTGCTCGGACTGGGGTTTGAACCCGAGACCTCTGGTATAGCAGGCGAGCACTCTACCCACTGCACCACAGCGGCCATACCTTTACCTTTACCTTACCGGGACCGTCCATGACCATCCGGGCCCACTACTTGAGCCATCTCTCGCAAACTGCTATAGAAATCACAATGAAAATAGCTGGAAGTTGAAGCCCTGCTCAACGTCTTTCATTTGCTACAAATATCGTTCGAAAACATTCAGGGGTTATACGGGTCCACGCTTTGACCCATATCTTGGAACCCGTTCTAGGCATCACTATTTAAAGAGGTCTTAGTTGAAGTCCTCCTCAACAGCTTTCATTTGATACCAATATCGTTCAGAAACTTTCCAGGGTCACTCGGTCCTACGTTTTGACCCATATCTGGGGACCCGGCCTAGGCAACACAATGAAAATAACTTCATGTTGAAGACCTGTTCAACACCTTTCATTTGATACCCATATTGCTCGAAGACTTGTTGGGTCGATCTGGGTCCACATTTAGGCATGAATTCCGGAAAGCTCCCACTTTTTCGAAATTCTATATACTCTATTATATGCGCTAACACCACATGAATCTACTTTGAAAACTTCATAAAGATCGGCTGATTACTTTGGGAGTCTATAAAGGACACACATAAACACATACACACGGATTAAACCAATTTTCGGACTTTTCCGGAGCAATTTTCCAAAATTTTCTTCCGTAAGAAACTTCTCCTCGAAAATACGAACAGCTGACTAAAAGCTTTACAGAAATCGGCCCAGCTGTTCTCATTTGATGAGGTACTATACATTTTTCACACCATTTTTATATACATACATTCATATAAAACTATTAAAAGGCGAATTCCCCAAAATTACCCAAATATTAAAAAATCCCGAAATTTGGGAAATTACCCACAAAACGGCACTGCTGATTCATACATAATTCTCGCATTCAATAAAGACATTTGCTAAATTCATTATTTCCGGCACCATAAAAGTACGTGCAACAAAAAAACGTTTTAATGGCTCGTATTTAAGTGGCCGCTGTGGTGTAGTGGGTAGAGTGTTCGCATGCCATACCAGAGTTCTCGGGTGCTAACCCCAGTCCGAGCAAACACCAAAAAATTTGTCTAATTAGTAAAAATTCAATTATTGGGTGTTTCAAAAAACTGAGGTCACCTCTCGGCAGTGGGCGGCATACACTCCCCCCTCCCCCCATCCTAGAGTATTTCTGGCACGAAGAAGCTTTTCACAAAAAATGCATTCGCCGTTCGGACCCGGCGTAAAACTGTAGGTACACCCAATTCGTAGGAAAAACAATAGTTAAGGAGCACACCTCGAATTGGTAGTGAAGCTCGGCCATAAAACTCGACAGAGTTATAACAGCACCCAGTGGCGTAGCTAGAGAATTTTTCGGGGGGGGTCACAGCCAATGTAAAAAATTTACCAAAATTAAAATTACCAAAAAAAAACTACAATTTTTTTTACAAATGATAAAAATCGCTAGCTTAGAATGCAAATTGTGTAAGTCCTTTTTTAAAACTTTGTAGGAGAGACAAAAAAGAAAAAAAAAATTCGCAATGAAAAAAAAATTTCTGTTCATATAAATATTTTGGACTTACACAATTTTTTTCGCTTTTAATTTGCGTATCACTGAATAACAACGAGTAGAAATATGACAAGTATCTCAGACTTGTTTAGCGCGGTGCGTATTTGATTTTTCTAGCGTTCTACATAAAAATACACTTTTTCATAAAAGTGCACTTACACAGTTTACACTCAAAGCTAGCGAAATTTAATTTTTTCAGACTATAATTTAACATTATAGTACACAAATATCGCTTATAATACATATATCAAACTCTTAAGGCCCTTGGCCACTTAAAATCTGGAATGTTAAGAAGTGTATACATATGTGTGAGTGTCGGGTGATTGACGCAAATATCTAAAAGATTTGATTCTCATCAACGCGAGCCCGAACAAGAACGTGTAGCACGACGACTGCCGATTGCACTAACACACACAAAAAACTCACACATACACACTGCTTGACATGCCAGATTGTCAGTTGCCAAGGGCCTTTAACTATACTTCAAAAGTAAGTCTCATATTCTCTTCTGGAAATCTACGCGCATAGGTAGATTTTCAAGTTTTATGCGCCCAAAATTGAATTTTGTAAAATTGTTACAATTACAGAAAAAAAAACATACCCACATATTGGAAATAGAATGGGGAACAATAATTCATCGCTTTTTTCCCGACCCCATACTCTGCACTTGCCCCAGGTGGTCGTAACTTAGCATATCTGAAGTTAATTTTTTTGTTTTTTTTCTTACATATTTTTAAGTGCTAGTTTCAACTTGAATATTTATTATTTAAAGCATTTCATTCGTGATGAATCCTAAAGGTTCAAGTAATTATTAACACTTTTCAATATTATCCTTGGTTTCCAATAATTCTAAGTTTATAGTTTTAAGCTTTTAAAGTTGGGATATTATAAAAAAATTATCACTCTTTTTCATGTTAAAAATTGGTTTTGTTATGTTGCTCTGTCAGACTCAGTCAAATTAACCCTCGGACATGATATCTAGTACAATTAGTAGTTAGCCGACAAAAAATTACGTCGCACAAAGCCGCACTTCACTACTAGATACAGGGTTTTTCATATGTACCGACAATAATTTTCTTTTTGTGCTTTATATTTAATTTTAATGTTTATATTTCTAACGCATATCTTGGTTAATGTAGGTGATGCTCGAAAGTAACCCAGATATTTAGCAGCGATTATTGTTAACTTTTTAGGCAGTATTTTTAGTATTTCCAATTTTTCAAAGTTAAGGAAGTACTTATCATAAAAAGGGGCTAAGGATTATAAAGCTACATTTTTTAGAAGATTATTGAGTATGCAATTTTGCAGCTCATTCAATTGTAATATAATAATATGCAACATTCAACTTTTTGAAAAATTTCATTGGCTTTTCGGAAATTTTAATTGGAACGGTCTCACGTACATATAACGCAAACACCCTACAGAAAAAAATTACTAAAATTGACGGAAATTTTTACAGCATTGAGAATAGCACTTTTTACACTAAAATTTTTTGGCTACATAACAGTACACTTAGAAATCTCCTCAAAATCTTCTATAAATTCTGGCCGCGTTTTGAAATTTTTAATCCACTTTTAGAAATTTCTACGATTTTTCGGATTTTTCCATAAGATTAGAAATCCTGATTAAGGCGACTTTTATTGAAAAATTGTTTACATTTTTAAACGAAAATAAGAGAGTCAAATTTTCGACAGAACTGTTAGAAATAAATTTAAAAATTCTGGCGTATGATTTTTTTTTTGAGTCACTGTATATATTTTTCAATAAAATCGACTTTTAACTAGAGCCCTAGATACCTGGGTATCGAGCAATTCGATCTGATCGTTTTTGTTTGAAACAAAAAAATGTGTATCGGAAAAACAAAAATAAAAAAACTACATATAAAGAAAAAATAATAATAATAAACAAAAGAAAAAAACAAACTTCAAAATACTCGAATTGTTCAAATGCCCGTACAAACATACGGGTAATAGACAAACAAACAACTCTTCGAGCATTTGAACAACAACTATTCGGGCTACTCGAAAATGTTCAATAAAAATCGAGAGCTCTACTTTTAACACAAATTATTAAAATTTTGCATTAAACAAGCAATTTGGAATAGATGTACACAGACATTGAAAATAATTGTTAACAATTTCAAAGGTTTTGAAAATAACAAAAAATATTAGACAAAAACTCTAACAATCTTTTAAAAACAAAAATCCATAGACAAAAAAAATAATTATTTTTGTCTGAGAGAAAACCTTATTTCTTGATTTTTTCTGTTATTCACTGATATTTATTTTCAACAGAAAAAAATTTGAGCAGGAAATAAAAAAATATATACATATCTACATACATTTAATGAAAATTTTTCAAATAAGTGTTTTTTATATTTCTCAACATGTGAGATTTATTTTGAAAAATTAAAAATTTTTGTTACCGAAAGACAAAAAAATCTCATTTTAAATTTTTTTTGTTGAGACCGAAATTTTTATTTTCCATTTTTTTTGTTTTTTGTTTGTGAAAAACAAAAAATATTTTAAATGTTAACAGTTAAATTCAATCAAATAAATTTTGGGGACAAAACCCCCCCCGAAAGATTCGTTTTGACCATAAAACCATCTTTGATTTTATTAGCATACATTTCTTTTTCAGGAAAAAATCAATGAGAATAGTAATTTTTCGAAATTGGTAATTCGAAATTTAGCGCTTTTTCACGAAGTATTACTTATAATTCTAGCGTTTTTTGAGCCGTAGGAAAGTGCAAGAACCGCAGGAATTTTACCACAATTTACATTCTTTGTACTTATATTCGCTCTTTTGTGGTAAAATTCCTACGGTTACTGCATTTCCCTACGGCTCAACAAACGCTACAATTATTATACGGTATTGCTGTTATTAACATGCTAATAACAGAAAAGTAACGCCAATTATTTAAATTTCAAGTTTTCTTTCAATTACTTATCATCTTAATCAAATAATATTAGTATAAACTACAATGGGAATAAATATGCAATGTATAAGAGTATCTGAACTTGAGATTTTACTTAATGTCTGTCAAAATGGAATATTAAAAAACTAAATTATATAAGAAAATTATTATTTATAACCGTAGCACATAGGTAGAAATATTTTATTGTATACATCTATTCCAAATTGCTTGTTTAATGCAAAATTTTAATAATTTGTGTTAAAAGTAGAGCTCTCGATTTTTTTGAACATTTTCGAGTAGCCCGAACAGTTGTTTTTCAAATGCTCGAAGAGTTGTTTGTTTGTCTATTACCCGTATGTTTGTAGGGGCATTTGAACAATTCGGGTATTTTGAAGTTTGTTTTTTTCTTTTGTTTATTATTATTTTTTTTTTCGTTATACATATGTAGTTTTTTTATTTTTGTTTTTCCGATACACATTTTTTTGTTTGTAAGCTCGAATGCTCGAATGTTTGTACGGGCATTTGAACAACAAACGGGCTTCAAACAAAAACGATCAGATCGAATTGCTCGATACCCGGGTATCTAGGGCTCTATGTAGTTAAAAGTCGACTTTATTGAAAAATATATACAGTGACTCAAAAAAAAATCATACGCCAGAGTTTTTAAATTTATTTCAAACAGTTCTGTCGAAAATTTGACTCTCTTATTTTCGTTTAAAAATGTAAACAATTTTTCAATAAAAATCGCCTTAAGCAGGATTTCTAAGCTTATGGAAAAATCCGAAAAATCGTAGAAATTTCTAAAAGTGGATTAAAAATTTCAAAGCGCGGCCAGAATTTATAGAAGATTTTGAGGAGATTTCTAAGTGTACTGTTATGTAGCCAACCAATTTTAGTGTAAAAAGTGCTATTCTCAATGCTGTAAAAATTTCCGTCAATTTTAGTAATTTTTTTCTGTAGGGTGTTTGCGTTATATGTACGTGAGACCGTTCCAATTAAAATTTCCGAAAAGCCAATGAAATTTTTCAAAAAGTTGAATGTTGCATATTATTATATTACAATTGAATGAGCTGCAAAATTGCATACTCAAAAATCTTCTAAAAAATGTAGCTTTATAATTCTTAGCCCCTTTTAATGATAAGTACTTCCTTAACTTTCAAAATTGGAAATACTAAAAATACTGCCTAAAAAGTTAACAATAATCGCTGCTAAATATCTGGGTTACTTTCGAGCATCACCTACATTAACCAAGATATGCGTTAGAAATATAAACATTAAAATAAAATATAAAGCACAAAAAGAAAATTATTGTAGGTACATATGAAAAACCCTGTATGTAGTAGTAAAGTGCGGCTTTGTGCGACGTAATTTTTTGTCGGCTAACTACTAATTGTACTAGATATCATGTCCGAGGGTTAATTTGACTGAGTCTGACAGAGCAACATAACAAAACCAATTTTTAACATGAAAAAGAATGATAATTTTTTTTTTAAATATCCCAACTTTAAAAGCTTAAAACTATAAACTTAGAATTATTGGAAACCAAGGATATTATTGAAAAGTGTTAATAATTACTTGAACCTTTAGGATTCATCACGATTACTTAAATGAAATGCTTTAAATAATAAATATTCAAGTTGAAACTAGCACTTAAAAATATGTAAGAAAAAAACAAAAAAATTAACTTCAGATATGTTCAGTTACGACCATCTGGGGCATGTGCAGAGTATGGGGTCGGGAAAAAAGCGATGAATTATTGTTCACCAATCTATTTCCAATATGTGGGTATATTTTTTTTTCTGCGGGTTTTTTCCTATGCGCGTAGATTTCCAGAAGAGAATATGAGACTTACTTTTGAAGTATAGTTAAAGGCCCTTGGCAACTGACAATCTGGCATGTCAAGCAGTGTGTATGTGTGAGTTTTTTTTGTGTGTGTTAGTGCAATCGGCAGTCGTCGTGCTACACGTTCATGTTCGGGCTCGCGTTGATGAGAATCAAATCTTTTAGATATTTGCGTCAATCACCCGACACTCACACATATGTATACACTTCTTAACATTCCAGATTTTAAGTGGCCAAGGGCCTTAAGAGTTTGATATATGTATTATAAGCGATATTTGTGTACTAAAATGTTAAATTATAGTCTGAAAAAATTACATTTCGCTAGCTTAGAGTGCAAACTGTGTAAGTCCACTTTTATGAAGAAGTGTATTTTTATGTAGAACGCTAGAAAAATCAAATACGCACCGCGCTAAACAAGTCTGAGATACTTGTCATATTTCTACTCGTTGTTATTCAGTGATACGCAAATTGTGTAAGTCCAAAATATTTATATGAACAGAAATTTTTTGTCATTTCGAATTTTTTTTCTTTTTTGTTTTTTATCTCTCCTACAAAGTTTTAAAAAAGGACTTACACAATTTGCATTCTAAGCTAGCGATTTTTATCATTTGTAAAAAAAATTGTAGTTTTTTTTTGGTAATTTTAATTTTGGTAAATTTTTTACATTGGCTGTGACCCTCCCCCCCCCCCGAAAAATTCTCTAGCTACGCCACTGCCGTCATCCATTGTTAAGTTGGGTTTGGAGATAAACTGACACTCTGAAGATGGCGCATATTAGCCGAAAGCGGTTTGTCTCCAAACCAAACTTGAGGAGGGATGACGGAAAATCGTTCCACAATACATCATATTCCTACGCTGTCGGAAAAGAAAGCAGCCAAAAAGTAATCAGATTTTTCTATTGCCATTTTAAATTTACGAAATTTCGTCTAAGTGATTTTTAAATAAATGAACAAAGTGTTAAAATGCATATCGTATGGACATATGTTGTTAAGAAATCTACCTACAGTAGAATTGCACGCGATATAATTTCGTATAACACTTTAATCCGTTAATATCTCCACAAAGAGGTCGCTTTGACCCGTTTTTAGAAAATTCGAAAAAAATATCTACTATTTTGAAGGTCGATAGAGGGCGAAAATATTCTAGAAAATTATTCGCCATTAAATTACACTAGCATTCCCCTCAGACAAAATCGTTTTAAAATTAACCTAAAGAACCATATTATTCCGCACCCAAAAGTGCTGTCGCACAGTGTTAATATGTTAACCTTAAAAAAAGTACTTTTAATACGTACTAAATGAAGAGCTATCGATACGAAGTGTTTGAAAAAATAATTAAAACTCAAAACTTGGAAAAATTTATATTCAAAGTTTTACAGAGATACAAATTGGCGAAGCTGGTTTTTTTTTTCAAGGAATCAGCGCAAGTGTAAATACATATTGCAATTAAATGTATGCAATAATTAGTAGTAGGGTAGAAGGGGGCACATTCGCTACTTTTTTTTTAATTGCTGTGGAAATTAAACCAATTATTTTTTTTTTATTTAATGTTAACTTGATTGCAAACCTACATCTCTTATCTACTTTGTTTTTTCTTCTTTGTATAACTTTTTTAATGTTTTTATACTTTTTTATTTAATTTTTCCAAATTGCCCAAATTAGTGAAACTGCACCACTCATGGAGCACATACGCCAAGAGAATGGGGTACAATCGCCACAATGTAAGAAATTAGTATAATAATTGTATTTCTTTTATTAAATTTGTTTTCATTAAAAAGCCGTAGCATTTATCGTTATGCAGAAAAAATTTGCGTTTCAGAATATGATAAAATACTCGTATAAACTTTACTTGACATTAAATTCTATTAAATTACTTCACGGGACACATACGTCAGTTGTGAATTTAACCCATGGGGAACATAGTCCCGCTTATGATCTGGCGAATGTGGCCCAGGTGCAGCCATTCTTACTAAATTTATTTTTTTCCGCACTCCGCAGTACTTTTCCAAAATTTCTATTCAATTTTATTAAAAAAATTATTGACTGTATTAATTTAATTTGGCAGCTGCCAGAAAGTACTTTCAAAAACTCCTTTCCCTTTCACCGTGTGGACAAACGAAAAGTATTCAATGGTTTGACACTTTCCGAAAGCACTTTCATTGCATCGTCTGGCAGGAGCTTTAGACTTATGAAAAATTTTTCGATCGCATTAAAATTAATTAAGTTATTGGAAAATATATTGACACGAAAAAGTGCCGACACTAACGCAAAAAAGTGAAAAAACGCTACTGTTTATAACCACTTGCAAACTTCAAATTTTAAGGCTAATTAAACAAGAGGTGGCCAAATTAAGTATAACTTGTCGTTTATTAAAATTCGAAAGGACTGCTGAATTTTCAGAAAACAGGGGGTGGCGAATGTGCCCCCTTCTACCCTACTTAACTTTTAACGTCACTAACACCGCTAACTAATATTCACGCCAAAAATTTACTATCAAAAATTGCTCATGCCTATAAAATTTTTGTGGTAGTAACCGAAATTAAATAGCGTGGGACTTCCAATTCTTTTTTTTTTACGTGACAGTTTGAGCATTGTCACATATTCTACATATTCCACATAATAGCAGAATTTCTCGGATTTTCTATACTTTTTCCAATTTCAGCCGCCACAGTAACAATCTAACACATCGCATCATGTCTCAAAAAAACACATCCCTGTCCCTTAGTGAGCATAAGATGCTAACGAAACGTCGTCGACAATGCTGCGGTAGTAGTCCCCGTAGCGCAATGCCACTTCAATTCAAATTCATTTTCATTACTCTCCTACTCACCTGCCAATTGCCTGCCAACACTTCTGCTACTTTCTCACAACAAGACTGTCGCGATCTCGACGCCAATTCGCATTGCAACTGTTCAACAAAAGCTGATACATTCCTCATCCACTGCTCATCAAGGGACATCAATCAGAAATTCACTTTGAATATTTTCCCTACATGGTACTTTGTGGAAATCGACTGCGATTATGTGGATGCGCACGAATACAATTTCCTGCCGCGCATGTCGATCGGTGTTACGGATAATGTACGGCTCATCAATTGTCCGCTGCTAGGGCATAAGCCAATTGCGCGCCTTTTCGAGGATTTGGGCATAACGAAAGTGAATTATTTGAAGTTTGTGAGCAGCGCATTGGGTGACAATTTAATGCTTAATTTTTTGAGGGATTTGCATAGTTTAGCCAATTTCAATATGTTGGATTTGCACTCGAATCACGTTCATTTGCCGAATAAACATTTCCACATTATTCAACCTAAGCTGCAACATCTCAATAGGTTAAATACTATGTACGTTGATTTTCCGAATGAACATTTCCACATGATTCGTGATGTGATAAGAGACCTATTTATGAATCAACCTAAGCTGCAACATCTCAGTTTGTGGCACAATCATTTGCGTAAATTGACAAAAGATGTCTTCGAAGATGCCACCTCATTGATCGAAATCGATTTCGGTGCTTATAATATTGCAACTTTTGCACCGGATGTCTTTGAGCCGCTCACAAATCTCAGAAAAATTTACATAAATGAAAATCATTTTCGCGAACTGCCTTACGGTCTATTCGCCAATAATAAAAATCTCACCGAATTTAGTTTGATTAAGAATCGAGTTGCGCTCATTACACTGCCACCGGGCCTGTTCTCCAATTTGCCACATTTGAAGGATGTGCGGTTAGCGTGCGAATTGGAAACTGTACCTGAGGATCTGTTCGCAAACTCAACCAGACTGGCAAGTCTGGCAATAAAGGAGAATACGTTGACTAGTTTGCCGGCGCGCTTGCTAATCGATCAATATGAACTGTATGATTTGGACTTGACACACAATCGTTTACAAACACTGCCGGATGGATTGTTCCAGAACACCAGGAATTTAGTCGTGCTGAAACTGTCACACAATCAACTTAGTGAAATATCAAGCGAAATCTTCAATCCGCTCGTCAATCTGGAAAGACTGCATCTCGACAACAACAATTTGATCTCGATCAATATTTACGCCTTCCGTTACACATCCAACTTGAGATTCATAAATTTGGAGAACAACAAAATCGATCTCGCCGAAGCGCATGATATCATTTTAGATCCGCCTCAGAATGCCAAATCACCATTCCAGTTCCTTTCCAAGCTGCAGAAGCTCAACCTACGCAACAATTCAATTGTGTACATTTTCAATGATTGGAAAACGCAGCTGCTTGAACTGCAGAAACTCGATCTGAGTTACAACAAAATCACAATTTTCCACCATCAGGACCTTCAATTCCTCAGCAAGTATGGCGTCGAGGTCAATCTCACCCACAACCTCATACCTGAAATCAATTTAAATACAATCAAAATTGTGGATTCAGCTTTCGCGAACCGCCTCATCCGCATATCAATGATAATCCACTGCACTGCGATTGTCTATTTGTATTCGAAAATGAAATTGGGCTTTCGCAGTTGAAGTGCGACGGACCGAACTCTTTTCGAGGTAGGTACATGGATGACCCCAGGTACATGGAACTTGTGTGTCCGCTGGATGATAGTGCCTTAACCGAGAAGAGTTGTCCGCGTAGCTGTGACTGCTGGGTACGACCACATGACCTGATGTTGATGGTGAAATGCTCCAATGGCAATATGACACGCGTGCCTACGCTGCCGCATGAGCCACTGCTCAAGGGCATTGAATTGTTCGCGGAAAATAATACGATCGATCGACTCCCACTGGGCACCACTGCGGGTTATGCTGATGTTAAACGCCTTCACTTAGCTGGCAACCAACTACATCGGCTTGAGGCAAAGAACTTGCCTCTGGGACTCGAATACCTGGATGTAAGAAATAACATGCTGCAGCGGTTGGACGAGAGTGTTTTGAACTTCTTCAACGAAAATCATACGATCAAAACTCTTTTTCTCTCTCATAATCCGTGGAATTGCGATTGTAGAGTGAAACCGCTGCTCGTATTCACGCAGAGCGCTGCGCAGATTCGAAAGCTGGTGGATTTCAATCACATGCGTTGCACGGTGGATTCGGCGAAATCGCTCGAAGGGAAATGGTTCAAAGATGTTCCCGTGGAGTATCTGTGTCCCTACGAAGAGGGTCTAATAAAAGCGATGGCTTTGCTGGTTCTCATAATTGCCATTTGCGTCGCACTCTACTACAAATACAATCAGGAAATTAAGGTATTCCTTTATGCGCACAACTGGTGTCTGTGGTTCGTCACGGAAGGGGAACTCGACAAAAATAAGAAATATGATGCTTTCATTTCTTACTCACACAGAGATGAAGCTTTTATTGCCGAACAGCTTGTGCCGAAGCTGGAACATTGACCCATTCCCTTCAAGCTATGCATACACGTGCGTGATTTTATAGTTGGCGGTTGCATTCCCGAGCAGATTATACGTTCCGTGGACGAGTCCCGACGCACGATTGTAGTGCTCTCACAAAATTTCATCGAATCGGGGTGGGGGCGTATGGAATTCCGTGCAGCTCATCAATCGGCGCTGAATGAGAAACGCAGCCGTTTGATAGTCATCGTTTACAATGACATTGATAATATCGATAATTTGGATAGCGAACTGCAGGCGTACCTCAAAACAAACACCTATCTCAAATGGGGTGATCCATATTTCTGGGATAAGTTGTATTATGCCATGCCACACCCGAGCAGAAAGCAAGTACCTACACCGCAAATTATCATCACATGAACGGTAAGACATAACATAAGAATGTACACATCAATGGCGCTTTCATCATCAATACAAATGCGAAGCAAAGTTATGTATGGAATATGGAGAAGGCGGAAGTGTTTCAGCAATTCAATGATGATTTATTCTTTCGATGAGCCTAACACAACAACGCGGTGGATGAGGAGACGAGGCGCTGATGAAAGAGGGATACATAAAAAAGAGCAAAAGAAAGGCGAAAAACAAATATGAAATAGAGGCTTGCTGCAAAATAAATTATAAAAAAAAATTAAGATAATATTTTAATATTATGACAAATTTTATAAATTTGCAATTAAAAATATGATTTGGTGTCTTAACAAATTTAAGTATAAAAACCCTATTTGGTATCTATCATCAGACCAAGCGTATAAATATTGATGTGGTGGTCTATAACTTCTGCCAAATAAGTATTAATCTTTCATACCAATTTTTCCTAAAAAAAAAAAAAATGATCTTGAAAGCTCAATAATAAAGTAGTTATGAAAATAAAAACGACCAAAAACCAAAAGTATAAATATTCTCGTTAGTGCAAATTCTCATCCCTGTATGAATTTTAATTACAGAGTTGCCACGTTACAAATTTCCGAAGAGCGTTCTAGAAATATCTTTGTTAAAAAGTAGACGTTGTTATAAGCCGATTTCGTTAAACTTTTGCACGTGTATTACCGCAGGTCATAAAGGTTTGCACACCAAGTTTCGTCATAATTTATCTATTATTTTTCGAGTTATGTGCTCCGAAATCTTAGTTATAATTTTATTATAAGTAGGTATTTTGACATTGGCTTGGTATGCGACTATTCGAATAAAAATTATTCGAATAAAAAATCCTTTTATTTGAAAGGTATTCGTAATTCGAATAATATTTCTACTGCCAGAAACACGAATGTGAAATTTTTTTCAAGTGCATTATCTGCTCTTTATCGGGTATATATTGATTAATAACAATTAATATTTGTATGTATGCTTATATACATACAAGTACATATTATGTATGTATGTTTACACAAGAATGTACATATATAAATATTAATTGTTATTACATCAATATATACCCGATAAAGAGACATAGTACATAAAAAATTTTCACATTCGTGTTTCTGGCAGGAGACCGACGATATGTAGGTACATATTAGGGATTCCAATCCCGGGATCTCGCGGTCCCGCCCTTTTTGACACTAGACACTTGCTAGAATTTCATCCCGGGATTTTCGGGATAAAATAAAGACATAATATTCTCCTATTAAAGCAAAGAAAATTATTTTATATAATTTTTAATGACCTCAGATCTGTATCCTATTCTAAACGATAATTTTACATTATTATGTGCCCTGTGCCCTGTGAAAATGCTGCATTTCTCATATGATGAATGAAACAAAAGTAATGCAGCGCTTTACTTGTGTTAAGAGCAGAAATGTTTGCCCCGTAATCAGGCCGATTTTAAATTTTGTCAATAGAACAAAAAGGCCTAAAAAATATTGGAATAGAACAATCCGGAAGAAAATGCAGAATAAGTGCAGCATTTTTGCCAGAATTTAAAATGTCTATTAGTCAAAGTGAGGATTAATATTTTTTGATTTTTTTTTAATAATTAAATTGTTTTGTTGTAAAGTACGTGCTGTGAGGAAACGAACGTTAAGTACCTTTAAAATCTTTAGAATTCTTGTGGTAAATTCTTTTGATAACTTCGATTTCCTGATTTTTGGCCATTTTATTCTCAAGGGTTTTTTCGAAGTTTCTCCCATGAAAAGTAAATATTGGAAGAAAATGCAAACAATAATAAAAAAATAAAATTACCAAAAACCAGAGAGAATTTTAATTAGACTTGAGAGTTTCGCACTACTACATTCAAATAAATTTTGGTATAAATTTTAAACTTTTTTGGTCGACCGAAAAATTATTAAAATTTAAACTTTGAAAAGTTTAAAAGATTTTCTTTCATATTGTTCTCTCCCCAACATCCCCTTAATCCTTTTCCATATTGTGTCTTTTTCCTATCCTCTCCTTCTCCTTCTCCTTCTTCTTTCCTTCCTTCTTCATTTTATCTGTTTCCATAATTATTTTGTATTCGTTTGTTTCTCCATTCAAACAACGCCACACAGTCATTCATTAAAATTGTCAAATTGTAAGTATAAATTTGCTTTTTATATTGTTCATTTCTCCAAAAAGCAAGTTGGAATTTCAAATCAAAAATTAAAATTTTTTTGTTGAAATCAAATTTTACGACCAATGAAAGTTTAAAATTTAAACCTTAAAAGTTTAAATGAGAAAAAGTGTAAGATTTAAACCAAAAAAGTATGAAATTTATTCCAAAAAATACTTTGAAATATTTGAACTTTTGTAAGTTTGAATTTTAAACCAAAAAGGAATAAGATACTTTTAAACTTTCGAAGGTTCAAAATTTAACTCAAAAAAAGTTTTAAATTCCTTTCAAACCAAATCAAAGTTTCAAAAATATTCCAATATTTATAACAGTGTACTAAAATTAAATGTGCCACTCCGTTTTAATTACTTCTGTGAAATTTTTCATATTATAATTGCTAAATTTGTATGATACCCGGGTTAAGGGTGAATTCAAATTTAGCAATTTTAGTATGGAAAATTTAACAGTAGAAATTGATTAAAGTAGAATATCATAGGTGAACCTACGCAGATATGAAAAGTTATATATCGTTGAAAACAGTATTAACAGGAAATTGTTTCGAAATAATTTTATAGTTATATATGCACTTGTTAACAAATTATTTGAGGAAGATGAAAAAAGGAAAAAATAAATTTAGATAATATTTTTACAGTTTCTCTGACATTTATCGAGGTACATTGACAGTCCGTATACTGAAGGAAGCGGTGAAATGTCGTATTTTCAACATCAAAATTATGTTCATAGACTAGACAGACTTAACCTGTGAAAAAGGGTTTTTGGCCGGTACTCAAATTTTGAGGGTGTATTGAAATTTTAAGTATGCATTCTTCGTATGTTTGTTACGGCCTATAACATATGTGAACCTCGAAAAAAGTACTTTAAATTTTTTTTTTATTTTGTCACACATTGTTATCAAATGATCCCAAGCCTTCTTGTCAATAACTTAAAAGTACCAACTTTACAGCAAATGTTTTTTACACCAAATGTACATATGTCATTCTCTTAGTTGGTTGTCTTTTTTAAAGTAACTCTTAAGTATTATTAAATAATACGCATGAATTAATTTTTTTTTTTATGAAATAATTTTTGTTTTAAATAAAAAATGGCAATAAAAATCAATTATTTTCTTGCATTTTAAAGTGGTAGCGTTCCTCTAAAAATATATTTACTGTTTTCAACCGAAAATGTCGGAAAATAGTTAATGGAAAAATCCCGGGATTATAAAAAAATCTCGAAAATCCCGGGATTGAAAAAATCGGAAAAATTGGAATCCCTAGTACATATGTATGTACATACATATATATATACGTACTCTGGCTTGCGCGGAGGCAAGTGGAATTCCCAAATTATGCATGTAAATACATACTACTATTCGAATAATATTCGAATTTTTGCCTCAAATATTATTATTCGTTTATTCGAACAATATTTATTCGAGTATTATTCTAAAAAAGTCCCACTACTATTATCTACATAAAAAGTATGCAACTTAAACGCATACACTACTACACTCGGAAATTTTTGAAACAAATCAACAGCGTGGAAATGCGTGGTTATATAATCCGCTTAACCGATTTCAGCGTGATATACATATATGTATGTATGGACATATCTATATACCTACATATCCATACATACCTGCTGCAGGTTCATGACGCATTGAGTGCCTTTCCCAGCACCTGCAGCCGGCGACCGGCCACACCTACTCGCAACATTTCGCTTGAAATTGCTAAAGGGCCAATTTCGCTTTTTTTTGTCGTTAACTGCCTACTTGCATACGTATATAACATACAAATGTAGGGTAAACTGGGCAGTTTCGACTTTGGGGCACATTCGTCAAAGCCGTTTTTGGTATGAAGGAACCCTCACTTTACCGAACGATTTTGTTGCGTAAATTTATAAATTTCGGTAAAATTCAAGTCTGACACATTGTCAGTTTTATTTTTTCAATTTAAAACAAGAAATTGTGCTTTCTTTCGGAATTTTAGCACAAATTATTAAAAAAATTTTTACAAAAATGTTATATGAATTTTGTGTTTATTTTATTGGGTTTTTCATTTATTAATCAAGTTGACACTGACAGCTGACAAGAGTTTAAAGAATTATTTACCAAGGTGCGTTCATTTAAAAATGCGGATAAGCTGATAAACTTTAAAAATTTATTACTTTATCATTTTAGATATTTTTCTCTCCTATTTCTCTCCTATTCACAGATAATGTCAATTTTGCCTTCTTTCTTTGTGAAAGTAAAATATCAATACCCTTTCGTATAACATAACACATTATTACCGCCGAAACCTCGACTGCAGGCTGCCTGTTTCACACAGCAGATTTGCTGGATGTGAGAGTCCGAAAATTCTCTCACCGTCGGAGTGCACAACAACAATTTCACTGTGCTCGACCAGCAGCATTCTAAGCATAACCGGGCCAATAGTTATGCAAGTTATTTAAAGATTGATTCACAAAGCGTTTGCTGGGAAACTAATACTGCATCAGCCGAGCACAGCTGTTTTCTATCGATATATAAGTTTAGCTTCGTATACAGGTATTCCTTATTTCAATTATAACTTCCATTTTATTATTCTTTGCAATTTAAGATTCTTTTTAAAGTTTGCCGAAAGTACCCCTCAAAAAGACGAAACTGCCAGTTGCACGTTCAGCAAAATTGCTTTTTTTTTTAAACTAAAAAAAAATTGAGTTATTTCATAGATACAAAACGAAAAATTAAAGATTAAAATCTATGGACGCATTACCGAATTATAGAACTTTGAAAAAAGGTGACGAATCTGCCCCAGTTTACCCTATGTACTTATACACTTGTATGCATTTACCTGTAATTGAAAGTCAAGCACGTATTTAAGGTTTGTTTGATAATACAAATAAGGATTTTATAAATTATATTGTCTCTTGAGTGACTAAAAGGTAAAAGCAACGGCAAGGTCGATCGGCCATGGTTTGGTGAAGAGCTGAAGACTAAAACGATTAAGATTTGGCACCAGAGAGTGGCGTCAGATAAAATTATTTTGCCAGTTTTAGGAAAACCTAGTAAAGCAGTCTAAATACATAAATCGGACGAATATCTCTGGGAAGGAAGGAAGGATCGCAGAATGTTTTTGTTTTTGCTGAATCTCTATCGTCATTTTCCTCATCCTTAAAGCCAATTCAATGTATCGAGATCAAGACGAGATTCAATATGTTGCCACTTTTTTCCATCATTTCACGAAATCTTTGTGTATGACATTGTTTTTACGTATGTACATACATATGTAGATATGTACAACAAAAGGATAAAACGTCTCGTATTTTATTAACGATCTGTCTTTGAAAAAATATGTTAGTTTCTCACTATAAAAAATTAGACAAAATATTAAAGGAAGAATTTATCTAAAAGCGTCCCTCTTCAAAACAAAATTTTTACAAATACATACATATGTACATACATATGTACATACCCTGCAAAAAATGCGATTAATCCGGGACGTGTCCGGGATCAATCTCAAGGGAGCATGCGACTAATACAATTTTACATCCCTTTATATCATAGATGCCCAAGCCCTATACTCGCATACACATTTTGTTTTTGTAGTGCTCGTAGGTATTGAACTTCACTCGCCTATACACTTTCATAAGAAATTTGTGTATATGGCGAGCATAGGCGAGTTTAGGAAAACAAATTTATATTGAAATACAAAAACAATTTTTTATTTTGATTCGAACAGGCCCAACCCAGCAATGAAAATAATGAAATGTGGAATATATTTTATATGAATACGCACATTAATTAATTTTATTCATTCATATTTTCGATAATGTTATCTATATCTATTTCAACATTTGTGGTTGATAGTTGCAAAATTGACTCGAGGTGTTTGTCTGAGATCCGGTTTCTGTGTTTTGATTTTACAATTTTTAATTTTGAAAATACACTTTCACATATATACGTACTACAAAACATTGAAGGGAGTTTAAAATAAGTGCTCGGAGGCAAGGATATTTAATTTTGTCAATTGATTTCCAAAACTCAATTCCTTTATAATTAGAAAATTTAAATTTAGAGTCGGATTGCAATTCGCACATTTCCATTTGAAATTCGGGGTTTATTTTCGAAATATCACATGTTAACGGATCATAAAATATTCGTGACATGGGCTTTATGTGTTCAAAATATCAAATCTTGAGTTCATAATGCTTTTTAATTTTAGTAAGTTATTAATATAAAGCTCAAAGTCAAAATTTTGTATATTAAATTCGGAAATTACTTGTTTTAAACGAGGAAAATTATTTAATTTGGAAATATTTAAGTGAGAAATAAATACATAAATTTTTTATCAAAACAAATAATTAAATCTATCATTTCCAAAATTATTTTGTTGTTTCCCTGTAGAGCAATATTGTGTCCTAATTTTTTTTACTGGGTTATCTAGATGTCAATGAAGTTGTAGAAAACTACAAAAACAAACATATAGAAAAAAAATTTTTTTTTCTAAATTATGACATTGCTCGCCCGTAAGAAATATTTGGGCATCATTGCTTTATATGGAGTGAATTGATCGCATTTGTTCGAGCATGTCCTATGAAAAGACTAATTGTTCAACTTGTATACCCGAACGGGTACCAATGTAGATTAATCACTAACATACCGAACGGGTACAAATGTAGATCAATCGCTTATATCCCGAACGGGTACAAATGTAGATTAATCGCTTTCATCCCCAACGGGTACAAATGTAGATCAATCGCTTCCAGGACGAACGGGTACAAATGTAGATTTTTCCAAGTTGTTCGCCAAGGCAATTTTTAATAACAATCTTTAAAAAATTGTAAATGTTCATGCATATATAAATAAAGATTATGTTTTACTTTTGAAAAAAAAATCTCAATAAATAAATAAAAAAAATTTTAAGTTTTGAGTATGCATTATATGAGGGTAATGTAAAGGATTTTTTCACAGAATATTTTAGGCAACATTTTGTTAAAAGTATTATTCATCATTGTTATTAAAAGAAAGGGTGTTCAATTCGTTTTACCGGTTCTACAATTTTTTAAATACATTGCATATTTTTGTAAAATTTCTACATTTAATCTAGATTTGTACCCGTTCGGAATGAAAGCGATTAATCTACATTTAAACCCGTTAGGGAACAATTCGTCTACAATTAGTCTACGTTTATACCCGTTCGGGAACAATTGGTCTACAATTAGTCTACATTTATACCCGTACGGGAACAATCGGGGACTAATTGTGGACCGATTGTTCTCGAAAGAGATCAATCCGGGACAAAGGTCTTTCGGTATTAATCGCACATTTTTTGCAGGGTACATAAATATTATATATCTACATACATACTAGGTATGTATATTCGCTGAAGCCACGGCATTTTGTAAACGGTTAAAAACAATGGTAAACAAGAAGCAAACACCGCATTTTAATAATACATGACCTAATCGATCTTAAGCTGTCAAACGGTATAAAGAAATGTCTTGAATTTTGATTTAACAGATATCAAATAGGCAGGCCCGCAGAGAGCCGAGCCGGGCCCCTGGGACTGTTCGCGTTTACGGGCCCCCCTAAAAAATAAATTTAATCTAGTAAAAAAATAACATACAAAAGTTTTTCAATTCACATTGTCAGTTTTATTTCATACTAGAGCACTTACAACAGGCTCTATGCACGATGCGTCTGATTCAAGAGTCAGTTTAGGTGTATTAGTGAAAATGCGCATGTAGTAGTTACACCGACATGACTCTGGCATGACTCAAAAAAATCAAAATTAGTTTGATATTTTGCTGACTCGCCTGTCAAATTTTGTCAGTTAATTTCCAAACCGTTTAAAAAATAAATAACGAAAAGAAAAAATAAATTTTATTTTCAAAAATGTTTGCCAATAAGTTCGATATTGAGGAAGATAAAATTTTTTTTACTTGAATTCATCGAAGTATACAGGTCGTCTGAGATATTCATTTCGAACCTTCTGCAATGAAAACTATTCACAAATGAATGACGCAAGTGAGCCCATAATGACAGCGAGTCAACACGTACACAGATGACTCGCGAGTCAGACGCACTGTGTATAGACCCCAATACATACATAAGTGAAATGTTAGATCTCATTGTTTGATTTGCTTACATTAACTTTTTTAAATACGAATATGGAAATTACTGAGTCAAAACTAATGCTGCGAGCAAGGCTGGACGCCAATGCCAATGTTCCAAGGCTTGTCAAATGCAAAAAATTTTTCACGCGAGACAATAGACTGAAAGAACGCTCCCCTTCAGCCACACTGACTGGAAGTGTGCAAAATATTCTTAATGCTATGCAGATGTTAGGAAATAATACTTCCATCTTCAAGTTATGAAGTTTGTTCAGAAGTTGTAATGGTGGCAGCGAATCACATCCCAAATTTGTTAAGTGGATGGCTTTGAGATAAATGATTTCATCTATTAGATCAGTAGAAATATCTATGCCATAAATCGTGCAGAATGCCGTTGCCTTTTCTCTGAGCTCTTCTTCCGACAGATCCTGATACTTCCACAAAAAACTAAATTTAATCGCAATGTCAGTTTATTTATTTAATCCTTCTTGCACTTGTTCCTGGTAATAACTCCAGTATCTAACTATAAAATCATGGAAATAATAGTAGATAGATGATGGTATTGTTTTTAATAATTTTTTAAATTTTGTATAGTTAATCTTTATTTTGTAGAGTTAATCTTTGAAATCAATTTAAACAGGGTTACCAACATTTTTCATTTAAAAAGTAAATATTTCTGAGAAGCTTGGTTCACCACCTTACCAATTGCGGTACTTTGGAAACTCTAAATCAAAGTCGATTTTCCTCAATCTCAACTTTTCTAGGATTTGCCCATGTATAAACAAGGTAAATATTTGTTTGGATGCTTATAATTTTAGTTTGGTGATTTGGTTAAGTTAAACACTTCAATTTTAAAACAATTTTTTGTAGCAACAAAATACCTATGTATGTATCTATGAAATCCTATTTCGAGTACTGTCAATACTGCTTTGCCTTTCCGGGCCCCCAAAAACCTTCCGGGCCCCAGGGCGATTGCCCTGGCTGCCCCCCCTCTCCGCGGCCCTGCAAATAGGTACGTATGCACATACATAATTCTTTGACAGAAAATGTTCTGAGACTCTTCGCCTGTTCACGCACATCCGCAATGCCACCAGCAACTTTTCTGTACCTACAAGCCGAGTGCAACAGGTGCGTAGCGCAAATTTTTAGTTGAAGGGTTTGCAGGCCATGTTGCTCTGTCTATTCGTTTGTTTCATCCCAAACTAGTTTTTAAGATGTTAACTGATGAAATTCACATATGACTGAGGAGGCATAAGTGAATACTTTCACACATGTACATTAGATGCGTTTTTTTTTTTTAGATATCCCCTCCGGCACGGGAATATGAAAATAGGGTGTTTAAGAATAAGTAAACTAAAAGAAAAATTTAACTTTTCCAAAAGCTAGATGGAGCTACACCGAAAACCGCGCATTTTTTGGTGCACTACCCAGGGACGGTAATATCGTGGCCAAAAGTGATAATTTCCTTTTTTTTTTCTCATGAATCTTCAACTTCTTGCCCTATACTCTTCCCGAAACCGGACATTATTTTTTAATTAAATCACACGGTAGGCTGCGTTATTTAATGCGCTTTCCAGAAATGTATAGCTATTAAAAATCTAATAAAATTTGGATGAGTTCATTAAGTTTAAGTGAATTTGCTGGGTTTTTGGTGTAGCTCCATCTAGTTTTTGCAAAAGTGAAATTTTTCTTTCATTTTACTTATTCCAAAATACCCTATTTTCATATTCCGGTGCCGGAGGGAGGATCTGAGAAGGTTTGAGGAATCGCATACAAAATAAAAACACATCTAATATACATACATACATACGTAAATAGTTTGCTTTCCTGAAAAAAAAAAAATAAATAAATAAAATAATAATAAATAAAAATTGTACTAAGCTATGACGACAGTGATGAATATTCAACAAAGAATCATTAACGATCATTCAGCAGTGAAACAAATTCGCTGCAGGGTCGTAGGTACGGATATCAGATACAAAGCTCCCATACAACCGATTGAAGCATTGCATTCACCCCATTCATGAACTCCTTGAGCCCCAAAAGCCCCCTCTAGGTTAAGCCACCGCAAACATTGTTATCTGTGCAGATCTTTTTACATACATACAAACATATGTATGTAAACCAATATATTACATATGCGTGCATGCTTCTTGATATCTACTTGCAGCCAGGGGCGGATTTACCTCTAGAAGCGCCCTGGGCAAACAAATCAAGCCGCGCCCCAATATTTCCAAAAAACCGTACTTGCCTTCGTGTGGTGACATTTCATTACTGATATATTTTACGGATTAAAAAAAATTTGATTCGAGTTTTCTTAGAAAGAATATTTATTCCATTTTTATTTATAAATGAAGCGTATCGCTCAAAATCAATTGATCCAGTCCACTAGGGTCTTGTGGGGAATTCAAATCTTTATTTTTCTGAATAGGTATGTCACATGTAAGAGGATTTGATGTGACTTTTCCACTTTCGAGTAGAGGTGGGAAACTATTAATAGTGCTACCATCAATAGTTTTTGATTGTTTGAAAAAAACTATTGATAGTCTTCGATAGTTTTCAAAAAATAAACCATCGATACTACTATCGATAGAACTATCGCCGAAAATTTGAAAAAGTCAAGAATACATCAAAATCTCAATTTTTTTTAAATTCAGTCCAGTTTATTTTAGTACACGGAAGTGAAAGTTTGGAGTCGAAATATAAAAAATCTTCAAAGCCTTTTATAATGTTAAAATTTTTTTGTACATATACGAATATAAAACCTCAACAGAATCTGAAATAGTATGGTGCAATATGGGGATGTCAAAGTTGTAAAACTATCGATAGTACACATTAATATCGATAGTTCTTGATAGTTTTGAAAAAGCCATCGATGGTCTTCGATAGTGTTCAAAAGAATAAAATATCGATACTATCGATAGTGCCATCGATAGTTTCTCATCCCTACTTTCGAGACTTTGACCTATAATGTATAAAACATATGTATGTATAATTAAAACTCTTATATAGGTACCACATTTTTTTCCATTTTCTAACCTTCAAAATGATCTGATCTTAATAATAATAATACAATAATACAATGGCGCTATTATAACTCTGACGAGTTTTATGGCCGAGCTTCTCTCCCAATTCGAGGTGTGCTCCTTTTTGTTTTTCCTACTAATTGGGTGGACCTACAGTTTATGCCGGCTCCGAACGGCGAATGCATTTTTTGTGAGAAGCTTTTTCATGGCAGAAATACTCTCGGAGGGTATGCCGCCCACTGCCGAGAGGTGACCGCTGCTCTTAAAAAACCCAATAATTGGATTTTTACTAATTAGAAAAATTTGTTTGGCTCGGACCGTGGTTTGAACCCGAGACCTCTGGCATAGCAGGCGAGCACTCTACCCACTGCACCACAGCGGCCACATCTGATCTTAAACCCTCATTATTAGGTGGGACAGATTTCGCAATATCATTAAATTGCAGTTCATGATTCGAATCTGAAAAACAATTTTATAGTGAAAATGTTTCGTACTGAAACTAAACTCACAATTTTTGACAGTAGGGTGCCTCCCAGGTAGCTGGCCCAGAATCTACCTGGGCTAACCTAGCTGTCGATCAATTGACTTATGCGTTTTTACCTTTTTGGTTATGATCAACAACGGAGTCATTTTCTTTTCGAGGAGTTTGAAAAAAACAATCAAGTTTATTGATTTTCGACAGTAAATCTTTGTCTTTCTGCACTTTCTCGGCTGCACGTTTTTTGTTTGCTGCGCCGCTTAACCTTTTGATATTTGCACTCATTCTTCTATTTTTCACAAAAACATTAATTCACTGACACTTTTTTGATGCTTTTAACTCGGAAAGATTTTTGAGATTACATAAAATGTACGCAGCGCATTATATAGAGGCGCGAACTATTCAAATTAACCAGAAACAGAAAATATTCAGATCTTAGTTTCCTTTGAAAAAGTGAGCTCGCACATTTCCCCGAAAAAATACTCCAATGCCTACTTAATTTTTAAATTTGCAATTTCAATTAAATTTGAATCTTTCACGTCATTTACTATTATATTTACACAAGCTGCTAAAACTTAGTGTATACATATCGGTCATTTGCTGCAAAACCGGCATAAATCAAAAAACGTGATTTTTGAGTTAATGCTGCAGAATAGTTAGTTACATCATACTTAATTTTGAGTAAAAAATTCTTTATGATTTGTTGAAAACTAAGCGCTTCAGATACAAACCAAATGTTGCATTTACTTGCGCACCATATGGCGGTTGAATCTCAAAATTGCCCTTCCTGAAAAGTTGTGTATTTTGAAAAGTGCAAATGCAGCAAATGAGCGATATGTACGTCCCACTGGGGCGAAGGTTAAGAACTGTACCAATGTTCTGAAATGTACTTTGATTCATTTTTTCTCTGTAAAAAATTGAAAAAGCTCTCATTCTTGTTGTAATATTCAAAAAAATTTTTTTTTGATAAATAAAAAAAAAAAAATTTTGCCGTCTTAGTTTTGGCGCCCCTATTGAAACGGCGCCCTGGGCAGCTGCCCATGTTGCCCCTAGGTAAATCCGCTCCTGCTTGCAGCTCCCCTTCAATTTGTTCTATGATAGCAACAATAAACATTTCTAACACCTAACCAAATACATATATAAAAAGAAAACAGAAAAAACATAATAAAAATAAAAGGAAATTAACATTCATATAATCACACCAATGACAATTTATGTAAATAGAAATTATATACAGTCATTTATGTACCATATGAACATACATACACATGTGTATGAACTTACTGCAAGGCATGGAGCATGGAGCCACCGTTGAGTAAACAGGGAAACCGTGAAACCAAAAGGCAACATTTCAATTCTTTCAACATTTAAATAAAGAATAACAAAACTACAACAAATACAAAGCCAAAAGCAAACAGAGTAAGTATGTATGCAATACTTGAGACCCAAATGCCGTATGCCACACGAAATTTCCATTGAAGTTGGACACCATTGGCACACCATTCCGTCGCACACCAAGCTATGCAGCGGCATATGACTTTAGATGAGGTAAGCGAAGAAAAAGAAAAAGGGAAAAGAGGGCGCAGAGGAACAAATACAATATTTCATTTTTTTCGTTCTCTTTTAATCCCCCTCCCTTGACAGAGTAGGTACATATTTATGTATCTAACACACAGCGTGATCGTTTTGAAGAAGAGCAGCGGAGCCACAATACAATTAGTTACCTGGCTATGAACACAACACCTAGGCTGATACAATTAGTTACCTGAATAGGCTCATACATACATACATATGTATACATATACATTAGGGTGGTCCTTAAAAAATCAAATTAGCGATTTTCCGCGGTATCACGCCGCACTACATCGGTAACAGCACAGTGAAAGATATCACATACAAATAAAAGTTGTTCCAGATCGGAGACGGTTAAAAGGTGTCATACGGGGTCATAGTTCACAAAAGTTTATAAATATTCAAAAAATTTAATTAATTTTTTTTATCTAATGCCCAAAGACGATAGTTCTGTACGCAAGGATACCAAATGCAAATTTTTATGCCGATCGGAGGCCGTGAAGTGGTGTTGCAGAGGAGTCAAACTTCATATTACCTTATAAAGAGTAAAAAAATTGCATACAATTTCTTTTATATCTAATGCCCAAAATCAGTAGTCCTGTGCTCGAGGTTAAGGGGTGTCACACAGTGGTTCCATATAGCATTATGAACTTTGAACCCTGTACGACACCCCTTAACAGTCTCCGATCGGGACAAAAGTTTAAATGCGGTATCTTCGACTATATTAGCATCGATCTAGGGGGCGAGGTTCAGGAAATATGCTATAAAATTGCTCACCATAAATTTGGGGCCACCTTAATGTACATATACATACTATGTATGTAACAGAGCTGTAAAAAGCTGCAATCATTCCCAGCAATCATTGATTGTTCTTCCAATTTTATTGCAATGAAAATTTATTGCAGTTTTTTTATTGTAAAAATTGCAATTTGAAATAATTTGTGTTCCATAGATTGCAATAAACATTTATATAAAATTTTTGATTATAAAATAACTACAATCAGCAATAATTCACCTTCCATTTATTGCAATAAATGTTTATTGAAATTTTTGGGGATCAAGTTCATTGCAATAAAATTTGTTGAAATTTTTTGATTGTACAAATTTTCAATACAATAATTTACAAAAATTTCATTGCAATAAACACTTCTCATAAATCATTTTCATTGTAAAAATTACAATAGCAATAATTGTATTGTAATAAATTTTCATCGTAAATCATATTGATTGAAAAATGTTTGATTGCAAGGCTTGCAATAGCAATCATTTTCCTCATAACTTTATACGAATGCATTGGGACTGATGAAAGGCAAGCGCTTGGGTAATTCTAGCATTACCCGGCATTTATATAACACGGTTTGCCGCGTAATAACCCATTTCCCCGGGTACATATGTATGTACATATGTACAATAGGGTGTCCTTAAAATCAGATTAGCGATTTTCTTCGATCTCACCCCCTACATCGTTAACAGCATGATCAAAGATACCATAAATAAATTTTGGTCCCGATCGGAGACGGTTAAGGGGTGTCGCAAAGGAGTAAAAGTTTAGATAACCATATGGGACGCCGGGCGACACCCTTTAACCCTCTCCGATCAGGACCAAAATTTATATTTGGTATCCTTGAGTACAAGACTATGGACTTTGGCCATTAGATAAAAAAAATTAATTAAATTTTTTGGTCTTTATATGGTAGTCTGAACTTTGACCCCTCTGCGACAACCCTTAACTACCTCCGATCGGGACCAAAATTTGAATTTAGTATTTTTGAGTACAGGACAATCGATTTGCGCATTAGATATGCAAAAAACTAAACTTAAATTTTTGAGCCTCGATAGAGTTTTCTGGAGTTTGGCACCCCACCCCTTAACGGTTTTCGATCGGGACAAAAATTTATATGTGGTATCTTATATGCTATATTAGCATTGACCTAGGGGGTGAGGTTGAGAAAATATGCTATGTACCCTAATGTGCATATTGGCACACGGTACTCGTAATATTTGCAGTCGTCAATTTGTATAAAGTCTAGATGATAAGATGATGAGAAAGAGGTTGAGGGTGCGGATGGATATAAGGATAAAGTTATGGATAAAATTGAATATGAGGATGGGGATAAGTATATATATATTTATGTTAAACACCCATACATACATATGTATGCACTGAGAGAAAAAAAATATATGGAGGGGTCAAAGAAATTGTTTACCTATTTTGAACACTACTTTCTTTGTTTTGAGTAAATTTTCCTTAAAACATGTTAAAAGGTTTATAAAATATTGTTGTTACATGCGTTACCATGGTTTCATATACTTGTTTTGAAAAAATTCATACATTAAATTAATGAAAAATTCTTTAAGCGCCATTCCATTCCCAACTTTCCTTGTTTTGAAGACTTGATTTCTTTAATTTTGAGAAATTAAATTCCCATACAAATCCCCATGGCAACGAATTTGTTTGAAAGTTTTTTTATGTTTTTTCCACATTTTTGAGAAAACTTACACAAAACAAAGAAAATTTTGTATTGGGACGCGTGTTCAAAATAAGGAAAATTATGTCTTTGATCGAGAGAAATTTTTTTTTGAGTGTGACAGTAATGAGATATCCGGGAGTAAGTGAAAAAGCAAATGGTACAAAAATAAATATATATCCTTATCCCCATCCACACCCTCATCCTCTTTCTCATCATCTTATCATCCAGACTTTATATGTACATATTGAAGACTGCAAATATTGCCAGTACCGTGCGCCCGGCAGCATCCAATATGTACATAACTACGTACATATGTGTGTACCCAGGACATGGGTTATTACGCGGCTACGCGTGTGATATAAGTGCCGGGTATTACTCGCATTACCCAGGCGCTTGCCTTTCATCAGTCCCAATGCATGCGTATAAAGTTATGAGGAAAATGATTGCTATTGCAAGCCTTGCAATCAAACATTTTTCAATCAAATTTGATTTACGATGAAAATTTATTACAATACAATTATTGCTATTGTAATTTTTACAATGAAAATGATTTACGTTTCATTGCAATGAAAAATTTTGTAAATTATTGTAATGAAATGATTTACGAGAAAAGTGTATTGAAATGAAATTTTTTTAAATTATTGTAATTGTAATTTTTACAATTAAAATGATTTACGGTCAAAGTTAATTGCAATGAAACTTTTGTAAATTATTGCAATTCTAATTTCTGAAATCAAAATGATTGATGGTGAAGGTCGATTGCAATAACATACTTCTAAATTTTTTAAATTTTTATTTTTACAATCAAAAAATTTACTAGCAATATGATTTACAATCAAAGCTGCTTACAATAATATACACTTTTTATGATTGCAATACAAACTGATTGCAGCTTTTTACAGCTCTGGTATGTAAGTACATATATAGAACTACGTCTAAATAATTCTAAAATTGTAAGTATGTATATATAAATAATGGTGGCAAATGTGGCATTGACACTCTAAATAAATAGATACATACATATGTAGGTACATAATTTTGCCTACGGTATATGCCTCTAGTACACAAGAGTGCAAAATGTTAGTACTAAGATACTAAAATAAGGTAACATATGATGGAAGGAAACATAGAAATCAGATACCGCATCGGCATGAGTTCGTGCAAACAATGATTACATTCTTAGAGCTGTATAGATCGTATGTATCATGGCTTGTGGAGTCTCCGACTCTGCACGGGTTTTTATTAGAGGAAACCTATTCAAATATTGAAGGTCAAATTACATTTTCACCTTCTTTCCTTTGCACTCAGCTGAGACAATAACGAAAATTTCAAGCCGCTCCCACCGGGTGGTGGCCAGCAAAGACTAGGTGCAACATAGGCACATACATAGCAAGATGCTTATGATGAGTGATCTTATTCATTTCTTGCTCTATATCATTTGAAAAGAAACCGATTATGCATATAAACCAATACAATTCGACTTGAAAACTCTGTAGAACATTTGGAAATAATAATGTTCACTCTTTGGGTATTTAGTAAGTACTATTTACATATTAAGTCATTGTCCCTTTTGTTTCATTTGTGAGCCAATCAATCAATGTCTTTTGACAAACCGATAAATCAAATGCGTTATCAGCATATGAAGACATTGCACTCACACAGCTAATGCATATTCCGGTTAATTTCGAATTAATTGGTTAAAGTGTTTGGTCGCAACAAGTTTTTCTATTCGAAACTAGAAGTACATACTTACATAAATACATAACTTTTTATTTGGTAAAAAATGCGTGCGATTTATCAGCAAAGATAAGCACTTATTTAACTATGTGGGCGTGGTCGCACATCCGATTCTATTTGCACATACATACATACATATGTACATATTATGTATATGTATATTAGATAATCTCTTCTTATAAATTATATTTCTTCATACAAAAATAATTCACAAGTACTTTGCTTTGTAACAAACATTTATTCACTTGTGTAATTGCTGCTTTACATACATACATATTTATTCCAAAACTAGAAGGCGGCAGCAGCTCTCCAATTTATCTATGTTAGTAGCCCCAACAAACCCAGAGGCGATGATGGATATGCAGGCAACAGAAGTGCATACAAAATAAATAAAGTAACACAGTTACATGCGTACATTACATATAGATATATATGTATTAGAAGGCTGCACGAATGGATTCGACACGGCCAACAAAATATTCGCGGCCGTCCAATTACAGTACCTACTTGTTTCTGTCGTTTTAGAATAAACGCAAGTAGAGCACAACCATAAACAGAACCAATACAATTACTTATTCGTAGCGACAATTACATGACCTTAAAAAGGTTCTGCAAATAGTGTACACTACTTGCGAATACTTCGAATATAATCGAAATATATGTATGTACATACATATTTTCATAAACACACATCCAGACGTTGTGTTCAGCAAAATTACCCCTGCAAAGAAATGTTCGATTAATACCGAAAGATATTTGTCCCGGATTGATCTCTTTCGAGAACAATCGGTCCACAATTATTCCCCGATTGTTCCCGTACGGGTATAAATATAGACTAATTGTAGACCAATTGTTCCCGAACGGGTATAAATGTAGACTAATTGTAGACCAATTGGTCCCTAACGGGTATAAATATAGATTAATCGCTTTCATCCCGAACGGGTATAAATGTAGATTAATCGCTTTCATTCCGAACGGGTACAAATCTAGATTCCTTTAATGTAGAAATTTTACAAAAATATGCAATGTATTTAAAAAATTGTAGAACAACCTGTAAAACGAATTGAACACCCTTTTTTAATAACATTTTTAACAAAATGTTGCCTAAAATATCCTATGAAAAAATCCTTTACATTACGCTCACATAATGCATACTCAAAACTTACAATTTTTTAAATTTATTTATTGAGATTTTTTTACAAAAGTAAAACATTATATAATATTTATTTAAATATGCTTGAACATTTACAATTTTTTAAGAAAAAATCTACATTTGTACCCGTTCGTGCTGAAAGCGATTGATCTACATTTTTACCCGTTGGGGATGAAAGCGAATAATCTACATTCGTACCCGTTCGGGATGAAAGCGATTGATCTACATTTGTACCCGTTCGGGATGAAAGCGATTGATCTACATTCGTACCCGTTCGGGATGAAAGCGATTAATCTACATTTGTACCCGTTCGGGATATAAGCGATTGATCTACATTTGTACCCGTTCGGTATGTTAGTGATTAATCTACATTGGTACCCGTTCGGGTATACAAGTTGAACAATTAGTCTCTTCATAGGACATGCTCGAACAAATGCGATCAATTCACTCCATATAAAGGGATGTAAAATTGTATTAGTCGCATGCTCCCTTGCGATTGATCCCGGACACGACCCGGATTAATCGCATTTTTTGCAGGGACGCTTCTAGTGTGAGTGTGTGTATGTGCATATGCATACACACTAGGGCGGGTCGATTGGTAGGGGCCAAAAAAAAAATTTATGGACACATGGCAATTATAAAAATTTGGGTAATTTCAAGCTTTTTTGCCCAAGAAACCATATGTCTAAAATAAATTTCGAACCAGAGCTTTTTACGATCTACATATTTCCAACTGTTCTATATATTTTAAAACAACTCGGTAACCAATACTTCGATTCTTTTGATTTTTTCGGCATTAGTTAGGAAACTTATTTGGCATATTAAGGTGGTTTTATGAAGGAAATAAAGTTCTACCGAAATTCGCGGAACAACCCGATTTTCATGCGAATATAATACTAGATTTCAGTAAAATTTTTCCTTAATATCTTAAAATTTAGAGGTCGTGCAAATGCCTCCAAATTTCTTTCTCCTTTTATATCATTCCATATTCAGCTTTTGGCTGAATAATTATTTATTTTTGAGGTTTCATTTATCCTTTTCTTTAAATAACTAACACTTTGTTTTTTTTTTTCTTTATATTATAAATTCACAGGTTTTATTTCCTTTTAGATATTTACACTATTAATTTTAATTTCTTTAGAGCGGGTATGGAGCGAGCGTTAATTTGTTGCAGAATCTACATAATTTTTTTCAAAGTCCTTAGTGAACAAGAAAAACATTTCTTATCATTAAAAAATGGAACATATGTTTGTTGGGCTTTTATTTTTTGGTCCACCTTAATGCCATATGCACATTAAATAAACAAACAAACCAAAGAAGTAACAAGGTTTTGCGAATACTTCATAACATGGTTATTATTATGTTCTATTCTATCGTGGCGAACAGTGTACACTAATCGCTCCAACAGAGCAAATAGAAATAGTATTTGTATTCCAAATGAAAAGTATGGGTTATATTCGTATCTGATTGTGCTGTGACTAATTGTACAATGCATAGAGTATTCGAAAATATAGAAGAGGCAAATGGTATTGTGCAGAGGTCTAATATGTATATTAGGCTTGCTCGATTTTTTAAACGTATTTTTTTTTTTTTTGGAAATATTTTAACTAGGTAGGTATATCTTCTTGATTTCAGCCCAAATTTATCTACTGTGTTCTCAGATCTTAAAAGGGTGTGCTCCCAGTCATCAAAACTGTATGTAAGGGAGCGATTGAGGACTCCGAAAAAGCTCATTTAAAGAGTCCTAAATGAGCACTTTGGATTTCAAAAAGCACTTTTATCCGCCGGATACACTGCTTTAAGAGCCTCCATAGGAGACTGAGGGCTCCGTACAGGGTGTCCTAACGGAGCACCCTGCGGACTCCTCTGGTTGGCTGTGTAGTTACAGAATAAATAACATTTGATTCGGAATAAAATATTTATGTTTCTCAGACTTTAAAAAAAGTAAAACAATAAGATCACTCCTCAAATCGGAGGAGCATTATTCCTAAAGGCGAATTTATTCAGCTGGTAAAAAGCGCATCCCGACCTAATATAAACACATACATATGTATGTATTTCATGCGATCCAACGAATATCATGTAGTCGTATGTATAAACGTCCAAACGACACATACATATTCAAGAATATACACACTATATACCTACATATCATACATGGGCATACAACAGTATTCAGTAACTGCTGTATTGCTTGCTCGATAAATATCAGCACAGTGATTTCTTAAGCGACATGTGCATTAGACCGTATCGCAAAAAAGAAAGTTCGCCGTACGCCCCCGCATATGATGTCTTTTTGGAAAACATTTCCGGAAAATTTTTTAAGTTTTTTGGACGCCGCTAGATGTCGCTAAAATTTATTTTCTCATATCTTCGGTATTTATAGTCCGATCTCTAAGTTTAATACACCACTGTCTTTTGCTTGAAAGGGCGGCTTATACTATGGAATATTATTAACCCTATGTGCGCCATTGGGGTCACTACCACCCAGTACTTAGTTTATACCACCCTAATGTACCAAAGACATTGATGTGTTAAACTTAGAGATCGGACTATTAATACCGAAGATATGAGAAAAATAAATTTTAGCGACATCAAGCGGCGTCCAAAAAAAAAATAAAACTTTTCCGGAAATGTTTTCCAAAAAGACATCATATGCGGGGGCGTACGGCGAACTTAATTTTTGCGTCCCTATAAGGCGAGACGGCCTAACGTGCATGCCAAGGAGGTCAACTTCACATCAAATTTTATTTTCGTTAAAAAAAATACTGAATATTACATTATTGCTGGTACTGGAAAATGCCCATCTATGATACATATGTATGTACTATGTATGTTGCACGTTGCAACAAATAACCACACTTTCATCTACTGACTCTGCACACTCAAACCACACACACCCATGTAGGTATATACCCACCAAAAAATCCAAGTCTTATTTAAGAATTAAAACAGCAGATTTAAAGGCTTCAGAAATAAGGCCTAAAAATTATAAGGGTAGCAAATTTGTATGGCGTATGGCTTAAAATAAGGCTGATTTTCCTGTGTTGATGACATCAGGCCATAAGGAGTACTCTCTCTCTGAGAGCACACCTTATTCCAAAGGCTTATCCGCCATGCAAAATAAGGCCTAAATGAGTACTAGAGGGTTAGGAGCTGATAGAGGGAGTGCATAACAGAAGCAGAGCTACCAGCGTACTCCGTTTTTAGACCTGAAGGGAGTTTCTGTAACAAAATCGGGAAAATTGTTGATCGAAATGATTGTCACCACCTAAGAAGCAAGGGAGAATCTATCAATTGACGTCATTATGACGTCACTCAGTCGAAAATATTGATAGAGTTCAGTTACAGAAACTCAGTACTGATTTGTCAACAATAAGCAACATTTTTTTGCCGGTATATGCTTCCATAAATATATATGTATATTAGATGAGTTTTTTTTTTAGATATTCCCTCCGGCACCGGAATATGAAAATAGGATGTTTTAGAGTAAGTAAACTGAAAAAAAATTTAACTTTTCCAAAAACTAGATGGAGCTACACCGAAAACCGCGCAAATTCCCAGAATTTCAAGGTATGTTTAGATTTATGTATGAAAAAAGTTAGGATTTTGCACGAGAAAAAAAATGTATATCCATCCATACGTAAAATTAACCGCTAAATCGAACGGCCTATTCCATTTTTTGGTACACTACCCAGGGAAGGTAATATCGCGGTCTAAAGTGATCATTTTCTTTTTTTTCTCATGAATCTTCAACTTCTTGCCCTATACTCTTCCCGAAATCGGAAATTATCTTTTAACTAAATCACACGGTAGGCTGCGTTATTTAATGCGCTTTCCAGAAATGTATGGCTATTAAAAATCGAATAAAATTTGGATGAGTTCATCAAGTTTAAATGAAGTAAAGTCGGGTATAAAAGGGTAACATATCTTAAAATTTCTTAAATTTTTTAACAATTTTGCTCTTGAAGGCGGTTTTTTGGGTTTTTAGTGATAGTTTTATGTGGATGGATAACTCCATAAATGCAAAAAAATAGAAAGGCCGAGACCGCGGATAACGGACAAAGAGTTGAGCCGGATGGTGCCAAAACATTTGTGGGCAATATGGGTATCAAAATAAAGATTTTACCTAGGACTTCAATGTAAAGCCAATCCATTTTGCTGTGTCCACCGTTTCGACACATATAAGGCAAAAATTAGACTCAAATGTCGCCGATATCCTTTAAAATATTTTGTAGTCATCCTGGACCACTTATTCGCCAGTATATCGGAAATTGGCTAAGAAATTTGCATGTAATAAGTTCCATATGCAAGCCCTAGTTAAGACCTTTAATTTGATACCAATATTGCACAATAATATTTTGGCGCCATCCGGGTCCACGGTTTTTTCCGCTGTCCACGGTCTCGATCTTCCAATTTTTTTTTTTTTACATTTGTGGAGTTATCCAACAAAATAAAACAATCACTAATAACCCAAAAAACCGTCTTCAAGAGCAAAATTTAAAAAAAAAATTATAAATTTTAAGGTATGTTACCCTTTTATACCCGACTTTACTTCACTTAAACTTGATGAACTCATGCAAATATTATTCGATTTTTAATAGCTATAGCTATTTCAGGAAAGCGCATTAAATAACGCAGCCTACCGTGTGATTTAGTTAAAAAATAACGTTCGCTTTCGGGAAGAGTATAGGGCAAGAAGTTGAAGATTCATGAGAAAAAAAAGAAAATGGTCACTTTAGGCCGCGTTATTACCATCCCTGGGTAGTGAAATTCTGGGAATTTTCGCGGTTTTCGGTGTAGCTCCATCCAGTTTTTGGAAAAGTTAAATTTTTTTTCAGTTCACTTACTCTAAAATATCCTATTTTCATATTCCGGTGCCGGAGGGAGGATCTGAGAAGGTTTAAAGAATCCCATACAAAAAAAAACTCATCTAATGTATATATGTAAGTATGAATATACATGAGAAGGAAAGGAGCGCGACCATCAGCACGTCACACTCTTGGCACCAACGTACATGCGCAACGCCGGGATGGAATGGGACGAAAGCATGCGATACTCGTAGCTCTCGCATGGCTCACAGCACAAAGCCTATGGCGCATGACGCTAACAACTTGCACTCAGCCGTCTCAGGCCGGCCGGGCCGTCCCGATTTGGGCATAAGCGGCGGTGGCGGTGACGACGATAGCAGTGGAGATTATTGAAGATCGAGGACAAAAAGGCAAAAAAAGAGGGAAAAAAGAAAAGAAAACATGCAGACAATGCCAACAAATACGCACACAATTGCACATACACGCGCATATAAGCACATTTTCATATGTTTGTATGCATGTCAATAATATCATTCCCGGATCGTTGCACAGTGGACAAAAGGCGCAACATAATGGCACTGCAGAGGCACTAAACATAAGCTGTCCTATGTTCTTTAATAAATGCTACAAACGGATGTGTCTCTGTAAAAATTTGCATTATCCAAAAGACCTGTAAAAAATAGCGCGCTCTGAAGTTCTCCCAAACAACATTACCACCAATTTTCAGACAGCCAAGTCTTGCCATAATGCGTTCGCGTGGTAGTCGCGTCTAAATACCGGCACGACTTGCATTTATCTCAAGCAAAGGAAAACCACTCCGGCTGCACTATTCAAATCTTCTTGGAAGATATGATTCTTAACAATCTTGACTATGTACATACATATGTATGTATGTACATATGTATAGGATGTTATATGAAGCATTGAACTTTTGTAAGAAAACGTCTCTATTTAAGGCGAATGGAATACAGAAAAAAATTAACGATATACATATCTGTGACTATAAGCAATAACCGCTTAAGACGACTTAGGAAGATTCCGAGTTATAAGCATATATACGATATTCTCCTTTTAAAACGCTATATTTCTGTAAAACCTCCACGCTTATAACTTAATTCAATCAAAAGATATAAATAATAACATTTAGGCTTTATTTACAATAGAGGTATGTACATTAAACTTGCTATAACAGCCAAAGTAGATGTACATATCGCACCCTAAATCATAAAGGGGCACAACTAAAAATTCAAAAATTTTCAGGAGAGCCAAAAAACTTTTTTTCATTACAAGCAATCGTATAGCAAAGGGCCAGGTCAAGAATTATCTAAAGAAGGATATCGCAGTAGATAAGCTGATTGGAATTGTGTATGTATACTAAAAAGTGTGAATGTCAGACAAAACGAATTGGCAAAAATTTTACCTTGAAATTCATTTCTCATCTCTTTCACATTGACATTTTTAAAGAAAACACACATATAAAAACGGAAGTAATATAACCTCTATTTGGATAAACCTTGGGCCAGGTATAATGGTTATTTTTCGGTCGAAAGAGACAGTTATTCAAAAGTTTTTTTGACAATCTCCGGAGATATGTTCCGTATACCCGTTTATGAAAAAAACTCGATTTCGAAAATTTTTGAGTTGGAATTTTCTCTGAAATTGGGCGTTCTTGAAGCAAAATCTGAAATAGGACGTTATTGAAACAATTTTTCAAATAGGGCGTTTTGAAAAAATTTTTGAAATAGGGCGATCTTATTCTCAGCCGTCGATATACTTAATCAAATTTCATCATGACATTTTGTTTTATTTACAAAATTTTATCATAACATTGTGGATGGCTCACTGATTTTGCGTCCATAGTTTTTAGTCGACTTTTATGATTTGTTAAGAAACGCCTTCGAATATAAAAATCAATTTATCTCGAAATTATATTTTTCGACTTAAGCGATTATTGCAAATTGCCACAGATATATATGCGTCAGCTTCCGAGATTCTATCTAATTTTATATATTTTTTCGAATCGAAATTTTTTGCGATTAATTTACAAGTTTTTCAAAGACAAAGCATACTGGTGAACTCAATTAAAAAAAAAATGTAGTTTGAACATGCCGTGGCCCACTGTGCGCTGAATGCAGTGGCATGGTGGGATGGCGAGTCGGCTGTTGCAGCTGATTTGTATGTTGGTCGACGACATTGACTGTATATATGTGTGTATGTACAAGTATTATTTACGTACTATGTACATATGTATGTACTATGTATGATCAGAGATACATAAATATTCTCTATACACTTATCTGTATACATACAGACATACATATATAGACATAGTCATTCTCAACATGGAAGATATGTTAGTGGATTTGAGTTCTCAAAATCAATTTCAATTTCAGTTCTTCACGTGTATTGAACGCGAACAGTTCGAGTGTATGGTTGGTGGAATGTAAAATATTTTTTAACAGAAGACAAGGCAGCAAAAAAAGTTTTAATTGGAAGAAAAGTTGCCAAGAGGTGTTTATTTGTGGACGCAAATTGTGGCAGGCGCTTCAATATTGAGCTGGTCATTATGCCACTTTCGTGAAATTTGACGCGTTCACTTTGACTTTTTTCGTGAATTTTTATTTTTTTTTTCGTGAAATTCGATCATCTGCGCCGACACGTTTGAATTTTGGCGAACGTTTTAAAAAATACCAATAAAAAAGGGAATGCCGAAATCGAATGCATTCAAAACAGTAATTACATAAAATTAATTGTCAATTAAGTGCAATTATTTTTATTCTTTTGATTTTTGACGGTTTTTTCGATTAAAGAAAAAGTAGTTACATACATATGTATAGGCAGTCACGTTGCGATCATATCTCTTCTTCAAAGTAAAAGCAAAAAGTCGCTGACTTTATTGAATCACCGCTCGAATGAAAACAATATAAAATACGATCAAGTACCTACTGGCGACAAAGGTAACCGCAATAAAACCGATAGCAATAAAACAACAACAATTAAAATTAAAAGTCCGTAAACAAACGAGAAATTCAGCTGCTACCTACCTACAACAACACACACAAACAAAATTGGCAGCAAAATGTTATCGTGGCTGAAACAAGTGCGTTTCGGCGGCCGACAACCAGAGGAGGCAACGGACGACGAAACCATTGAATGCAACGTCATAAACATGAATGGCAGCAGTAGAGGCATTTGCAGCTGCCCCAACCAACGTTGCAACAACAGGTTAACCAGCAATAACAACAATAACAATGACAATGAAAACAACATCAATATTGCCTTACATAGCGTAAACAGCAACAACTCTACAGGCAAAACACTGGTGCCACTAATCATCAATGTGACTCTTCTGATGTTGGCAAGTAAGTATACAAATAAACAATCATACACACATATGCATATTCAGGTACATATGTACATATGTAGGTGTACACATAAACGTGGAGAAATATATATAAAAATATGCATTTAGTAGCCATCTTTATCATCAACAATTATTCAGCAATAAAGCCAAAAACAGTGGCAGCAGCAGCAGCATTTGTAATGGTTATAACAACATATTTAGATATACATATGTAGATATATTTACATACACATGTTAAAGGATCGCCACCGGCATTAACATCTTGAAGTTGGCTACCTATAATATAAATAGTGTGTAGTTTATATTGAAATGAAAACGAGTCAAGTTTATGTTGGAGAGGCATGCAACAATGAAATATATACCCTGCTGTGAGCATTGTCTATTTCTCGGCCCTTACTTTATAAAAACTAGGCATATATTATGTGTAGAAAGTCGAAAACGAAACTCAAATATACCCACCATGCATTATAAATACATATACATATATAGATTTTCTATCCGCCCAGAGGCAGCAGCTCAAAGAGTCAGATGTAACATGTTAGCTCTAAGTACTGGATTTATGTATATCAGACCAAGGAATTTCCTTCTGGCTATGCTCCTCCATTGGTGAATATTTTTGTCGTTTCAACAGCAATCGATAATCGGGTGCATCGCTGCCTTGCTGTACGGATTAAAGAAACGTACATAATTTCTATGAGCACTCGTCTAATCTGGCATCATGATTCGAGTAAGACATTGGGCCTAATGTATAAAAAGCGAGCTGTAGCTCATCCCTGTTTTCTGGGTAAAAGATGGCACAAAACTTATTAAAGGTACTTGATTTTGCTCAACTTTTATTTGTTCTCATTAAAAACTTAAATTAAAAAAATTCTATCAAATCAATTAACATTATTTGTTTATTTCTTCACATTGACCTTGAGTTCAGTGCACTGAGCAAGAGCTCAATTTTTATGCATTGATGCTTAAGCACAAAAGCTGAGGTTGTGTTCAATGCACTCAACTCAAAGTCAATATCAAGAAACAAGCAAATATTGTAAATTAATTTGATAGGATTTGGTTAATTTAAGTTTTTGTTGAAATAAAAGAATGTTCTTGAATAAAATCAAGCAATGTCAATAATTCTGATGCATACGAAACTCATATTTAATCCGGTGAAAGAGGATGAGCTACAGCTCGCTTTTTATACCTTTGGCTCATTGTCTTTGTGATAGAGAGCAGCAAAACCGATGATATAATCTCATAGTGCTACTCTTAATTACTAATTTTACTAGACGATTTTCGTATAACGTGAGGCAGTGTCACTCTACTGACTACAAACTGCTTCAATCAAATGGGCGAAATCTATCTTTCGTCGTCAAGTGATGATGCAGATGAAGTAATCTCAGTCTATGTATGTATGTATGTATGTATGTATCACTCTGAGCACTTTGATTTGTATGCATATTTACTCATAGAACTTAGTTCCTCTTAACTGCTGCACAGCTGGCTATATAAGAACGAAAAACCAACATGCTGCAAGAGTGGCATTGCAAGCTTTCCGCATACAAACTTCATTTGCGTTTGGTCTATGCTGTCAGTTAGTATATTCTTCAAGTTCTCTTCCTTTTCTTTCATTTACGCCTATTAATATCTTGGCTACTGATACTTAAACATGTACATACCAAACCTGTTAAATAATGATTACACTGCTCTACAGCCAAAAAATACTCTGAACGCAACCATCCTTTCTATATGTAAAATCGGTCGCTGATTCCGAAAATCGGGTTCATTTTTAATTCTATGGGAAGGTTTTTGAGATATCGGCAATTTACCATTATTTGGCCAATGTGTCCACTTAATCCTGTATATCTCTTTAACACAGTGAGCTATATTCCTTAGGGTGACACCAAACGAAAGAAAATTAAATTTCCTTTTCACGGCTCCTATAACATTTTTCTCTAACTCTTATAGTTTCTGAAATATTGACGATTAAATTTTAATTTTTTCGATTTTTTACGATTTTTTGAAGAAAAAATTGACTTTGTCAGGCAATATCTTTAAAACCAATACTTTTACCTTCGGTTTTACTCCTTTTCATGAAGCTCTATTCTATTACCAAAAAAATAAGCTATCAACGATGAAAATCCATTGTAAAATGGAAAAGTTATAGGCGATCAAGTAAATACAGCCAGGTCGCGCAATGCCTCTGCACGGGTACATTCTATGCATATTGTACCAATACCTACACATCTGCAGTAGCAGCACATTGGCAGCGCAGTAGATACAAGCCCATTTACGGGTATAACATGCATAAAATATACCCGTGTAGAGGCATTGTGCGACTTGGCTGTATTTACTTGATCGCCTATAACTTTTCCATTTTACCATGGATTTTCTTCGTTGATAGCTTATTTTTTTGCTAATGGAATGGAGCTTCACGTAAAAGATTAAAACCGAAGGTGAAGACATTGGTTTTAAAGATATTGTCTGACAAAGTCAATTTTTTCTTCAAAAAATCGTAAAAAATCGAAAAAATTAAAATTTAATCGTCAATATTTCAGAAACTATAAGAGTTAGAGAAAAATGTTATAGGAGCCATGAAAAGGAAATTTAATTTTCTTTCGTTTGGTGTCACCCTAAGGAATATAACTCACTGTGTTAAAGAGTTATACTGGATTAAGTGTACCCATTGGCCAAATAACGGTAAATTTCCGATATCTCAAAAACCTTCCCATAGAATTAAAAATGAACCCGATTTTCGGAATCAGCGACCGATTTTACATATAGATAGGATAGTCACGTCCAAAGTACAGACAAAAAATTTCATTTTGTGATCCAGTGTTATTAATCGTAATGATTACCGGCTTGATTGATTATTTTTTCAACTGTACATTTAATGATTGATTACCCATTGTTTTCAAATTTTAATGATTATTTTGCAATTACCATTAAAAAATCAAAAAAAATCATAAAAAAATCAAAAAAAAAGAAAAATAATCATAAAAAATCAAAAATAATCAAAAATAATCAAAAAAAATTATTTTGATTGTTTTTGTTTATTTTTGATTATTTATGATTTTTTTTGATTTTTTATGATTTTTTTTTTGATTTTTTTTGATTTTTTTTTTAAATTTTTATCAATATGGTTTAAAGAAATATGCACATGTAGGTATGTATATAGCCTTTTAAGGCAGACTCCCGACGGTAGCTTGATGGTAGTACCGGAGGGTTCGATACGATGAGCGTAGGTGGTGTAGTGCGGTTAAAGTCCCACACTAACAGGATAAAGGCTCTATATGCTTCCTCCACGTATATTTGTGCAGAGAGGCATACACATTTATACATATCTTACAAGCTTGGAATTATTGTTAATTTTTCATTGACCGTACATGGTACGATGCACGTTTATATCTAATTATTTATCTTTATGAAAAATTTTTTAAAGTGGCCAAATCAAACATTTTAGTGTAACATTCGCTGTTGTACTAACTCATAAATTGGGCTTTAATACAGAATTTCTCGTAGTTAGGTATACAATGAAAAGCAACTAATATTGCGGCTGTCTTCGACTGTATCGAGACTTTATGACATTCATGAATGAGGAAAAGAAGCGATACATAGTCTCATTTTCATTAATTTATACAGTGAATTATGTGTGTTATTTATGGAGATGTTATAGTCCAAAATGTCTATATCTGAACAATCCGTTGTATGGGACCTATATGTTATAGTGGTCCAATTTCTCTTAAGAAGTCACCCAAGTACCAAATTTCAAGTAGGTATCTCAAAAAAATTAGGGATTAGTTTGCGTTTATACAGACGGACTGATGGGCATGGCTTAAACGACTCAGCTCATGATCCTCATCATAGCGGTTATATTTTGGTGGATCTGTCATGCCTCCTTCTTCATTTCCGCTCAAAGTTATAACACCATTTCATATGACTATAAAAAGAAGGGTATAAAAACTTTGTTATAATTGTACTCTAGGTTAGTCAATCAAATCTGCTTGGAGTTTTACTTAAAAATATACGTATGTATGTATGTACATTAGAGCGTATCGCAAAAAAAAGTTCGCCGTGCGCCCACCCATATGATTTCTTTTTCGAAAACATTTGTGGGAAAATTTTTTGTTTCGTTTTGGACGCCGCTGGATGTCGCTAACCTACTTTATAATGGATTGACTGGCTGTCCTCTTAACCATCCAATCTTAGCTCGCAAAAGATGGGTTGGGCGTAGATGAGAGAATCTGAGATAATAAAAATATTTTCAGTGTGGCTTACACCACTTATATATATGTACATGGTATACTTTACAGTTTATTATATTTATCACTTCACGTTTCAATGCATTTTACTTAAATTATATTCTTGCACTTCTACATTTAAGTGCCAAAAACATATATATGTACATATGTTTTCATGTTAAACAAACCTTAAACAGCTATATATAAAATCATACTATATATGTATATATATGTCCGTGAGTTTGTCTGTATATTTTATTGCCAAATTTGAAATAATTCTGGTCCAGGGTTATTTTCAGCGTATTTACGATCTTTGTTGCAATGTCTTGTTCGTTTTCTCTGTCAGTATTTTAGTTAGAGCTTTTAGTATTTCTGTCTTTGGTATCGAGGGGTATAGATCCTTCACGTAAAGTGATACCTGTTTTGAGTCCTTGGGTACGTTCAGAATTCTCAGTTTGTTGACTAGTTCCGTTGTGTTTTTGATTGCTAGTAGCATATTTAGATGTTTTGAAAGTCTATATCCTGGTGCCGATTTATGGTTTATTATTGGTCGCATAGGTGTTCCTGTTTTGTGGATTTTAGGTAGTGCGATCAGTGATGGGGCAGATGGATTCATTGCTGTGAGAGTGTAGGCTACTTTGCTGTCTCTTATATTTTTCGCTTGTTTTATTGCACGCTTTATTGCCATTTGGTATTCTTCCGTTGGGTCTTTTCTCATCACTCGGCAGCCCATTTCTTTGATTAGTTGACCTGTTTTTGCGGTGTATTCCTCTTCCTCCATTAGCACAGTTGTATTTCCTTTGTCTGTTTCACACTTCATCAATTTTTTCAAAAAAGGAAAAATTCTTAATTTCATATAAGTTGTATTTAGTGTTCATCATACGCCATACCGTTTCAGCCCTAGTTATTGCCCTATTGTATTCTTTTAAAAGGCAGAAATATTAAGTACTTACGTTCCGACATTGTTCCTCAAATAGGATTATTTGGAAATTTGTATTCGTCTTCGCATGCCTACTACATAATAAAGCAGTAGACGATTTGCTATGTTGCAAATAGATTTACGTAAAGATAATCTCTGTCATAATCAGAATTCTTTATTCGTTCTTCCCTGTCCTTATACTGAACCTAGAAATGAATCTTCCCCAGGTGTAGGAAGGGTTTGTATCCGTATCTAGTACGAAAATCTTCGAACGAGCCAAGGTCTATACAAATTTTGTACTTCTAAATTTGTCGACATTTTAATTAGTGCAGTTGTCGCTGTCGAATACACAATGACTTGGATACACCTGTCCCCATATTTACTGCAGGGTTACGTACTTTAATATGCGTTCACATACATTTGTACAAACAAACTTTATGCCTCTCTGACCAAACATACATGCCTACCTGAATACTTATGTGCATGCGTATCCAAATTTCTTTACAACAATATTGAAAAAAATCAAACAAAATAAAAAAAAATCAAAAAAAAATCATAAAAAATCAAAAAAAATCAAAAATAATCATAAAAAATCAAAAATAATCAAAAACAATCAAAAAAATTATTTTTGATTTTTTATAATTATTTTTGATTTTTTTGATTTTTTTTGATTTTTTTTTTATTTTTTTTAATGGTAATCATTAAGATTACTTTTTTTCAGCAAAAGAATTAAAATAATGATTACCAATTAAAAAACAAAACAATTTAATTGATTACTAATCCTAATCGGAATTTAACAGGTATGGTACATACATAGTACATACATATTTACAGAGTTTTTTTTCATTTGCTACCTGCTATTTTCATACCAAATCGTTTGCTGTCGAAACGATTGATTTGTTGTTGTCGATTAATTTTGAAACACGTTTTATTTTGCTTAGATATTCCTGAACAGCGTCTCAAATTTGATTTGATAGTTATCGATTGAGTGTATGTAGATAATTATAATCATTTGGTTTTTCAATTGCATCCTCGCCAATTGAAGGCGTTTAATAGAGATTTTAAATGCTATATTCTTAGACATAATTATTATAGCAGCATCGAAAATGTTATGTTGATGGAAAGCGAAAGGAATAGAAACACATGATTTACGTAGGAATAATATGTATAGATCACGGTAGAAGTTTGCGCAAAATTTGCCTGTTAAGCACTATAACACAAAAGCTCAAAATTAAGTTCCCATATACATATGTATGTACTCTGAAAAAAATACCCGTAGTTAAATCAACAACTTTCCGCTGTTGAATCTCCGTCTTTGATTCAACGGCAAAGTTTTTGATTCAACAAATTTCCGTAGTTAATTCAAAGACGGGCGTTGTTGATTCAACAACTTGCTTGCTGTTAAATTTTTTTTAAGCATAAATAAAGAAGGCTTTGAAAAAAATAAATAAAAAAATAAATAATTTCTAGAATTATAACGTCTTTTGAAAAATTTGTAGAGTACGTTGATCCTGAGAAGCGAAACGAATTTAAAGAATTAATTGAATATGTAAATCAACCTTTTAAAAATATTTGTTCAGAATACAAACTGCTACAAAAACTTGAAGAGATTGGTATTCATAAGCCATCGAAATTATTTACAATATCACGACAACTCGATGAAGTCTTTGCTTCTGGTTACCCAATATTAAAAGAAAATATAATTGAAGGAGGTCTCTGCGACATAAAGCATCAATTAAAGAAATACTTTGAAGAGCCAAATATTTTGCAACAAACAAAATATCGAAAAAATAAAGTCTTCGGGCACTCTTAACCATTTCATAACGGGCAATCTTTGGAAGGGCAAAACATCTAGTTTCGGCAGTAAAATAGTTTTTCCAATTTTTTTGTAATTTGATGCATTCCAAATTAATAACCCTTTAGGACCACATCAACATTCTGTTTGTGCTGTATATTTTACAATACCTGTCATACCACCAAATATCTCATTTGAAAAATATTAATCTTAGTTTTATACTTAGTCTTAATGTTATTATACATAATTAACATTTCAATTTCTCAAAAAATACATATGTATGTACATATGTACTCTAAAGGACAAAAAATTGCAAGATTAATAAAATAATATCCATTATATTAAAAAAAATTACTATTTAAAATTTTTTGGAGGTTAACTTAAATGCGTAAATATTTGCTTGAATGGTGCCCGTTTTTGGACTAAAAACTTTTGCTGTTAATTCAAAAGCAAAAACTGTTAACTTAAAGCCCGTCTCCACATAACTTGATTCACCAGAGAAACATGTAGCAAAACATCTGGCTCAAAAACCCGTCTCCACGTGGCTAATCGTGATTCAGTTTGACATTTCTCTTTCTTGTTCTTCTTAAATGTTTGTATGTTTGCTTATTTTTGCGTCTTTGTTTTGGTTTGTGTGAGATTTCGATAGATTTTCGATACAAAATTAGAGAAGACATCGATATCATCGAGGTTGGCAAGATGATTCAGAATGAAACAGTGTTTCAATCTTCACTCGCTCTCAGAAATTTGTATGGAAATTGGCGAGTTTCGGCACTGGTTTCCGTGTCGAAACAAGATTGAGAGAGAAAATGCAGAAAAAAAGAGCTAAACACGTTATGTGGAGACATACGAAAAGTATTTGAATCGACGGTGCTTGCTTTTGGACTAAAAATATTTGCTGTTAATCCAAAAGCAAAAACTGTTAGCTTAAATGTAAAAAATTTGATGCAACAGTTTTCGTTGTTAATTTAAATACGAAAAGTATTTGAATCAAAAACACTCGCATCTTTGAAACAACAACGCAGCGTTGTTGGGCACATTTCAACTGCGGAAAGTAGTTGATTTAACTGCGAAAGTCTTTCGATTTACAACGTTTTTTTTTTCAGAGTAGGGCAAGCCACTGATATAGTGCTTATCGTATTACCTTATTCATCTATTTGCCTTAGCTTTAAAGTCTTTGGTTATCAATTTATTCTTTCCAAACCTTTTTTCCGCTTCGGAATAGCCTTACATTTTTTTTTGGGCTCAACTTCATTGGATTCAACTATTCGTTTTCATACGAGAATAACAAAACTTTGTGACTTTCTATTTATTCTACGCGTCTGGGTAGTTAGAAACATTTCTATTATATCAAAATCTCCACAAAGTTTTTTTTAGAATTTTATATGTATTTGTGGTACGATTACTTGCTTTATCGACAGTTACGAGCACATGATATTAAGGTGAATTTTATTTATTCATTTTATTTAATTACTGATGTAGCATTCTGATTAAAATGAAACAAACTTTAAATACCAGCGCCATTCTAGCCTAAGCGTATAGACAATAGTCAATAAAAAAAAAAAAAGAAAAAAAGTACAAATAAACTTTGAGTGTAAATCAGATAAAGCATTTGAGGCATTTTTATTAAATGTTAAGTTAATTAACATTTTCAGTTGTACATAATTAGCTAAGCAAGCTACTTTGGTATTTATGGTTTTAGAAGGAATTAATTATGTAGATACATATGAGGGTGGTAACAAAGTAATGTACATACATAGGTACACAAAGTGTTTGAAAAGTCAACAAAAAAGGCGCATCTTCGTTTAATTAGACAGTTTTGTATTTAATTTTCTTTTACATACAGAATAATGTGCCAGTAAACATTGCGGCGAAGCAACGAAAATCACCTGAGAACGTTCCATAGTACCATAGAAACAATCTTAGTTTTCCAACGCTTGCAGTAGTATATTGAAAATATTCTTTTAATACTTACTTACTTAATTGGCACGTAACCGTCTAAACGATTCTGGTCGTCTAAACGATTCGAATCCGGAGGAGAATATAAAATGGGCAACAATAGCAAGCAGTGAAGGCGAAAAAGATGTCACAATGGGGGAGAAGGAGGAGAACAAGCGGAGCTGGAGCTGCATAGATATTTGTAGTTGGAAAAAAGTTTTTTTAGGTCATATTAGAAGTCGTAATATATATGTGTGAGAGAGAGAGAGAGAGAGAGCAATTGTAGTTAGAAAATAAACCGAAATGATTAATTCTAAATTAGGAATAAATATTCTTGTTTTGAGAAGTTTCAATATTAACCTAAGAATAATTATTCTTGAAAACCTACCAAGCGTTCTTAAATACGAACGAAATCAGTCTCAAAAGTAGAATTTTCGATCTTAAAGAAAAATTCTTGAAATGAGAATTTTCTACTCAGTATAAGAATATTCGGTATTGCCGTACTTTCGTGACCAAAATTCTTGATTTGCGCTTGCTTTAAGTACAAAATTCTTCACTTTTTACTCTGCATGTAGAATTATTGGAGAAACTATAATATACTTGAGATACTATTTGATATACATATTACAAACTTGGAGTACTTCAACATTATTATATATGTTAGTGTCTAGCACGAAATTATTATTTTTAATTTTAATTTTTACTTCATTTGTAAAACTTATCAACTCTCAACTATTATTTATAGCCAACTAATTATAAAAAAGGTTGTATGTTTAATTAAAAATTATGTACATACATACATACATATATACATACATATCGCACGTTTTATGCAATAGGGATTTAACTCAAAAAAAATTTTTTTGGGAAAACGCAAATAAGCTTTTATAATTTCAAATAGTTTCCTTCTGCGTCTAACTAAAAATCACTTTTGTTTCCGCCATTTTTATCTTTTTGAGTATTTTATAAGACTAGACTCAAAGGCATGACCCAGTTATTGAAATATATGGCAAAATCCCAAAAATCGAAAATTTCGAGTTAAATCCCTATTGCATCACTTGAAAATATCATGCTGTAAAACCACCCCACCCCACTTCCGTTTTATATTCTTCAAAATAGCAGCGGCAAAGGACTTCGTCTGTTTATCATTATTAAAAACACACGCTTAATGGGCTGACCTTTAATTTCACTAGTAAATTAAAGTAGACACGCCAAGACATGTATGTATAATTGAAAAGGAATTTCACTTAAAATAATTATAATTACGAACATTTTTAATTTATATATTGTGTTTATTGTTAACTAACAGTTAGAAATTATTTACGCCATTCACATGTCTATGCCATAAATTTTTACTCATTTTCCGCCCAAATATTGAAATGGGTTCTTTATGTGAAATTTCACTTGCCTTAAACAGCTAACAACAAGAAATGACTCATAACTGGCACATAACATACAATGCATGCAACATAGTCACGTGCTAATTGAAAATGGTGAAAATGTTGTTGCTTCTGTAGAGGTCTTTGTGGCATAAAAATTTAATTATGTTTTTGCCGCATCGAATTTGAGAAAATACATACATATGTACATATGTACAACCATACTTACATACATATGTATGTACCCATTAGGCCCATTTGTGAGGTGATGCGATTTTTTTTTTCATGCCAGGATACTTGCTTTTGTTAGATATAACGCAGGTACTCCCAAAGTGTGTTTACTAAAGTAAGAGTTAAGAAGAGTAAGCCGAAATAGAACAATTTATGCGAATGAGGTACATAATAAAGTTAGGTGGTAGGCAGCTGTATATTCAGCACTACAACTCATACTGAATACCTAACAAGAGTATATAAGTAATAACGACCATATGAAAAAAGCATGCGGTTTGTAATGAAAGCCCGAAGCTTTCGCTTCATTGCTTTTTTTACTATACCAAGTCATTCGTGCGAAGGCGGCCATCGGTGTGCAATAGTCAGAGATGTTAAGTAATGCAATCATCGTGACTGTCAGCCCTTGAAGTCCCATTCTTTTTCTTGAAGTCTTAAATGCAGCCTTTCAGTCCTTTCTTTGACTGATGATTTAAAATTTGAAGTCCCCAGTATTTTTGGCCAGTATGAATGACCATTCATTTTTTTCATTCATTGATGACTGGCGATATTTTTTAAGCAGTCATTTAGGAAACTAGTAACAAAAATATGCTCTCTATGTATTTTACCTGTAATAGTATTTATTTTGCATATACCTAAAATGGTCAGTTTATAAAATCTTTGAAATACATATCGCAAACTTGGAGTGCAAACTGTGTAAGTCCATTTTTATGAAAAAGTGTATTTTTATGTACAACGCTGGAAAAATCAAATACGCACCGCGCTAAACAAGTCTGTGACTCTTGTCATATTTCTACACGTTGCTATTCAGTGATACGCAAATTGTGTAAGCCCAAAAAGCGAAGAAAATTGTGTAAGTCCAAAATATTTTCATGGGCAGAAAATTTTTTTCATCTCGCAATTTTTTATACTCAGCTGTACTAGTACACAGAGTATTATAATTTTGATTTCATAACGGTGGATTGTAACATAATGAAATAATCGAGATAGATATGGACTTATATATATCAAAATGATCAGGGTGAAAAGAGAAATCGATTGAGCCATGTCCGTCCGTCCGTCCGTCCGTCCGTACGCACGATAACTCGCGTAAAAATTGAGATATTTTGATGAAATTTGAAATGCAAGTTGGTATCGAGACTGGGACGGTTGGTATTGAAAATGGGCGAAATCGGACCATGACCACGCCCACTTTTCCTATATAGAAAAAATCGGATATTTGGTATCTCAGCCACTAATATAGCTAGAGTGATAAAATTTTACCCACGTATTGAGCTCAGGCCCTTATGAAGAAATTTGATGAAGTTCTGGAAAATGGGCGGTGCCACGCCCACTTATTAAGGGTCAAACATTGAAAGTTTTATATGTCATAACTCAGAAACCGTTGAAGATATATCGATGAAATTTGGTATGCGTAATATGCTTACTTAGGCAAATGTTTTGACGAAAAATTATCAAAATCGGTTGACGGCCACGCCCACTTTTATATATGGGAACTATAAAGGGGCCTAATAAAAACATTTTAAGCGATATCTCTGTCAAATATAAAGATCTATCACTGAAATTTTGTGGCAGGAGTCCAACTACGGACATAAAACAAAAAATACAAAAATTTTTGAAAATGGGCGGTGCCACGCCCACTTATTAAGGGTCAAACATTGAAAGTTTTATATGTCATAACTCAGAAACCGTTAAAGATATATCGATGAAATTTGGTACGCGTAATATATTTACTTAGCCAAATGTGTGGACGAAAAATTACCAAAATCTGTTGACGACCACGCCCACTTTTATATATGGGTATTATAAAGTGACCTAATGAAATCATTTTTAGCGATATCTCTGTGAAATATAAAGATAATTCATTGAAATTTTGTGATATGAGTTCTACAATAGACCGGAAACAAAAAATAAAAAAAGTTTATAAAATGGGCGTGGCACCGCCTCTTTTTATGCAAAGAAATCTACGAGCCTATTACTCGACAAATAACTGAGATATTATGACGAAACTTGGTTTATTCACTTTTATAACTTGTGTTAATAGACACGCAAAAATGTATTGAAATCGGTTTATGACCACGCCTACTTTTTAACAAAGATATTTCTGGAACACCCTTTTGGAATTTGTAACGTGAAGTCTTTGTAACTAAAAGTCATAGAGGGATGCAATTTTGCACTAACAATAATATTTATATGCTTATTTGGATGATTGATACAAATTTTGAAAATGGGCGTGGCTGCGCCCTGTATATGCAGCACTCGTTTCATATAAAATACACCCTATATCGAACAAACGCAAACAAACAATGAAAGCATACAGCTGAGTATCTAATGTTCGATTCCACTCGAACTTAGGCTTCCTTACTTGTTTATTTTTAGTTTTTTATCTCTCCTACAAATTTTGAAAAAAGGGACTTACACAATTTGCACTCTAATACCATGTCTACACATAACGTGTTTCGCTCTTTTTTTCTGCATTTTCTCTCTCAATCTTGTTTCGACACGGAAACCAGTGCCGAAACTCGCCAATTTCCATACAAATTTCTGAGAGCGAGTGAAGATTGAAACACTGTTTCATTCTGAATCATCTTGCCAACCTCGATGATATCGATGTCTTCTCTAATTTTGTATCGAAAATCTATCGAAATCTCACACAAACCAAAACAAAGACGCAAAAATAAGCAAACATACAAACATTTAAGAAGAACAAGAAAGAAAAATGTCAAACTGAATCACGATTAGGCACGTGGAGACGGGTTATTGAGCGAGATGTTTTGCTACATGTTTCTCTGGTGAATCAAGTTATGTGGAGACGGGCTTTAAGCTAGTGATATGTACACTAGAGCGTATCGAGGAAAAAGTTCGCCGTACGTATGATATCTTTTTCGAAAACATTTCCGGAAACATTTTTTTTGAAGCCGCTAAAATTAAATTTTTCATATCTTCGGTTTTATGGAGTGTCCCTACTTTATAATTGTATTAACCCTATGTGCGCCATTGGGGTCGCTTCCACCCAGTACTTAGTTTATACCACCTTAATGTAATTTTTTTTTGCCTGTATGTTAAACGTCGTCAATAAGCATTCATTTTTTTCAAAAGAGGAATTTCGATCGATTCAGTTGAACCGCAAATAAACACATTTAACGTTCCGAGGAATATGCGTTTTTCGCTTCCTGTGGTTTTTAGCTTAATTTTATAGTCTTTTTCTGAAGAGACTCCTACTGAAATTTTTTGCCGAATAATTTTCTAGAACATTTTAACCATCAAGCACCCCTAAGAAATTGTTATTTTGACCCCTTTTTATACAGTCAGGAAGCGAGAAACTTATATTCCTCTGAATGTTAAGTGTTTATTTCCAGTTCTACTGAAGCGATCGAAATACTTCTTTTGCAAAAATCAATTGTCTTCGACGACGTTTAACATGCCGGCAAAAAAAGGTACATTAAGGTGGTATAAACTCAGCACTGGGTGTAAGTGACCCCAATGGCGCACGTAGTGTTAATACAATTATAAAGTAGGAACCCTCCTCTCATGCCAAAGAGATCGGTGTATCAAACTTAGGGATCGAAACTTTAAAAACCTAGTAACCCCTTTGAGAAGAATGGCAAAAGACTGTAGCTGCAATCATTTCATGATTGCAATCAAATGATTGCAGTAACGGGGTGGATTGCAGCCAGGTGACTGCACAGTTAAAATTTACCAGTCAGAATGAAGGCTTCTTTTTTTAATTCCCAGTCATGACTGACAAAAAATGAATAGCAGTCATTTTGACCCCAATCAAAAGACTGCGCAGTCACAAAGTACTGCATTACTTAACATCTCTGGCAATAGTCATGGGGGCATAGTCATGGAAGTTGTTATCTTCCCTAAAGGAAATGTAATGAGGAAAGTATTAATGATTTTTAGATCTTTGCGCCTACTGGGTACATAAAAAAGTACGTAAATGCTCGTACATATTTGAATAGGAAATAAATATCCATAAAATATAAGCCACAATAGTGACGCGCATGCGTCCCATCTTGTCTTCCGCCATATACATACCTACATACCTATGTATGCATAGGTATTAGCATTCAGGCATGCATGTGCATATTAACTATTATACCTATGTAGATACCTAATCCTGTATACATACATACATATCATGGTATCCATGCAAGGAATTATTGAATTTATTATAATATGAAACGCACCGCTTGTGTAATCGTCTTTTTTGGACCTCCAACATTTTGTTAAAATGATTGAGTAATCGGCTTTATATGTACATACATATGTAAGCTTTTTGTATTCTCTTTTAAATCATGTTTATCAAAATTTCTTTAAGGAACTTTTTTCTTATTTTATTCTACAGTAAGTCCATTGCATGAGTTGAAATTGTGGTCGTCGACCTTATCATTCATTAATTTCTTTTGTAATGTTCAATGCCGGCATGGCAAGGCTTTCTGTAAGAGATTATACTATTGGTTCTGCATTTATGTACTATCTGACCTCCATTGCTATGCACATATGTATGCACATACTTTCACATATACTGACCATACCAGTGAGCAAGTAAATATTTACTTATAATGATAATGCTTTTACAATTTTCGACCATAAAGCACATGAATGACAGCTGAAGGAGCCGATAAGAATTCTACACGATAGCTATAGCGTACGTATGTATGTATATATATGTATATGTGCCTATGTTAGTATGTATAGCCCGGCCTTCGCGATCCTGTTGAATTACACCGTTTTCGTCGTCTAGATTTCGGTATTCAGTCGGGATTGTTTAATATGACGATAAACAGTGGACAAAATTTCTTCACTGATTTCAACATGCATATTTATTTCATGAATCATTTTCAAATGACCAATTAGGTATGTATGTATATTTCTAAAAAACTTTACCTGTTTTGAATCTTCAGTTCATGCACGAAGCTTCGTTTTCTATTAGAAATAAAGAATACCTTATTATATGCGTGCAGGTTTCTATTATCATGCGTCGGCAAATCTTTCTGTGTACACAAGTCTTCTATACCACTTTTTTATAACTCCTTTGTGACATATGTAATTTATCGTGCTTAATTTCGTGCTATGTACTTCCCTATAGGCATTAGGTTTGGTTAAAATTCAGAACCTATACACTTTTCCAGTCTCAGTAGCACTTGCGCAACCATTGAGTGTTTGTCTTAGATACGAACAGTTGAGTTTTCTCAGCTCAACAACCCTGCATCCTTCGTCATTAGTGGTACGAAGCTTTGGCAGCCGTAGACCACCTAACATTGACCTCTTCGAGTGGAACGGATGCGTACAGGAGTTCTGCCTCCTGCATCCCTTACATATACGTACATTAGTTAAGCCTCGTACCATCACACTTGGTGCGCAACTTATTCCTCCGCAGACCACGAATGTAAACAGTAATAAATAACCATGGTTATCATGGACACAGTACGTTTCATAAAGAAATGGGTAAAGGCTTTCAAGGCCGACTGAGGGCAATAACGCGACCATTGCGGACTTAGAGCCTGGTGCTCAATCCACCTCCCACCTAGCTTGACGATAGTATTGGGGGTTCGGTACGATGACAGCGGTTAAAGTACCACACTGACGGGGTAAAGGCTTTTGATGCTTCCTCCACGTGAAAAACAAAAAAGAAAAAGCTCAACAGTTACTAAAAATTAATATTTAATACCGTAAATAATCAATCGGGATTGGCTTCTCTAAAAGAATTATCACGCATATTTCTTAGTTAATCATACAGACAGGCATACATACATACATAGATAGGTACATACGCTGCACATAAGCATTAAATATGATCCATTATGAAGAAGATGGGGTCGTAAAACGCATAAGAACCTCAACCATAAAAACAGTTACAATGAACTTGATAACGCAAGCAAACAAAGAAATACATATATACCTACATATATAAAATGGAAGCGTGGGAAAAGCTTATCGCCAAACGTACGTTCTATGCACATAATCCTTTCGATTTGGTTTCTGTAAGTAGGTATTTCTTTGTCAATTTTCCATAACTCACTTAGAGCAAGTGTAAAATTCCTTAATTTCTTTACAGAATTTCTATTGCCACAGAAGGGCAACATCCAGCGGATTATGTGCATCAAAATTACAATTCAAAATGAATTTGTTTCCAACATAGAGCGCATTTCTCGACTGTCAGTCAGCTTCTATTGTCATAGCTCAGGCTATTTTGTTTTGAATGTCTTAAGGCAGTGTGACTTTTTGGTTTGACATGCAAGAATAAAAAGATGATGATGCTGTTGGTTCCACAATTCAATTGGTTTTATTTAGTGCCGCTTTTTTCTGCTCGTTTTTGTTTGTTTTGTATTTGGAAAAATTCTTGCATGTCTGCCTTGGAAAATGCGATGACATATTGTAGTTTATTTGAAAATTTCGTAATTTGAAGGGATGAAGAAATTCTTGACACGCTTGGATACATACATAAGTTTATTTATTTAGGCACACGCGAAGCACATTTTCATTATTTTGACATTATCACTATTGTTGTTGGTGAAGAAGAAGTTGAAAATGTTGCCCCATGGGAGAGGTGATGAAATCCACATAAGAATTCTATATTCGTATGCAGTCGTTTGGATGTAGATTTGCATTCATACTATGTTACTTATAGATATAGTGACGGATAATAAAATAAGAACACTTTAAATTAATATCCAATAAATATTGAGCAAATTTTTGAGAATGATATTCGATATGAAAATCGAACTAACAACGTACTTACAATGAAACTTAGTTTTTATTGTTCATACTCAATAAACATTCTAGTTGGAAATTGATTTGAGGTCAATTGATATCCAACTCGTTTTCCAATTTCCAATGTTTATTTTCCATTGTACCTCCATTGGAGAACCAACCCATTATCAAGGAAAGCGGAACATTTTTTGTACATATGTATGTAAATGATCTTAGTTCTCCACTTGAGAAACTCTTTGATATAAATTTGAACATCAATCTCCAATTAGATTAAAATGAAAAAAAAAAAATACTTTTTAATAGGGCAAGGAAAAAAGTGCACTGACCAACATTGCCATCCACATTAAAGGTTTATAAAACCAACTTTGGATCTCCAATTGATATATCGCACGTTTTATGCAATAGGGATTTAACTCGAAATTTTCGATTTCTGGGATTTTGCCATATATTTCAATAACTGGGTCATGGCTTTGAGTCTAGTCTTATAAAATACTCAAAACGATTAAAATGGCGGAAATAAAAGTGATTTTGTAGTTAGCCGTAGAAGGAAACTCTTTGAAATTATAAAAGTTTGTTTGCGTTTTCCCAAAAAAAAAAATTTTTGAGTTAAATCCCTATTGAATAAAACGTGCGATATGTATAAGTTGGATATCCATTTGAGAACCACAAAATTTCTCCAAGATTGGAAGAAAGTTTGACTCGTACATGTTGGGTAATGAATTGGAAATATGTACACACGAAATGGGCTCGAAAGAAAAATGAGAAAAGTGATGTAATTTAACATTGATAATTCCTTTCGAGAAACAGCAGGAGCTCGAGTTCAGAACGGAAGGGAAACTACATACTGACTCTCGCATTATCATTCAGGCGATTATTCTCTCTAATTGTATGACTGCACATACAAGCGCCCTTATAGCTTATTTTAGCAAATATTCTACATTAGGATGAATGAACTTGCGTGATATGTATTTGTTCGCTGATTTGGACTAAGTCGAAATTATCACTTGTTGACTAATGGCAAACTCTCTGAAAAGTTTCCCAAGCTACCATCATTTTCGGGGCCAGTGTTAGTTACTAAATAGATAGACATAAATTCACCACAATTTCAAATTTCAGCTGTGACTATTAGAGGGTCTCTTTGATAGAAAAAAAATAAATACTTGCTATATGTATGCCTCTTTCATTGCCAGCCTCCATCTTTTCGGCACCTTATCCAGCTGAAATGGCTTATTGAATGTGAAAAGAGAGACTTGCAACTGAATCCAACTGTTCCTATTGCAATGTACAACACCGAATATATTTCTATGCTTGAGAATTAGTTTTTGTTTGTTTTTGTATAAGCACATACTCCTACATAAAAACATACATATGTAAATCCGTACTTATAAGCAGGGATGTGATAAGTGGGCTTTTCCTACCAAAACTGGTCGGTTTTTTTCCTGTTGGTCGGATGGTCGGACGATTTGAATTTTGGTAGGTTTTTACCTTCCTTCAAGTAACATCACTGATTTGCTGGATTTTGCCACAACACTGTTGAAAGAACGTTTGAAAGTCTCTTTCTCACAGCAACAGTTTGCTTGAATACTTTTTGTGTTTCTCTTCGGCAGAGTTTTGTGCAAAATGGATAAAAGAAGGTGAACGCATGCGCATGAAAACCCTTTCTTCATTTTCGTTGTCAAAATGCGTTCAAAGCACGCCAAGGCTTATCCAATACAGGTTAAGTTACTTGCGTTTGCTTTATCTTGTTTCTTCTTTAAAAATGTCAATGTGAAAGAGGAGAGAAATGAATTTCAATGTAAAATTTTTCCCAATTCGTTTTGTCTGACATTCACACTTTTTAGTATACATACACAATTCCAATCAGCTTATCTACTACGATATCCTTCTTTAGATAATTCTTGAAGCACGCCAATTGCATGCAATTTGACAGCGCAAAAATTAAAAAATGTTTTACTCTGAATTCGTAGGCATCCAACTTTCTTCATCCACTTTGGTTTTCTGTCTCTTTTTACATTGATAATTCACCAAAGATTTGTAAAAAAAGAACGACGCGCCAAATCAGTTTCGCGAAAAATATGGATAGGTAAGTAATTAATATGGTTTAATAATATATTAAGTAATATTAATATATACATATGTACTCTGAAAAAAATACCCGTAGTTAAACCAACAACTTTCGGCTGTTGAATCTCCGTCTTTGATTCAACAGCAAAAGTATTTGTTTTTACAGTAAAGTTTTTGATCCAACAATTTATTCAAAAACGGCCGTTGTTGTTTCAAAAACTTGCTTGCTTTTAAAAAATTTGTTGTGAGAAAATATTTTTTTGTGAGAAAACCAACAAAAAAAATAATGATGGGGAGAAGATGAAGAGAAAAATCCAAACAAAAGTTTATTTTTAGCAACAGTTTTCTCCCCGTTGTTGATTTAAAGGCAAAAGTATTTGACCCAACAGTTTCCGTTGTAAACAAAACTAATGAGAACAAATTTTTTTTAAATTTTGTTTTTACAATGATTCAAATAATTCATGGATTCCTTTTTAGGAAATGGAAGTATAAATAGGTTACTAAATTCTATATAATGTTGAATGTTCCACTATGTGATGATTCGATAGAATTTTAGGTTGATGTCATGGTTCGAATCCGGAGGAGAATATAAAATAAAGAAGAAAAATCAGAATAAGAAATGAAGATAGCAACCAGTGAATGATAAGAAGGAGAGAAGAATAGGAGAATAAGTGGAGGCTACATATTTGCAGTTGGGACCCGGGCGGAGAGAATATGAAGAGTAAAATGCTAACAAAAATTTATTTTTAGGTGAAAATTTTTTCCAACAATCTCCGTTATTGACTTAAATAAACAACGCTCGCACCTTTGAAACAACAACGGAGTGTTGTTGGGAATATTTCAACTGCGGAAAGTAGTTGATTTAACAGCGAAAGTCTTTAGATTTACAACGTTTTTTTTTCAGAGTACATAACTATTTTATTCAACCGGATTTATCACCAAAAGGCAGAAGCTTCCAGAGCCTGCCGTGTAAGTAATTGCAAAATAATCACATACATAAATACTTGTGGTTGCGCTGAATTGACTACAATTATTAATTTTTTTAGAGAGCCCCAGAAATCAGGCGACAAACGCAAATTTCGATCTGAATGGTTGCAGTTATTTAAATGGTTACACGAACAAGATGGTTTTGCCTTTTGTATAGCTTGCTCAAAGCAACTAGCCAGTCACTGCACTCATTTCAAGGCGTATGAAAAAACTACATTGCATATCCAAAATGTGGAAGCGAAGAAAAAACAAATTCATTGGAAACATTTTTTAGTGCCGAACAGCAAAGTCTACAGCAGCAAGTAAAAGATGCAGAACTGAACATGGTTATGTTTTGCATTACCCACAATCTTCCCCTTTCTTTAATGGACAGCCTTCCTGGATCTAGCTTAAATGACGAATTTTGTGAAAAAAAAATTTGGTCGGCTGCAAGCTATTTTGGTAGGTTTTTGAGACGAATTTGGTCGGAAAAAAAATTTTAAAGTGGCAACCCTGCTTATAAGCATCTATGGATGCTGCATTGACATCTTGAACTGCTGTTGTTGTCCGGCAATCTGTCGGTTGTTTTTGTTGGTCGCTTCTTTTATTGTGTGATAATTTAAGATATTGAGAATGCATAATAAATTATGCTCAAATGAATTTGGGTTCAAAATGCATACATAATAGTATGTATATGTACATTTGTATGAAAGCACTACAGATTATGTACTTTTGTGTCTGTTTCTCTTTTTGCTTTCATTTAAATGTTAATATTATTGGAGCCGCCAGCTGCCTATGATTAGCTCACACCCTAATTTACATTTTAATGTTCCAAATTATGTTTATAATGGGTATTTATGTACTATTTACATATGTACATATGTATGTATGTATGTAGTATTTTTATTGCGTTGGGCTATTGTGGATTATTGTGGCATGTGTTTCGAAGGAGTTATGAACTTCTTATTGTATGTACACATGAGAATGCATTTCTATGCAGTTTAAGTTCTAATTTAGTTATCATTTAATGATAACAAATAATGAAAAGTGCATTATTCAAATTCATTAAGTTCTAGCGAAAGCACAGAAAAACTTTTGTTAATTAAGAATAGACGGTGTTAATTGACTTTTATTTATTATTTTAATTTAATTTTATTTCATTTTATTTTATTTTATTTCATTTTATTTTATTTCATTTTATTTTATTTTATTTTATTTTATTTTATTTTATTTTATTTTATTTTATTTTATATTTTTAATTAAAGCAAACAGCTTTTAAGTTAATAAGCTGCGTAATAAACTATGATTTTCTTCTACTTATTCATAGATAACACGCAACTGTGGTGCAGTGGGTAGAGTGCTCGCCTGCTATGCCAGAGGTCTCGGGTTCAAAACCAGGGCTGCACATTAACGTTATTTTTTATCAATAACCGAAAAAATATTTTGTTTTCAATTCAACTTTGAAAAATTTTAACGTTAAGTGCTGAACAAAAAAATATTGTTTTGATAATTATCAAAAAAAATTATGAAAGAAAATTTCGTTTTGTTGATTATCAAAAAACAAATATTGAAAAAATTTTGTTTCGGTAGCCAACAAAAAAAAATTATCAAAAAAAATAACGTTAATAAAAATTCAAAGTAAAATGAAGCCGTAAGCCCGAAACAAATTTTTATTATTATTTTGTTTTTGATAATCAACGAAACAAAATAATTTTGATAATTTTTTTTTGATAATCAACGAAACGAAATAATTTCAATAATTTTTATTTGATATTCAACAAAACAAAATTTTTTTGTTAATTTTTATTTGATATTCAACAAAACAAAATATTTTTGTTGATATCGTTGTGCAGTCTTGTTCAAAACAGGGTCCGAGTAAAGCGCCAAAACAATTTTTCTAATTAGTAAAAATCCAATTACATATTGGGTTTTTAAGAGCAGCGATCACCTCTCGGCAGTGGGCGGCATACCCTCCGAGTGTATTTCTGCCATGGAAAAGCTTCTCACAAAAAAATGCATTCGCCGTTCGGAGCCGGCATAAAACTGTAGGTCCACCCAATTAGTAGGAAAAAACAAAAAGGAGCACACCTCGAATTGGGAGAGAAGCTCGGCCATAAAACTCGTCAGAGTTATAATAGCGCCATTGTATTATTATTATATTATTATTAAGACGCAACTAATATTGAGAATCTCTGGCACACACGCAAAAATTGAAATATTTTGATGAAATTTGGAATGCAAGTTGGTATCAAGACTGGAACGGATGGTATTGAAAATGGGCGAAATCGGACCATTACCACGCCCACTTCCCCTATATAGTAAATATCGGAAATTTTGTATCTCAGTCACTAATAGAGCTAGAGTGATAAAATTTCACCCACGTGTGGAGCCCAGGCCTTTATGAAGAAATTTGGTGAGATTTTGAAAAATGGGCGGTGCCACGCCCACTTATTAAGGGCCAAACATTGAAAGTTTTATATGTCATAACTCAGAAACCGTTGAAGATATATCGATGAAATTTGGTAGGCGTGATATACTTACTTAGGCAAATGTTTGGACGAAAAATTGCCAAAATCGGTTAACGACCACGCCCACTTTTATATATGGGTCTTATAAAGTGACCTAATAAAAACATTTTAAGCGATATCTCTGTCAAATATAAAGATATATCATTGAAATTTTATGGCAGGAGTCCAACTGCGGATATAAAACGAAAAGCATAAAAATTTGGAAAATGGGCGTGGCACCGCCTCTTTTTAGAAGCAGGAATATACGAGATTTCTGAGCCCATAACTCGACAAATAATTGATATATAATGACGAAACTTGGTGTGTAGACTTTTATTACTTGTGGTAATACATGTTGAAAATTTCAGCGAAATCGGTTGACGACCACGCCCACTTTTATACATGGGAACTATAAAGTTGCCTAATAGAAACATTTTAAGCCATATCTCTGTCAAATATAAAGATATATCATTGAAATTTTGTGGCATAAGTTCAACAGTAGACCTGAAACAAAAAATAGAAAAATTTTGGAAATTGGGCGTGGCACCGCCTCTTTTTAGACAAAGGAATATACGAGATTTTTTAGCCTTAAACTCGACAAATAATTCAGATATTATGACGAACTTGGTTTATACACTTTTATAACTTGTGTTACTAGACACACAAAAATGTATTGAAATCGGTTTGTGACCACGCCTACTTTTTAACAAAGATATTTCTGGAACGCCCTTTGGGAATTTGTAACGTGACATCTTTGTAACTAGAAGTCATAAAGGAATGAAATTTTGCAAAAAGAATAATATTCATATGCTTAGTTGGATGATTGATAAAAATGTTGAAAATGGGCGTGGCTACGCCCACTTTATGCAGCACTCGCTTTATATAAAATACACCGTGTTTCCATCAAACGCAAACAAATAATGAACGCATACAGCTGAGTATCTAATGTTCGATTCCACTCGAACTTAGGCTTCCTTACTTGTTAAAGTTGAACTTGATCTATTAAGGCGGTGATCTCATATTTTCCTTACTTGACACAAATTTCAATCTAAGCGACTGCTGATCAGCTTTTAGCAAGCCCTAAACGACCGCATTATGATTGAGCTTAACCTCTGCATGCATTGGAAGACTTTGGCCCCAGCTGAGTTAAAGCCCGTCTCCACATAACTTGATTCACCAGAGAAACATGTAGCAAAACATCTCGCTCAATAACCCGTCTCCACGTTGCTAATCGTGATTGAGTTTGACATTTCTCTTTCTTGTTCTTCTTAAATGTTTGTATGTTTGCTTATTTTTGCGTCTTTGTTTTGTTCTGTGTGAGATTTCGATAGATTTTCGATTAAAAGTTAGAGAAGACATCGATATCATCGAGGTTGGCAAGATGATTCAGAATGAAACAGTGTTTCAATCTTCACTCGCTCTCAGAAATTTGTATGGAAATTGGCGAGTTTCGGCACTGGTTTCCGTGTCGAAACAAGATTGAGAGAGAAAATGCAGAAAAAAAGAGCGAAACACGTTATGTGGAGACATGGTATTATATTTTTTTTTATCTAGAAAATTACATACCGTAACCAAGGCAGATCTCCTAGACTTTAACTGTGCTATCCAGAGAAAATTTACAATTTAATTTACCATGCATTTTATTTAACGTCAATTCTTGTAATTCAATTAACCATTGTCATTTTTTGTTTGCATTTACAGTACCGTCAATGGATGCTGCCACAGTAAAGCGTTCTGTAGCAGAGACAGAAACAAATTTTTATTTAACCACCGCCATCAACACACCACTGCCTGCGATCGTACAAAATGAATACACCGCAGCTAATACACCACTTGCGGCGAATGAACAACTCAGCACAGTTGATCAAACCACGACAAATAATTTACCACCACAACCAGTGGTTGATTTCGCCACAACGAACAACTCACCACAGCCATCACCAATTGTTGAAAAAATTGATTACACCACAGCTGATAATACACCAACGAACTTAGCCAATGCCCAAACCATTGAAAGTGATAATGCGGATGCGGATGTGTCCATTGTGAATGGTACAATAGATACAGTTGGGGCCAAACAAAACGACACACAAGATGTTAATAATGAAATTAGTCAAGCTGCGGCTGTTGAGGAAGGCATTGCAACGGCAGAGGTGGTGAAAGTGGTGGAGTTGAAACCAGATCCAATTAAACCGAAATTCGATTATACGGAAACTTTGCTGGACGGCAATCTCGAAGAGAACATACGTAATTCAATTAAAAATGAAATAGAATTTGAGCATGACATCGGTGCTGCAGTTATCGAGCAATTGCAAGAAATTGCTGATCCACAAGAGCGACAGAAGTTGACTGAGGAGATTTTCAGCATACAAAATGCACAGAAACAGCAGCAGAAACAACAACAACAACAGCAGCAGCTTGCCAGTGCAAATGACACAGCGACGGAGGTTGGTGATGTTGCAAGTGAATGTGAGTATACGGTGTTGGCAAATGAAATAGAAGCATTTTTGTTGATTTGTTTTTTTTTTTACATTGCAGTGACATCCATTGAATCAGCAAGCATACCAGCAGCAACAGAGAGCGGCGCTGCCGTACGCCATGCAACAACTACACCCGCCGATCTGCCAATATATTATCCTGCCAAAAGTGAAGAGCGATCATTAGAGGAGGAGCAAAGCGATTCAAGCAATCAAAGAAATGGCAAAACACTTGACGAGAACCTAAAGGAACAATTAAGCGAGAGTAAACTTGAAACGAACGACATCGCTGAAAATGATGGCGCGCAAAATATTCAAGCAGAGAAAGAGAAGGAAAATCTAGTAAATGATTTACAAAACGAAGGCGAAGAAGAAGGGTCGAGTGCGACTGTTTTAAATCAAGTGCCCGAGTCAACAATCCAAACACAAGAATCTAATGAGGTCACAGAAGAAGATGTCGCCACAAGTACACAGCAGCTGGAAGAAGCTGAGGACAATAATGAACAAGAAGCAGCCGCCAAGAATATTGAGGCTGCAACTGAAAATCAAAATGTTGAAGATGGAAAGGCTGATGATGAAGAGGATGGCGATGAAAAAGATGAGAACGCAAATGACAAACAAGAGAATGAATTCTCTGTAGTTTTGGATGAAAATTTAAACAAAACAAAAGAAACTATGCAAAATGACGAGAGCATAGTACAAATCGCCGCAAATAATCCAATCGAACTCAAAGAGGCAAAGATTGGACCAGACGATGGTGATAAACCATCCGTATCAATCGTTTTGGATGAAAATCTCGCCGCCACCGAACCCTTAGTCAATGAAGAATTGCGACAAATTCTAAGCACGGATAGTAGTTTGCCATTTTTAAATGTAGGAGAAATTAAAACTACCGTTAATTCTGGAATTGAGGAGAAGAATGTGCATGTGGTAGTGAAAAAGCAAGGTTTGGAGCTGAAAGTGGTTAGTGTAACAAATTTAACAGCTGTAAAAGAAATGGAAAAGGAAAAGGAGAGAATAGCAGAACTAGAAAGAGAAAATCAAAAGAGGAGAGAAGAGGAAAAGAAAAAATATTTAGAAGAACATCCATACGAAGACCCCGACTATCATGGTGTAATTTTAGAAATGGATCCATGGACCAATGAAGTGGATGCAAAAATTGTGATAACTGAAAAGGAAAGAGAAAGAGAAGAAGCACAAATGAAGCAGCTGCTGAAAGATCGAGAAGCGTTGAAGAAACGTGATGAAGAGGAAAGGAAAAGAGAGCAAGAAGAGGACGAAGAAGAAGAAGAAGATGCCAAAAGAAAGCAAGATGAAGGAGGAGAAACCAAAATAAAGCAAGCAGAGGAAACAGGCGAAAAAAGAAAGCAAGAGAAAGAAGAAGCAACCAAAAGAAAGCAAGAGGGGGAGGAAGAAACCAAAATAAACCAAGCAACAAAAGAAGACACAACAGCCTCGGAAGATACAGATGAAAGTGATGACACAGCAACAACCACAGAGGAGGCAACAACAGCAGATGCACACACAGGCACACAAACAACAAACATGCCAACAACTGAGCAAGCTTTCACCGCCAGCAGCGGCAGCGCCACCACAACCATTGTATCCTCACATACAACGATAACACTCAACAAAGTAGAAGCATCCGACGAAATGTACGAGGATCATACACACAATCCCCATATAGTGCCGATATTGGAGGGCGTAAGCGTTGCGCAGGGTGATCACGATCAAACGGCATCCACAAAAGGTTCACGCTCGATTAGCGCACAGACGCATCATTCAATGTTGTTGGCACACACGATGGACGATGGAATGGCCGCCACGCTATTCGGCACAATGCCGCTACAACAACATGCCAACCAGATGTTCAACCGCGAACGTTTGGCTGCCGAGAGTGGTGACGAGGCACGGCTTATTGGTGGTGGTGGTGGCGGTGGCGGTGATGGTGGTAAGCCGGTGGCGCATGCTTCCGCTTCCAGCTCTGCCTTCTCATACCTTGCCGGCTCTGGTCTTCTTATCGCCTTTTGCGCTTGCTTGGCTATTGTATTTATTATCGGTTCAATTGCTGCTTTTGTCATTGCATTTCAACGTCAACGTGGCACTTTGGACATTGTCAAGCAGGAGCAGCGTTTGGGTAAAGATAATTTAGATGAGGAGGCCGAGGGTGAGAAGGAAGTTGGCGTGTGCACAACGTTATTGGAAATTGAAACGACCAAGCCAGTGAAAATTGTAGCGAGTGAAGAGTTGGAGGAGTGTTTGTAGAATTAAGATTTCCAGAGATGGGTAGGTATATGTTTTTATTTTGTCGTAATTTAGACAAAAATTAGCATGTAGTGTAATGCAAAGAAAATGTAATGAATAATGCTGGGATAAGAATACATACATACATAAGTGCAAGAGAAATTTAAATGTTTTTTTTTTTTTAATAAATATACATACTTAGATGTGTCTAAATTTTGTCTTGATATATTCATACGATTCAGTTCATTTTAAGAGAGCGCTAAAACTTGTTCAATGTATACGTTACAAGTTGAGGAAGCAAAATGAGAGGAATATTTTATTCACTCACTTGGGAAAGCTTATATTGAAGTCCGACATTCTATCCTGAAATTTGTTATTATTTGAGGCGTTTGCTAACAAAATCAGCTCATTCCATTTTTTAAAATTTCACAGCAGAGACAAAAAACTTCTCAAGTTCACGAGAGTTTTTTTGCAGTGCACCAGTTAGTAGCTGTGTCTTTATGAGTTTCAAATAAATGACATCCACTTAACCTTTTCAAATGATCTGAAATTTCACATTTCTTAAACGTTTTTTAATGGCAAAAGCTTGAAATGAACCAGATTTCATCCAGAGGGCAAACATTTTCATTTAATTTTGGCTTAGAATGGGCTTGATTTGAGCTATATCCCTTCATCAGGTTGTGAAGGACTAAGCATAATAGTTTTCTACGATCATAGAGTCGCTACTCATTTGCCTCCAGCAGCATTTATTGATTTTTTTTTTTGTTTTGAAAGATTTTAAAAATGCATACTTAGCTAAAGAATTGGTATGACTTTGAAACATACATATCCTGTGTTAAAAAATTAATTATAATTTTATATGAAAATAGACAATACTTAAATATATAAGCGTAACTTCATTAAAATTGCGACCATATTGCCTGCCATATACCTACATATGTATGTATGTACATATGTATTTAATTTATAAACCATGCGATTTTATCTTCATTGAGTATTTTTTTTATACATATGTAAATACATACATATCGCATCCTAAGTCATAATGTTACACAACTCAAATTTTTTTTAAATCAGCTTTTTTCAGACTGTGTACGAACATATGTATGTATCTCTAGCGACTCTTTTTACGGAAAAATTACGTAGCCTTTGCGATATTATTGCTTGTAAAGAAAAAAAATATTTTGGCTCTCCTGATAATTTTTGAATTTTGAGTTGTGTCACTTTATGTTTTAGGATGCCATATGTACATTAGAGCGTATCGCAAAAAGAAAAGTTCGCCGTACCCCCCCCTATGATTTATTTTTCAAAAAAAAATCTGGAAAAGTTTTAGGACTAAAATATTCTAGAAAATTATTCGCAATAAAATTTCGGTACACTGAGAGAAAAAAAATATATGGAGGGGTCAAAGAAATTGTTTACCTATTTTGAACACTACTTTCTTTGTTTTGAGTAAATTTTCCTTAAAACATGTTAAAAGGTTTATAAAATATTGTTGTTACATGCGTTACCATGGTTTCATATACTTGTTTTGAAAAAATTCATACATTAAAATAATGAAAAATTCTTTAAGCGCCATTCCATTCCCAACTTTCCTTGTTTTGAAGACTTGATTTCTTTAATTTTGAGAAATTAAATTCCCATACAAATCCCCATGGCAACGAATTTGTTTGAATGTTTTTTTATGTTTTTTCCACATTTTTGAGAAAATTTACACAAAACAAAGAAAATTTTGTATTGGGACGCGTGTTCAAAATAAGGAAAATTATGTCTTTGATCGAGAGAAATTTTTTTTTTGAGTGTAGGGGTCTCAGAAAAAATCTTTGTAAAATGAGCCTAAAAGGTCACAGGAAGCGAGAAACTTATATTCCTCTGAATGTTAAATGTGTTTTATTTCCAGTTCTGCTGCAGCGATCGAAATACTTCTTTTGCAAAAGATTAATGTTTTTTTGACAATGTTTAACATGCCGCCAAAGAAAAGTTACATTAAGGTGGTATAAACTAAGTGGCACACCTAGGGTTAATACAATTATAAGGTATGAACCCTCCTCTCAAGCCAAAGTGATTGGTATACGGCGTACGGTGAACTTTTTTTTTGTCCATATAAGGCAAGACGGCTTAATATGTATGTGTGTAGAAAAATCCAGAAAAGTTTATCAACCATTGTAAAATTAATAATGATTAGCTTTATCATTATCGTACATAAACATGCATATGCACAACATTTAAGTCAATATAAGCTATGCATACATACATAGTTACATATTTATAAATTAAGTTATTTTAAAATTTTTACGCATCAAGCTTTGTTTTAATAAATAAATAAATCAAGAGAAAAATAACTTTAGTGTTTTATTATTAATTACACTAGTTTACAGTCAAAAAAAAATACCAAGAAATACAGCTATGAGGGAGGATTGGCATTGACCTGCTGAGCTCGAAACCAAGGCTGCACAACGATATCAACAAAAATATTTTGTTTTGTTGAATATCAAATAAAAATTAACAAAAAAATTTTGTTTTGTTAAATATCAAATACAAATTATTGAAATTATTTCGTTTCGTTGATTATCAAAAAAAAAATTATCAAAATTATTTTGTTGCGTTGATTATCAAAAACAAAATAATAATAAAAATTTGTTTCGGGCTTCATTTTACTTTGAATTTTTATTAACGTTATTTTTTTTGATAATTTTTTTTGTTGGCTACCGAAACAAAATTTTTTCAATATTTGTTTTTTGATAATCAACAAAACGAAATTTTTTTTCATAATTTTTTTTGATAATTATCAAAACAGTATTTTTTTGTTCAGCACTTAAGCCCATATGACACTACATTTTTTCTGGTATTCTACCAGGTTTTTTGTGTGAAGGAGATGGTCAAATACAGTTTTGCGTTGGTGCAAGCGAGCAAGCTATATTGAAAAAACCAAACAAAATACCATCTAGGCGGCTAAAAACCAACGAGCCAGCTTGTATTTCGGTAGGTTTTTTGGCATTCGGTCATTTTTTCTGACAATGGTTTCAATTTGACAACTAGAAAATAAATTATATTTAAAATAAAAAATATATGGAAATACAAATTTTAAATTTGCGTCTTGTAAGCTTCTGCTATGGCCGCAAGGGTAAAGAAGGAGTCCGGAAGAAAAATTATATAGCGTACTGGCTTCCCTTTATAACATGGAATACACAGCTATCCTGCCCTTTGAGTTTCATAACCTTTTTTTTCAGTAATTTAAATTCAAATTTCTAAAAAAATAATTTTTGAAATAAATATTATTTTCATTTAGTTTGAAGTTTAATGTCAATCAAATTATTTTTGAGGGAGTATTTGTCTCTTTTCAACCTACAGAAGAATTGTTTTTGTATTTTGACTTTCGGTGGGGTTTCCAAACCAAAAAAACCAAGAAAAAAATGTAGTATCATATAGGCATTAACGTTAAAATTTTTCAAAGTTGAATTGAAAACAAAATATTTTTTCGGTTATTGATAAAAAATAACGTTAATGTGCAGCCCTGCACGAAACTATTTTTTTTTTTAATTTTTATTAGGTTGGGGCTTTCAGATAACGGTAATTAGGTATGTATGTGTTTTTTTTTGTTCTCACTTTATTTATTCGAAATATGATTAAAATCCGCTTCTAGCGACGTACAACTTGTAGTGGTTGAATCAAACATCGCTGAGTGACCGCTGTTGAGAGTAAAAATTCTCTTGATTTTTTGTGATTTTTGAAAAAAATGGGTTTTTAAATTAGGTTTTTTGTGAATATAAGAATTTGTAAAAACCAAGAAAGTTTTATTCTTTTAAAAATTTGTCTATTTACATAATTGCAAACACTTTGAGCGTAATATTAAAAAGATCCCCTAAAAAATTTATTTTTGGCGATTGTTTTCAGGTGAAGCATAGAGGATATTTTATGAACGAAAAACTTGGTTAGATAACCCAATCCAATAGTTTCGAGCTCAGCAAGTTCATACCAATACTTCCCCATATCCAAATTTCTTTTACTAATTATTTGTAAACTAGCGTTATTTTGCCGAGCACCAGAATGTACTAATCTTATGGCAGCAGAAATGCGTTTTCCAGAATCTAAGATCTACATAGATAAACAATTCAATTATAATGCTAGTAATGTATACATACATATGTAGTATAAAAAAATAAATTGGTTCGACTACTGGAAAGAAGTTAAGCCGGATTTCGGTATCAAGTTACAAGTTCCATTTCATGTGAGGCTGATATCGTCCACGCTTCTGCGTCGTACATCAAGATGGGAAGGAGCAGCGTCTTGTAGAGCGCATGCACCCAAAGAGGACTGTACTCTTCAATTGTCTACTTAGCACAAAGTAGCATTTGTTGGTAAGGGTGATTCTTTGTTGGTAAAGGTGATTCTTCGTTGTATTTCTGTAGGTACTGATATTATTTTCGTTGTTGATGCTGCTTCCCTGGTTCTACTACTCAAAAAATTGGAGCAATATGTAGTCCTTACTTGCAATACTGATTCTATCGCCCGTTATGCATTATTCATCGCTGTTTCTGTTCATCGCACTAAGTATCAGCTACGAATATTATAAGATACGTACTTATCATTTTCTCCATATTTCGCAAAAAAAAATATTTATGTAATCATTGAAGTCAACCCAAAATTTTCATCAGCTATCGAAACATTGCTTTAGCTGTCATTGCATAGCATTGACAGACGGCAGCGATAATCCCGATTACCGCAACACTTAATTCGATTAAAATTTTACCCTGACAGACGGAAAGTATTGCGGATTAACAAAACAGCCGAAGGAAGGTAGGCGCAGCAGCGAATTCAAAAACTTGTTTTATTTCCAAAGGTAGAGTAATGTCAAAATCAAAACGAAATCACATCATGGTCAATAGGAATAGGCGAGTCCCAAACGAATTCAGATTTCAAGCAAGGCAAAATATCATTTTGACATTACACTCTACCAATTACAATAACAAATTGCATTAAAAATTTCTGAATTCACTTATGCGCCTACCTTCCTAGATCTGCCTTGGGTTCTTCTTTTTCTTCCATTTCATTCACAATAGACATTTTTCAACAGGGATGTCATTACAAAATGCTCTAATCCGCTAAAATTTTGAGGGCTAACTCAAGAGATATTCCGGATTACCTCTAGTTAATTCTCAAGTTAAGTCCGAATTAGCTAGATATTCCGGATTATCGCTGCCGTCTGTCAATGCTACTAGAAGAATATCAATATCTATCATCCAGTCATTGCACTGATTCAAACTTCTAGATCGATATCTCGCATTCTTTCACACTCTATTCTTTTTTTAATCAACGCCTATTTCAGTCTAATGAATTTCCATTAACAGTTTTTTTTTTTTGTTAAAATTTTCAACCATGACTCAGATCGTCATCGTCGTGAGATCCATCATGATATAATCAAACAAGCGTTGACGCTTTTCCACCATTTAACGCATGAACAAAACCATTTCATTTCATATTTTCGATTGCAATGTATGTAATCAACGCTTTTTGTTTGTGGTTTTTTCTGTAAATGACTCGGAAAGCGAACGAAGCGTGCATTTCAAGCCAGCCGAAAACTGCAGTACCGGTGGCGGTGGCGGTGGCGTCAGCAACACAAACTCCGTTGACGTAATGACATTTAATCGTCAAATAAATGTGTACGAATATGAGCGCCGCTTGCTTGCAGTTTCCCCTTGGCAGTAATTAGCAACGAAACTGTAAAGCGGGCAATTATATAATCATACATACATACATACATATGTACATATGTACATTTGTATGCATATTTGTATACTAAACGTCAAGCAATCGACAATGAACAATCAACGATCGACGATCAGCGATCAACAACGACCCACCAACACCGTTATGTGCAACGTCAACGGTCGTTTGACGACCAATATGTATTTTGTTTTTTTTTTTTGTATGTTGTTATTGTTACGCTTAACGAACGCTGTAAAAATTTGTTTGCAGCTTCAGTCAACCATTTCAATGCAATTTCAATTGAACATGGAAATCGCCTTAATGGGCGATGATTACTCAATGTCCCAAATGCCTGGTGTAAATATGTATCTATGTATATACACAGTGAAAGCACTTACATACATAAATAAATGCATCGTGTGCTAATGCACTTTATAAATGTGTGTAGTTATTTAAGTGCATGCAATTCACTTTGTATTTGTACATTAGACTGTGCTAGAGCAAAAAAAAAATTATTTTTAGAAAGGGTGGCCTCAAGAGGGTGGTAAGTAGTGCTGGAAAACCATCGATAGTGGTCCCATCGATTGATCATCGATAGTTTTATATGCAACCATCGATAGTATCGATGGTTTAATATATGTACATACGTAGGTGGCCCGTTAAAGGGAAATGTGGTACTCAAATATTTAATGCACATATACATACATACATAGTATGTATGCATGTATGTACATATGTTCTCATATTTAAAAGAAAAATATAAATTTTTATTAGAAACATATTATAAAATTAATAAAAAACCAAAATTTATGTAAAAAGTTCAATACAAAAAATAAATCAATAACTATTCAAATAATACTACATACACACATTTGTACATATACAATTGTCTACAAAATAATAGGAAAGCCGAAATCAAAACCCAAATTGCTCAATTCTCAATAAAAAACCCGTTTTATTTGCAAGTTTTTTTCATAAAATTATTCACTAATCTTTTATTTATATATTACAACCCACATATTCCAATTAAGTGCCTTAAAAATTATAAATCTCAGTTTTTTGATTAATTTTTTTAACAGACGTTGTACTAAGTAAAATACTATCGATGGTTAACAAAAACCATCGATAATCGCTATGGCATCGGGCCCATCGATAGTATCGATAGTTCAATCGATGGTTTTCCACTAGTGGTAAGTACATTTCAAATACCGTAAAAGTAGCGAAAAATTTTGTAAAGAACTTTTCCTCTTTTAACCAAAACATAAACTAAACAAAACAACCTTAGCGCGAAAAGAAAAGTTTTTGAGATTATATATATATAGTACGATCTAATGTGTAATACGCATAAGTGCCGGCAAAGGGTACTTACCTACCTACATACATACATATATGTATACATATTTGTAATTAATGCATTTTCCTACGAATGCGTTTTTGATGAGCGCATATGGATGCAATGACAACAGACATACAAACGGACAAACAGCACGAATCCATATTTCACAAAAAAAAATATTGAAATATTTAACCACCACTCAATGCCCAAAATACTGGCAAACGAATGAAAAGGGCTTTTGCTAGATCTCCCAGCCGTCAGAATGTTTGAAAATAAATGTTTTTTTGTGTGATAGGTATAATGATCACTGCAATCAATATGAATCGAATGTTGTTTTTTATGTTTCTACATATGAACATAAATGAGAAAAATTAGCGACTATTTAAACGAAAAAAGCTAGTGTCAAATGGTCCGTTAAATGGACGTGTGGGACAACGTTCTCTGTATATATGTATCTATAGTACATACTAGTGGCGGACGCTTCTTACAAGCCGAAATGCCCGGCTTGCATAAATATTTTTGTGATATGATTCTAATAACTTCTTCTCTGGTATTTGTAGGTTAGGTTAGGTTAGGTTGAGGTGGCTGTCTCCGCAATTCATGAAAGCGGGGACACACTTAGGCCGAGGTGGCCCATTGTGATACCACACGGGAGCCCTAGCTTCCTTATCCCTGTTTACAAACCTTTCCGGAAAAATTAGATTCAAAAGTATGATAAGATTAAATGCCCGTGAAGCTAAACCAGCGCGTTTGTTTCATGAAGCGCAGAAAATCTAGTGTCCTTGCATTTTCCATCTCCGCCAGGCACTCGAAAAAGTGTTTATGGAGGAAGCAGTACCTGGATAGCGACAGTGCGGGGCAGTGGCATAGATAGTGCTCAACACTCTCTATTTCCTCCACGTCCCTACAGCTGCGGCAGAAGTCGTTTTTATATAGGCCCATGCGAGAGGCGTGAGTGCCCATAAGACAATGGCCTGTTAGAAGTCCCACCAGCGGACCTATAGAGAGCCGATTCAGATGCAGCACCGATACAGACCTAGCCTCATCCAGTCTAGGCCAGATTTGCCTAGAAATCACACAAGTTGACTCCTTGGCCCATCTAGCGTTAGCCTGTTCAATGGAGCGAGATCTCAACCAATGCTTGCATGAGTTAAGCGGGGGGCCAACCCATGCCGCAGATGTGATATCCTGCAAGCTTGTGCCTTCCCTTGCCAACTCATCTGCAATGCAGTTGCCCCGAACGTTGCTATGGCCTGGAACCCAAATGACGTTCAGGTCGCACCTTTCGGCTAGTTTGTTCAAAGACTCCCTACATTTCATTGCAACTATAGATGTACCATTGTTACTCTGTAAGGATTTTATGGCAGCTTGGCTGTCAGAGAAGATTTTGATAGAATTTATGTCTGGCAGATCTGTCAGGCGACGAGCTGCTTCCCATATGGCTATGAGCTCAGCCTGATAGACGCTGCAGTGATCAGGTAGGCGCAAACTTACTTTCAGATGAAGCTTTTCGCAGAAAAACCCACTTCCAACTCTATTGTTCAATTTAGAGCCGTCCGTGTAAATGTGCAGTGTATTAGGGTTCTTCCACTCGCTCCTCTCCGGGATTCTTGTGGAGAATTTGTTATCCCAACAAAAGGCTGGTATTGCATAGTCCAGCTTTAGAAAATTGGCAGGGACGTTACTAAGAATTTGAGCGTGCCCGAATCTGGTGTCCCTCCAGGGTTCGGTTGCATTGAGCCTTGCCGCGTTGCAGCTGGCAATGAGTTTCCCCTGTATATCCGTGGGGAGAAGAAATAGGATGGTTTCGAGAGCTTTAGTTGGGGTGGAGGGAAGGGCTCCGCTAATAAGCAGGGATGCCACTTTTGGGCTTTTCCTACCAAAACTGGTAGGTTTTGATCCTTTTGGTAGGTTGGTAGGACGATTTGAATTTTGGTAGGTTTTTGCCTTCCTTCAACTAACATAATTGATTTGGTACATTTGTTCACTTTGCCACAACACTGTTGAGAAAACATGTCTTCTCATTAGAGTTTTGTCACAAAACTCTGCTAAATAGAAAGCTTAAAGTACACTTGCCCCCACAGACACAACTGGAGGAGATTGAAAACAGAAAAGCATCTGACATTATCGCTATATGAAGCAAACAAGGTTGTTTGTCTACATGGTGTGTAATAAAGAGCTCCATGTGGTATCACAACAGGCTATCAGACCTGCCTAGGTAGTAAATGTGTGTGCTGTACCAAGTGGAAACAATGTCCGCTATTTCCCTCGATAAATCTTCTTACGTTTCCTTCAGGATCAGTTGATTGCCCTCATTATTCCTGAAATGTCATTCCACAAAATGTAAATTCTGATTTCCTCCGCACCGGGCGAACGGTGGTCGGTTACTGGCACAGTTACCCTAAATGAATTTGTTGAATATGGTTAAATCTCACACTAAAAAAAGAAAATGGTAGGCTCGAAGCCATTTTGGTAGGTTTTTGGTAGGAAAAAAAATTTCTTAGTGGCATCCCTGCTAATAAGCATGGAAGCCATTCGCTGCACTCTAGTTAATTTGCTCTTATTGGTTTCGAGTTCCAGTGCTGGCCACCATATGGTGACTGCATAGAAGAGAATAGGTCGCACTACCGCTGTGTACAGCCAATGGACGATTTGGGGGTTAAGTCCCCATCTCTTGCCTATCGCTGATTTACATGCGTAAAGTGCTAACATGGCTTTTTGGGATCGTACTTCTACGTTCCGTTTCCAGTTTAGTTTTCTGTCTAGAATAACACCAAGGTATTTAACCTCGGTAGAGAGTTTAATCTCCTTCCCATTTATGGACGGAGGTTTGAATTCAGGTATCTTATGTTTGCGGGTAAACAGAACCATTTCCGTTTTCTCAGAGCTGACACTGAGCCCGCATTTGTAGATAATTCACGTGCTGACGGTGTAAAAATTGAATATAATTTCGACTGAGCCAGGCTTGTTGTCGTGCTGACCAAAAATAGGTACAGCTAAAACAACAAAAGTCATATACATTCATATGTACATATCTTCATATTATCCATTGTATATGAAAACTTAATTATTCTTCATCATCTCTATTTTCTCGATTTATTACAATACATTCAGTTCATATGGTATGATATAAACAACAAACCAATATGAAAACAGAATTTAATTAAAGTCAATGACGGAACCGTAATCAGAATTTCAGATAACACAGCAAAGAAAATCTCATACATACATACATAAATGGCCGATTGCTATGCTTCATAAATAGGCCTGCCAATTTTACCCAAATTTATTTTAAGTATCTGCAATTGAGGTTTGACTAAAAAACTACTATATACATAAGTACACTGACGTAGCTGTGGCTATACAAAAAAAAATTTAAACATATGTAATCTCAAATGCCGCAAACCTCAAATTCTTATCTGAAGAATAACAAACCATACATACCAAACTTAGATACACACATTTCCTAGATACATTATAACCCTGCAGGGAACTCAATAACTAGTGAGCAAAATTTCTACACCATTTCCAATTGTAAATGCGAAAAGGTCAACTGAAAATAAGATTAGTCAATTTTAAATGCGAAAGAGTCAATTGAAAATAAGATTAGTCAATTTTAAATGAGAAAGAGTCAGTTGAAAATTAGAAAAGTCAAATGTAAATGCGAAAAGGTCAACTGAAAATAAGATTAGTCAATTTTAAATGCGAAAGAGTCAATTGAAAATAAGATTAATCAATTTTAAATGAGAAAGGGTCAGTTGAAAATTAGAAAAGTCAAATGTAAATGCGAAAGGGTCAACTGAAAATAAGATTAGTCAATTTTAAATGCGAAAGAGTCAATTGATAATGAGAATAGTCAGTAGGAAATCAGAAATCTTCAACTTTAATTGCGAAAGCCTCAATTGTAAATGAGAAAAATTCAATTTTAATTACGAAAGCGTCAAATGCAAATAAGAAAGAAACAATTACAAATAAGAATAGTAAATTGTTAATGCGAAAGTGTCAAATGAAAATGCGAACACGGCAATATATTATAGAAATTCATTTTTATTACATTTTTCTTTTTAAACAAATTTTTAATAAACAAGTTTTTAAGTACCAACGGGCATATCTTCCTGCATTAATGCAGCTGCGTGAAAAGATGAAGAATGTTGAACTGCTCTTGCGCAGTCACCCCCTGTAATGGTGGCCGTTGCATCATCCACGAGCTTTTCTAAATACTGGAGTCGTTGCCCACCAACATTTGGACCATTAACGCTAGGGTTTACAATATGACCCTTAACATACATCTTAATTTTACCCCATATTATCTCAATTGCATTTAGCATGGGAGAATATGGCGCCATGCGTAATACCTGTGTACGTCCACCCGAATGCTGATATACTGCGTTTTCTAAGTCCGAGTGGCATGGAGCATTATCGCATATAATCACAAGATCCGATTGGCTATTTCCTTGCTCCTCCCATCGTCGCAGGACCCTTGATATCCACGCACTGCAATTTTCTTTTTTAAAAGAGCCCCGTTGCCTATCGATGGACACCACACCTGAAGCCGAAATTGCGCCAATCAAGTGAATATTGGGACCTCTGGCTGCAGGAAGTAGTTGCACTGCCCGATTACCCACTTTTGAACGTCCCCTGTTATGACGGCAAAACAAATTGAAATTTGTTTCATCAATGTAGACCAACTGCTTCCCGGCTTGAATATGCGCGTTCAGAGCAGCAACAAAATCAGCGCGTTTTCCTTTATTTATTGCGCTATTCATTGTGGTTGGCATAACATGTACAGCCTTGCTTGTATACGCCCTACCTTCTAGGTAATTGCTTACCGTTGAACGAGCCAGCATTATGTTAAACTCACTTTGAATGCGTGTATGAAGAGCATTAAGCGTTATGCTACAGTTTTCTTCAACCCATGATAAAATTACGTCGATCTGCTCCTCGGTTAAAAGCTTCGGCTTATATCCTCCTTTATGTTTGTGTTCAGTACGACCTGATTTCACCCAATTCCATGCTGTTTTGTAGCCGATTCCTAGGGATGCAGAAAGGGCTACCCAATCTTCGCCACGTGTTGCAGTGGACACAATTCTGCTCCGGTCTTCAGAAGAATGGTTTTTGTATATTTTTCGGATACATAGTTCCGTATCTACGAGTAAGAAAGGACTTCCATTTAAATATACATATTTACAAATATTTTGCACTATGTAGAAACATACCGTCAATAGAACCCCGACACATCGGGCAAGCTGCATGATTGCCCTCAAGGATTCTCTGCACGCATTGCTGGTGAAATATATGCCCACATGGTAATAAGCGTGCAACAGTTTTTCGTTGCATATTAGTAACACAAATAGCACAATTGTCTTTAAACTCCATATTGAACAAACAAGAAAATCATTCTGCGCCGTTAAGCATAAACTGTATAAATATGTATATACATATATTCACATTAACGCAAGGCCAACTTTGATTTTTATTTTATATTTTTTAAAAAAGCAGGTGCCAAATTTCAAAGTGATTATTTATATGACTTTTATTTAACTTTTTCCATTTACATTCGACGCTTTCGAAATTACAATTGGCTCTTTCTCATTTATAATTGAATATTCTTATTTGCAATTGACGCTTTCGAAATTTCATTTGTTGCTTTCGCAATTACAACTGACATTTTCTCATTTAAAATTGACTATTCTCATTATCAATTGAGTTTTTCCCATTTTCATTTGACTACTCTAAATTTCAAATGACGGCTTCGAATTTACAACTGACTATTCTTATTTTCAATTGACGCATTCTCATATGCATTTGACGTTTTCGCATATACAATTAACGTATCCTCATTTACAAACGGCTACTCCCACATTTAATTGACGATTTCGTATTTAAAATTGACTAATCTTATTTTCAATTGACATTTTCTTGTTTACAATTGACTATTCTCATTTTCAATTGAATCTTTCTCATTTACAATTGACTAATCTTATATTCAACTGACGCCTTCGTATTTAAGTTTGACGCTTTCTCATTTACAATTGGAAATGGTGTAGTTCCGAACTATCGAAAAGGTGTCAAAAGAGAACTAGATCAATTGTAGGTAGACCCTCACCAGTTCAGAAGGAGTGAATTGAGTGACCATTATAAGACACACTTTGATTTATAGGCAATTGCGAAGTGACAAAAATTCTATGAAAATTTTTTGTTGGTTCAATTGCCGTCGGCTTTGTATATTTCTGCAATTCTCAGATGTTTAGTGCAGCATTTTATATAAAGAGTTTTCTATTTGCATCTTGTATAAAATGAAATGTTCCGCTAATTATGCTTTTCCGATCCCTTATGCTTATTTTGATTTTATTACTTTTTAAATATTATTGTAAATTTTTATTAAATAAAAAAATAAAAAAATATTAGTTAAAAAAAATATAAAACAAAAATTATCATTCACCTTGACACCGACAGGATTCGAACCCGCGTCCCTCAGATTGAAAGGCACATGCGTTAGCCAGTCGGCCATCGCGCCACTTGCATGAAGTGTGTCAAATGCTGCTCTTAAGCTGCAGATGTAAAACTGTAGAATTTTTAGGTACTTGTAGCTAGTTCAGAACTATCGAAATTGTGCCAATAAACGAACTAGTGTAAACTGTAGAATTTAGTACTAGTTCGGAACTATCGAAAATGTAGTGCAGAGGGTGACAATTGATACCGCCTAGGACATCGCCGTGTTAAATTCGCCAGTTGATAACATGCAAAAGAGATTTAGCTCGCACTAGTAGTGTCGAAAAATGCACTAGAAGCGACCTAGTTCGGAACTAGAGATTTTCCCTACAGGGAATGTATAAACTGTGTTTGTATGTACTTCGAACCGCATTAAAAACAAAGAACTAAATTCAATTGATTTTTTTTTTAGCTATGAGTGCGATAGTAGCTACATATTATAAGGGAGTGACCTTCGGAACGGCGTCGATTTTCATAAATAAACAAATAATTAAGTGCTTAACCCGGCGTCTCCTCAAAACAGAATTCTGTCATCACAAGCACCATTATAACATAGATTTCAAATGGAGACCGCCTCTGTCTTCTGGTATAACAGAGATGCCAAGGCAATTGCTTTAACAAGATTGCCTTAACATGAGCTGTCAGTTTGGTGATTTGACAGCTAATTTTTCATTTCAACGAAAAATTCACAGTGGCAACATCTCCACATTGAACGTGAAATTTCGCACGGCGTCCATTTGGCTTGAGTGTTTGGGCTTAAAAAATAAATAAAAAGAACATTAAGTGCATATATACAGTTTGCGAGCATCATCGCCAATTTTAAACAATTTTTTTTAACTTTCTAAGTGCTTCTGCGTACACGGCATGCCAATTCGGCGCCATTTTGCAAATTATGTCTAACATAATGAAGTGCCCACGCATATACAAACATGGATTTTAGACATGATTCTGGTAGACAAAATTAACATAATTTTTGTTTTGTGGAGTTTCGGCGTAAGGAAGCCTTGAATAAACAGATGGTATGTATGATAATAAAGGAAAAGCGTGTATGTGAATAAATTTCGACGCGTGTATGTATAAATATACATACATATGTGTGTTTGTTATCAGTAGGGCAACAGAAAATATGCCCTAAAAAATTCGTTTTTAGCTCTAAAAATATGTCCTTAAAAATATAGTTTAAGCGCTAAAAATATGCTCTTAAAACTTGGTTTAAGCACTGAAAATATGCCCTTAAAATTTTTTTTATATACTTAATAAAAAGATATACGGCATGGTAGGTTGTGTGCTCCCCTTTCATGCAAGAGGTTCCAGATTCAAACCCTGGCCCGGACAAATATCAAAAATTAGTTTTAAATAAAATTAGAACACTTTTTGTAATAAAAAATATTTTTATTAAAGGTACATATTTGTTTTTATAGGTACAAAAGCGAAATAAAAAATTCTCATTTTAGTAAATTATAATACTTTTTGTAACAAAAAATTATTTTTATTAAAAGTACATTTTATAGGTACAAAAGACGAAATAAAAAAATTCACATTTGGGAAACACATCTTCGTTACCAAAAGAAAACAAGTATTTTTACATACGAAAATATATATATTAGGGCGGGTCAATTTGTACTGACGGAAAAAACCTACTTTGTTTCGGCCACAGCTGCATTCTCTGGTCAATTCTGAACAAAAAAGTCCAAAGGAGCCTAGTTCTAAAATGAAGTTTGACCCCCCGCAATTTTGATTTTAGATAGTCATCCCTAAAATTTTTTTTTACATTTGTTAAAAAAATGTAGTTGAAGATCCTCAAATTAAATTTTGAGATTTATTTGAGTTGAACCCATCCGTCGGCCGACACATTATCACAAAACTTAATAAGTTTGGGTAAAGTTTACAAACGACGAAGAATTCACTATCAGAGATCTTAAACTTCTTTTCTAAATATCTCGAAATTAAAATTTATTACGGATATTCTGAACACGTCATTGTATTCTACAGGCAAAAATTTAGTTTACATGTTTCGGCGTTTCACTTAGATATTTCAAACTTTGAAGATATACCTGTTGTAACATAAAATAATTGGGAGAAATTCTAAAGAAGGGGTTTGGAAAATTAATGTATTTCCCTAAAAAATAATCAAATTGCATACTTATTTGTTCCAATTGCTATTGCTGTAAACTACAAAATTTTGCGATAACTTTTCAAATAGAAAACTATGTCGATTATCGCGGTAAGTTTTTAAACGTAGAAAAAGATCTTTCCACGTCAACTGAAGGTATCGGGGCGTATTTAAAAGCAAGAATTTCAGTCACTGTGTAGCGTTCAATATGGATATTGCGATATTTTTCTCGCTCTGAGGTTCAAGGTATTTTACTTCCGTCCTTTTCGCACTTTCACTTTCAATTCGTTTATTGCCAATATTGCGATCCGCATCGCGGATTTCAAAATTTCTAAATATACACGTATTTTGATGGATTGCAAAATTTTCATGCTACACAGTCAATCCGTATTGTCAATATTGCGATCCGGACCGCGTATTTCAAAATTTCTTAACATTTTGCGATCCAGAATAGCGAGCCATCAATACTCGATGGTACACTATCAATATGAATCGCGATCCACGGATTTCATCAACATATATTGACCGTCTGACGTATGCCTATGTATGTAGATACACAGCTGATTCGTGTAGCACATTTGAATGAAGCATGGTACAATAACTTAGAGGTAGGCGCACGGGCGAATTCAGAAACTACTTTTTTATTTCCAAAGGTAGAGTGTAATGTCAAAATCCAAGCGAATTATAATCATGGCCAATAGGAATGAGCGAGTCCGAAGCGAATTCAGATTTTAACCACGGCGAAATATCATTTTGACATTACACTCTACCAATTACAATAAAAAAATATATGGGGATTTTCTGAATTCGCCCCTGCGCCTACCTGGTATATCTGCCTTGGAATGAAGCATTGCGAAAATTATTAAATTCGCCTTGAACTTGTCAGACAAAGAGGAATGGCAAATAGTATGCGCATATACAAAACAAAGTTGTCAGAGTATAAAATTTAAATATAAACAATTTTACAAGCGAGATGGAAAAATACGACGGAATACTATGCTAAAATATGAATTTATAGCAAAATATGCCAAAAATATGCAAATAAATCAAGATATGCAAAAATAAGCCTTTTGACCTAAATATGCGAAAGTTAGGCTTATTCTCTTCGTCCTGAGCTAAAACGCCGATATATATTTATCATATGTAAATAGGACTGGAACAGAAAAATATGCATTTGCATATCTTCTGTTGCCCTAGTTATCAGCATACCAAACCGTCATTAAAATCGCTGATGATGATTCTGCGCTTGCGTGCGATAGCGCTAAATGCTCACATTAACGCATTCACTGCCAATTGGGACATTGTACACTTTATATACATACATACATACCCGGGTATCGGTTGCTTCAACAGAAATGTGTAGATACCCTGCAAAAAGGCTATGCTTATTGTTATATAAGCCTTGCTTCTCATGGCGGATAAGCCTTCAGAATAAGGTGTGCTCTCACAGAGAGAGTATTCCTTATGGCCTGATAGCAACAACACAGGAGAATCAGCCTTATTTTAAGCCTTTGCCCATACAACTTAGTTCACTTAGGCCATATTTCGTAAGTCTTTAAATATTCTGTAATAATTCTTAAATAAGGCGTAGATTTTTTGCTGGCTACATATCGAGCCCTAACCGCCAAAAAAAAGTGTATCCAACAAAGTTACCGATTTTAGCTTTTTCATGGAAATCAATAACTTATTATCACTCGCATCAACTCTCAAAATTTTAAAGCTGTGAAATCTGCCGTTTCGAAGTTAGAGATTAGATAAGCAAATTTCAACTCTACATACAAACTGCATGCAAAGAAAATTAAAAAATACCTTCTCCTGTAAAATTTACTTTTTGTTGGTTACACTTTTTTGGTGGTTAGGGCCTTACGCTTTATGTATAATAGATCCCTAGACAGTTAATAAATAAATTTTATTTGCTTGCCCATATGTTGGCATGTTGCTGTCTATGCGTAAGCGGCCTATGTTTACAAACATAAAAGCCGAGCTCTCAGTGTTGCCAGAAACATTTTGAAGTTATAGCTAGATGCCTAGCTAGATGGCGAATTCATTTTTTGTGAGCAGCTTTTTCATGGCAGAAATACTCTCGGAGGGTACGCCGCCCAATACCGAGAGGTGACCGCTGCTCTTAAAAAAACCCAGTAATTGGATTTTTACTGATTATAAAATTTTGTTTGGTGTTTGCTCGGACTGGGGTTTGAACCCGAGACCTTTCTACCCACTGCACCGCAGCGGCCAAAATACTTAGAGAATGCTAAAAAATTAAAATTTAACATTGGTAAATTAGGACTATTGCTTTGCTTAGTTTTAATGAAATTCGTTACTGAGAAAGTTCTTTCTACCTCCGAATTGATAAAGGGAAAAAATTAAAAACTTTAAAATTAATATTACTTAGGACCGTTTTCATAATGGAACTCTTAAAGCTCCTTTGTTAAGGGTGCGTTTTAGTTAAATAGCTATTTAGATGTAGGTACCTACTTTAAAGTAGGAGTGATTTCATAATAATAAAAGGCTCCTTTAAGCGAAAATATTCCAAATGGCAAAGGGTTTTGCGCCAAATGATTGCCATAAATTAAAAAATATCGAAATTTAGCATTTGTTTTTTTTTTCTACAAATAAATAAATTTTTTGATTGTGGATTTATTTTTTTTTTAATAGTTATTATTGTCATATTATTTTAATTAATATTTTTATTTCCCAGCCACCCTAATGTTGTGACATTACTAATATCAGCCCTGAGCTGAATTAGCGGCTTAACTAAAATAAAGTTAAAATTTTTTCACTTCTTGATGAGTTTGTAAGAAAGAAAAAGCAATAAGGCTAATTCGTCATACATTTTCTTTGTCATCAACAAAGAGCGGAGAAAAGAAACAAAATCGTATTTGACCTAAACTCTAAAATAGCTAGAAAACAACTAACCTAATTTAAAAAAAGCTAATAACTATTAGCTAAATCAATAAAATAAAATAAAATAAAATAAAATAAAATGAAATAAAAGATATGTAGGTATATAGATCAAGCTATAAAATAGCTAAACTGGCAACACTGATGTTCCTTGTCCTTTTGCTGTTGTTGTTATTATTGTTATCGTCTTCTTATCAGTCTGCCACACGTTTTGTTTACGGCTTGTTGGTGTCTGGTAATTATTTTATATTATTTATTTATGTAGTACATATGTTTCGGTAGCATTTCGCTTTAATTGAAATGTTTTTCACTAATGATTCTTCTACATACATACATACTTACTATGTACATATGTACATATTCACATGTAGGTGGTAAGTACATTACCTTTGTCTATGAGTATTTATTTAGCTGCGATGCCATATGGCTTCTGAAAAGTAATTGATCTAAAATATTTACAATAAAAAATCCATAATAAACACACAATCCATATAAACATATGGATAGGTACATAGGTACTGCCTCTATTATTCATGTCCAACGTGAGATACACACATACATATGCATGTACATACATACATAATAATAATATAATACAATGGCGCTATTATAACTCTGACGAGTTTTATGTCCGAGCTTCTCTCCCAATTCGAGGTGTGCTCCTTTTTGTTTTTCCTACTAATTGGGTGGACCTACAGTTTTATGCCGGCTCCGAACGGCGAATGCATTTTTTGTGAGAAGCTTTTTCATTGCAGATACATATATACTCGGAGGGTATGCCGTCCACTGCCGAGAGGTGACCGCTGTTCTTAAAAAACCCAATAATTGGATTTTTACTAATTCGAAAAATTCGAGACCTCTGGCATAGCGGGCGAGCACTCTACCCACTGCACCACAGCGGCCACTGTACATACATATCTGCTTATAAAATATGAGACACTCAAAAATAAAAAATAAAAAACATGAAATATGGCATCGATCGTCTGTTACTTCCATAACATTCCGCGAATTAAACCAAAAAATTTATTCCTGTAAATATACCCACAAAACAATTTGTTTCGATTTTATCGTTAGTCAGACTTTTCTGAACAAAATCGAAAGTCCTACACAGTAAAAAATGATAGTTTATTTCTAATATCATTTGGTACTTAATTTAATCTTTCTTGGAATTAAATTTGAATTTTAATGCCAAAAAGTCTTATTTTTAAACTATGAGAAGTTTTACAATTTTATTTATTCCAAAATGGTTTCAAAACAAAGTCTTAAAAAGTATTAAAATTCTCTCTAAAAAAGTTTAATCATTCATGGTTTAAAAACAAATCCTGAAAAGTATAAAAAACTTTCTCTTTCTCAATTATATTACCATCAAAGTATTTTTGGTTTGAAATCAAAACCAAAAAAATATTAAGAAAAAATTATCATAAAAAAAAATCAAAATAAATCAGACAAAATCCGGAGGAGTAATTAAATCTACTGAAATAAATGGCCCGAATCGAATAATTTTATCAAGTAAGTAATGCAGGAGATTAGTTAAACATCATGAGGGTACATTTTGCTTTATTTTTTCAGTCTTAAGGCAGTTGAGGATCCCTTTTTCACTGCAAGAACCGCGATGGTGCCGAGATTTTCCTGGACATCTCCAAAATATTGGTGTAAAATTTACAATATGTATATACATATATCAAGTCCTAACCGCGATAAAAGTGTATCCAACAATATTACCGACTCCTACTTTTTTATGGAAATCAACAATTTATTATCATATGCATCAACTCCCAAAATTTCATAGCTGAGTTGAATTTTCTGAAGTGGGCCACTTTTTTTCGAAGTTGTACGTTCTTTCTGAAACTGTTTTGTATGGTTCACAACAACAAAAAAAAAAATACGTTTGGCCCAGTTTTTCGAAATTCGAATTATTTTCCAAGTTATGGCTACCAACACTTTTCGAAGTTCCTCAGTTTTTGCCGATTTTCTCAAGATTGGTCAAACCGATTTTCCTAAATTTTTACATATATATAAAAGATGACATCTTCTAGCAAACTGCATTCCTTATTTTTGCAAATAATTTTTTTTGCAAACATTATTCGCAATTTTTGTGTCCTGGACCACGGTCGGATGGCGCTTTTGTATGATGTTGTTGGGCATTCCATTAGTAACTATTAGCAAAAAAAAATTTTTGGGGCACTTTAAGGGAGCGGGAGTTATGCATGCTTTAATTCATTATTCGTAGTACTCAGTAAGTAACAAAAAAAATTGCATACAAAAATAACAAGTGTAAAAAAGTAAATAACTCCCGCGCCTTTAAAGTGCCCCAAAATTTTTTTTTTGCTAATAGTTACTAATGGAATGGCCAACAACATCATACAAAAGCGCCATGTGACCGTGGTCCAGAACATAAAAATTGCGAATAATGTTTGCAAAAAAAATTATTTGCAAAAATAAGAAATGCAGTTTGCTAGAAGATGTCATCTTTTATATATATGTAAAAATTTAGGAAAATCGGTTTGACCAATCGTGAGAAAATCGGCAAAAACTGAGGAACTTCGAAAAGTGTTGATAGCCATAACTTGGAAAATAATTCGAATTTCGAAAAAGCGTTAAATACGTATTTTTTTTTAAGCGTTGTGAGCCATACTACCCACTTTTATTAAAATACATGGCCGTCTAAAAATTTTAGGTGGCCCACTTCAACAAATTCAACTCAGCTGTGAAATGTGCAGTTTCGAAGTTAGAGACTAAGGGCCGTTTACTCAACCTCTGATTATCGCTAACCGGAGAATAAAGGTCCGGTTAAGTTGTGTACTGCATTATCGACTGCATGTAAAAGGAATGTATTGATGAAGTCGATAAGGATGTTTCACCGGGCTTTAACCGTGGTTAGCGTTAATCAGAGGTTGAGTAAACGGCCCTAAATAAGTTTCAAAGCTGCATACAAACTGTATGCAAAACAAATTAAAAAAACTGTGTCCTGTAAAATTTACATTTTGTTGGATACACTTTTATGGGGATTAGGGCCCGATATATCGAGCCATTACCGCCAAAATAATGTATCCCACACCATAATCGATTTTTGTTTTGTTACCGTTATTAAAATTTAATGTATTACACAAAAAAAAATTACATTATAAATTTTAAAATAATGGCCTTATTCAAACTGATTTAATTTAAAAAAAAAACCTTCCCCTGTAAAATTTCGAGTTTGTGGGATACATTTTTTCGGCGGTTATGGCTCGATATAAGGTACTTTAGTGTAGCAGTGTAGTGTTTTGGATTTTTATGTAAATAAACAATGCTAACGTTATTAAATTTCTCATTAATCTTTGGGATAATGGGTTCTTTGCGGTACATCCACTGGAAATTTTATGTCGGTTTATTTTTAAATCCAAAAAAGTATACAATTTATTCCAATTTTCCGATATATCTAATACCATTTAAATTATTTTTATTACCAAAAATATTATAAAAATAATAAAAATTTGATTTTGATTTAATTCCAAGAAAGTATTAATTTGACACCAAGAATAATTTCTGTCTCTCAATATTCTCTTCTTTTTTTTAAACCAGAATGGTTTTAATTTTATGCTTTTTGGCATTGTTATATATAAATACCAAAATGGAATTAAAATTAAACTAAAATTTTTACTGTGTACGCTACAGCTTAACGATTTCGTTCCGAATTCGTAAACGGATACTGTATGTACTGTTTTTACATTAAAATTGTTGTTGTTTAAACGAAATTGATAGTTTTCGTTGGCCAAACGTCGAACTTGTTATTTTTCGTCAGCCACAAAAAAAAAACGTATGCTAGTTTTCGTATGGTACGACGATATGTACTCATATATTTGCGAACCCTCCAATATTCCTACAACAAGACTGACAGTCTCTGTTGACTGCGACATTTCGCAAACAGCACAGGGCTTAAATTTTCTAAAATTGGAATCAATACGAATGCAGGGAAAAAGAGACTTACGCCACTGTTGTTATAAATTATTTTTAATTGCATTTTCTTGCCCACATATACATATGTACGTACATATATATGTACTAGGGATTCCAATCCCGGGATCCCGGGATCCCGCCCTTTTTGACACCCCGAAAATCCCGGGATTGCTAGATTTTTGATCCCGGGATTTTCGGGATAAAATAAAGACAGAATATTCCCCTATTATAGCAAAAAAAAGTATTTTATATAATTTTTATTGATCTCAGATCTGTATACTAATAGCGTTTCCTATTCTGAACGAAAATTTTGAATTATTACATGGCAGAATTATCAACAAGTGCCCTGTGCCCTGTGAAAATGTTGCATTTTTCATATGATGCATAACAAAAGTAATGCAACGCAGAAGAGCAGAAATGTTTTCCCCGTAATCAGGCTAGTTTTATATTTTGTCAATAGAACAAAAACGCCAGAAAAAATTTTGGAATAGAGCAAAAAAATTTGAAAGCCCGAAGAAAATTCATAATAAGTGCAACATTTTTGCCAAAATTAAAAATGTCCATTAGTGAAAGTAAGAATTAATATTTTTTGATTTTTTTTTAATTAAATTTTTTTGTTGTGAAGTAAGGAAACGTACGTTAGGTACTTTTAAAATTTTTAATTCTTGTGGTAAAATTCTTTTGATAACTTCGATTTCCTGATTTTGGGCCATTTTATTCTCAACAGTTTTCGGAATTTTCTCCCATGAAAAGTAAATATTGGAAGAAAAAGCAAACAATAATCAAGAAATAAAATTACCAAAGACCAGGTAAAATTTTAATTAGACTTGAGAGTTTCACACTACAATGTCAAAGATTCAATTTTTTCATCTTTAATAATAGTTTTTATCTCGTTGAAAACAGTATTAACAGGAGATTGTTTCGAAATATGTAATTATATATATACACTGGTTAACAAATTATTCGAGAAATATGAAAAAATTATGGAAAAAAATTAATTTCGATAATATTTAAAAATCATGTTGATAGACGAAACAGACTGACTTACCCTATGAAAGAGGGGTTTTTGGCCCGTAACTCCAGATTTTGAGGGTGTATTGAAATTCTAAATATGCAGTCTTCGGATGTTTTGGTAAGGCCTACTCGTTTAACATATGTGAACCTCGAAAAAGTACTTTCAAATTTTTTATTTTGTCACACATTATTATCAAATGATCGCAAGCCTTCTTGTCAATATCTTAAAATTACCAACTGTAAAGCAAATATTTCTTACACCAAATGTATGCCATTTTCTTTGTTGTTTGTATTTTTTAAAGTAACTCTTAAGTATTTTAAATAATACGCATGAATTTATTTATTTTTTTTAATTAAATAATTTTTGTTTTAAATAAAAAATAGCAATAAAAATCAATTACTTTCTTTGCATTTTAAAGTTGTAGCGTTCCACGAAAAATATATTCACTTTTTTCAACCCAAAATGTCGGAAAATAATTAATGGCAAAATCCCGGGACCAATCCCGGGATCCCGGGATTATAAAAAAAAATACCGAAAATCCCGGGATCGCAAAAATGGGAAAAATTGGAATCCCTAATATGTACATACAAACATGTGTTTCTATATATATACATACATGTATGTATGTACATATGTAATGATGCATTATTTTTACCTCCGCATAGAAGAATAAATAGCATTGTGACAGAAATATGTGGCAAGTATGTATATATGTATGCATATGAGCAGCAATGTTGGGGATTTGCTTAGGAGGGTTCATCTATGTTATGTACATATATTCCCCCCATATACATAGATACATATGTATGTATGTTGTATCTAGACAAACGATGTATGTATGTATGTATGATATGCTGACATTACTGCTGCATTTGACTTTTTAAAAATAGATAACGATTTGTAGGGCGGACAGATTTTTAAGACGGCATTTACTTGCATGCTGCATATATTTGTATGTAAATATGTATGTATGTACATATATGCATACATATGTATGTGCATACATAGTACATATGTACGTATGTATGTTTAAAGCAGGGTTTGAATTGCTGACTAGCAAGTAGTCAAAGCAACATAAATACGACTGTGCATTCTAGTCGCATGGTCGTTTAGCAGAAATAACAACTAGCTCATTCGGTTGCTAGTCGTTTTTTTTTTTTGGCAACTTGACTAGACTACGACTAGCAAAAGTAAACAACTTGACTAGAAAATGAGATAGTCGTTTGCCAACAAACAGCTTGTAACTGTGGCAGCAAATGCGACGGCGCGCAACTTGTAGTTTTTAGTCGCAGTTATTTTCTCAATAAACAACTATGAAAATGTGTATACATATACCCGGATACCGGTCAAAATATGATTGCCCAAAAACATTAAAATTACACTACAATATGGGTATCAAACGAAAGGGGGAGGCCCCAGGTTTCATTTGAACGTCGATATATTTCGATAAATTTATCGATAACTGAGTTATCGGTCAAAATGCGATTGCACAAAAACCTTAATATTACCTTACAATATGGGCATCAAACGAAAGGGGATGGCCCCAGGATACATTTGAACTTCGATATATTTCGATAAATTTATCGATAACTGAGTTATCGGTCAAAATGCGATTGCACAAAAACCTTAATATTTCTTGAACTTCATAAGAGAACTCAATAGCAGGATGATAAACATCCTCCGGAAGTACTAGAGGGTCACACCGATTTAGGGAGAAGTTCGGAATATCATTAACGTATACTAGGTCTAATATCCTGCCAAATTTATTTGAATTCAAGTTTATTTGGTTGAGGCAGAGTTCAGCCATTTCTTCAAGGAAAAAAATGTGATTATCCTTAGAAGAAACAGGTACAATATCCGAGTCATTAACGTTCCAATATATGCTCGGGAGGTTAAAATCACCCAGTACTACCAGAGTATCAGAAAGTGTCATCCTAGAGTTTATAGATTTAAGTGTTAACAGAAGCTCATTGTAAATTGACGTGTTGGAATTTGGTGGGATATAGCAAAGGGTTAGATACATATATCCTTTACCAATCAACACACGTATGCATTTGAGCTCAAAGTAAGCATTGGATGAAACACTAACATCCTCAGATGGCAACGATGTGTGCACTGCAATTAGAACACCACCGCCAATTCTATTTACGCGGTCATTTCTGTAGATTTCATATTGATTCGGAAGAACTTCTGAGTTCAAGACGTGAGGTTTGAGCCATGTTTCAGTCAAACAAATAATTTTGTAATTACAGCAAAATCCATTTAAGTACAGATCAGTTAATTTGGTATTCAAACCTCTAACGTTTTGGTAGTAAAAGCTTACAGTTGATATAATTAGTTTTTTGAAACTGACTGAGAATTAGGTAATCTCACGACGTTCATGTTTTTATTTGGTCTAAATTCAAATTCGCGAACAAACGCGCCATTCGGCCAAAATGATTTGTGAAGGATCGTTTCAAAATCGGTCGGATCTACATCGATTTTAAAGCTAGAAATGTCGCGATCATATTTAAAATTAAATTTACGAATAAATAAATGTTTTGGTTTGAACTTGGATGTAATATATAAATTAATGTCATCAGGAGAAGTGTCTTTCGCGAATCTAGACACAAAAATAGACTTTTTAGGAGGAATAACAACAAGTTTCTCAGAAGTTCTTTCGGAAGTGAGGGGTTCAGATCCATTTAAAGATTCCAGGATGTTTAAGGAAGTTAATGCGGTCTTTGAAGTTGATGGAGCAGTTTGATTATCAACATGGTTTTTGGCAGAGGATCTAGTGGGAATCGGTTTAGGTGGAGGAGTTTGCGAGGTATGAGGACACGGAGAGGCTAAATTTATTAATTCTATAGGTGGAGAGGGAGTTTTCTGTTTAGCTCCAGCATCAACACCCTTATGAGGACTACTAACCCGTTTACGCTTTAATTGGCCATCTTCAGAGCTTGGGAATTCATCAAAGCTTTTGAGAGATTTAAACATTTCTTCATAAAGCTTAAATTTCTCAGCCAGCATCGACAACTCTTTCCCAATTTCGTAAAAACCATTTCTGGTTTGTCTGAAGATTTTAAATAAATCAATTTCTGCGGGTCTGCATTTTATACAAGACCAGCGAACCCCTTTTTTCTCAATAATGGCATCAACGACTCTACCCGTTAAACTAGCACATTTTGCATGAGCGGTCCCATCACAAAGCCAGCATGACACATAAGAGTCGCTTTTGACATTACAATTAAGGTAAATACACGACATGATGAAATAAATTCAAAGTTAAGTTTTGTATATATAAAAGTTGTAAGTGCAACTGGGTATATAACAACAGTTTAAAAGCACAAAAGGTTTGGAAGCCAATGACGCAACAATCAGCTGAGCGTAATGCAGCGAACAGTTTTAAATGCACTGTATATGACACTCAACAAACAAGTGCAAACAGCTGTGAACAAGAAATGACAAATAAGTAAGCAAAACAAAATAAATCAAAATGTGCACAAACAAAATCAATAAGTAATTAACAAAGTATATGAGAAAATATCAGAAACAACAATAACAATAAGTATGAGACGATGACTCGGCACATAAAATTAAAATCATAAATAATGATCAAAAATCAAATAAATTTTAAAATCACTTATCTCCAGTGGTGCACAGTAACACTCATTAATTTTACAATCACTTCAATTAATTTAAGGTTGAATTAATTTAAAGAAATTTAATAATAAATTGAGAGCAAAAAATACACAACTTCACAGTTTGACGTTTGCACAACAATTTACCTTACAATATGGGTATCAAACGATAGGGGGTGGCCCCAGGATACATTTGAACTTCGATATATTTCGATAAATTTATCGATAACTGAGTTATCGGTCAACATGCGATTGCACAAAAACCTTAATATTACCTTACAATATGGGTATCAAACGAAAGGGGATGGCCCCAGGATTCATTTGAACTTCGATATATTTCGATAAATTTATCGATAACTGAGTTATCGGTCAAAATGCGATTGCGCAAAAACCTTAATATTACCCTACAATATGGGCATCAAACGAAAGGGGATGGCCCCAGGATTCATTTGAACTATACAATGCATCCAACATGTTAGATTTTCCTTGAATGCAAAGTATAAAAAAGTACCTGAACAACTTTCTGAATATCAATTTTAATTTTCTGAATATCAATTGTAATTTTCTGAATATCAATTTTAATTTTCTGAATATCAATTGTAATTTTCTGAATATCAATTGTAATTTTCTGAATATGAATTTTAATTTTCTGAATATGAATTTTAATTTTCTGAATATCAATTGTAACTTTCTGAATATGAAATGAACATTCTGAATATGAAATGCAACTATCCGAATATGAATTTTAACTTTCTGAATATCAATTGGAACTTTCTGAATATCAATTGTAATTTTCTGAATATTAACTGCAATTTTCTGAATATCAAATGGAATTTCTGAATATCAATTGTATTTTTCTGAATATCAATTGTAAATTTCTGAATATGAACTGTAACTTTCTAAATATGAATTTTAATTTTCTGAATGTGAAATGGAAATTCTGAATATGAATTTCAACTTTCTGAATATGAAATGGAAATTCTGAATATGAATTGTAATTTTCTGAATATCAATTTTAATTTTCTGAATATAAATTGTAACTTTCTGAATATAAACTGAAAAAGGTGTAGTAAAGTTGTTTACTTTTGCTAGTCGTAGTCTAGTCAAGTTGCCAAAAAAAAAAAAACGACTAGCAACCGAATGAGCTAGTTGTTATTTCTGTTAAACGACTATGCGACTAGACTGAGCTAGTCGCAGCACAGTCAGCAATTCAAACCCTGGTTTAAAGGCATACATACGTACATATGTTGACTTCGGTCTAAGACCCACATACCTATGCATTGAGATTTTTATCTTTTTTTCATTTTATGTAGGTATGTACCTACATACCTATGTACTTTTGTAATTTATCAAACTACGCTACATACATACTATGTACATACATATGTACATAAATACATATGTACATACATACTATGCTATGTATGTACATAATGGACTTAATAGGTTTTTATATTTACTTAGCAGATTCAAAGCCGTAGGGACTAAGTGCACGCATTGAAATTGCTGTAGGAAACTGTTAGAAATACAAAGCGGATGCTACAATAAACGATAAGTGTTTTCATACCCTGCAAAAATCATTGGTTTATATGCTCCATTTGTGGTAGGTTGGAGTACTTTCAAAGTGACCACTAACATAGCCCAAACGACCGATTCATGTATCTGCAACGGTTCGTAGTTAGCCGAACGTAACAAAAACCAAATGTTTATCGCGACGACGACGATATGTGTATACATACATAACTACATACATACATATGTTTGACTGCATACACGTCATTCGTCGTCGTCGCGATAAGCAATTGGTTTTTGTTGTTATGTTCGGCTAACTGTTAGGTACTCCATCAATTAATCCAATGTAGGTACTCCATGGATTAATTTGATTGTTATGCGGGACTGGAGCATATACTCCATTGCAATGACATGCAATGTTAATTGGACCATATTTTTTGTATGAAATGTGGCAAGTTATGGAGTACTCGGTTGGTCCATAGCGAGCACTCCATGGATTAGCGAATGGAGTACTCGGAATTTTTGCAGGGTACTATTCACTGAAATACACATGTACGTACGTACTACATGCATATGCACTTACATACTTATCAAAGATGCATATGCCTTTTATTTAATTTATTTACATAAGAACGGAAAATGAACAGCAACAGAGGCGACAAGATCTCTCCACTCGTATCAAATGCCAATGCAGTAGCTGTTTCTGCACTATGAATTCCATATACATATCTACATATGTAAGGTGACATCTTAGGATGCCTAAGCAAATTTACATTACCATTATTTGACTGAATATCATCTATGTATTGGTTTAGGTGGATATACAGATGTACACTTCAAAAATAATACAATAAGGGATCATCATCGTCATAGAATGATGTCAGCAACAACGCCAATAAATAAAACAAAGCAGCTGAAAGTGGCCAACATTTAAAGCGTCGATTGTGGTGCGTGGAACGCACCTTGTTCTGAAGGAAGGGATACAGCAAACAAGCAATTTGAAATTAATAAAACAAAGATTATTAGGAAGTTTTGAAACAACAACAAAAGAAATAAATATAATTGACTTTCAGCTGTTTGTAGAAAGGCTCATATTGCACCTACAGCACCAGCAAGTTTTGAGGTGTGGTTTGAATGCAGCCATCCCGGGCAGCGCTATTATATGAATCATACTCGTATTATAATAATTACGATTAAAGTAGTTTTTTAAATAAATATGTATGTATGTATGTATGTATTTTAAATAAGGAATGAAGAAAAAGTTGTATGTTATTTTAAGATTTAGCTTAAACATTTATTAATCATGTTAAGTTCGTAGGGTTGGTAGGTACATAAAGACCTTAAAAGCCAGACTTGGCGGCAAGGCTAATGCTGTTAATGCTAGTTAGTTCGGAATTAACTAGAGTTAATTTATACCATATACCATGTGGCCGCTGTGGTGCAGTGGGTAGAGTGCTCGCCTGCTATGCCAGAGGTCTCGGGTTCAAACCACGGTCCGAGCCAAACAAATTTTTCTAATTGGTAAAAATCCAATTATTGGGTTTTTTAAGAGCAGCGGTCACCTCTCGGCAGTGGGCGGCATACCCTCCGAGAGTATTTCTGCCATGAAAAAGCTTCTCACAAAAAATGCATTCGCCGTTCGGAGCCGGCATAAAACTGTAGGTCCACCCAATTAGTAGGAAAAACAAAAAGGAGCACACCTCGAATTGGGAGAGAAGCTCGGCCATAAAACTCGTCAGAGTTAAAATAGCGCCATTGTATTATATTATATTATTAATTTATACCATCGGTTGAGCAAATTCTTCAAATTTTAGCAAATTACCGTCTCACTGCTTTTAAGCGACTGAATAGGAGACAAAATTAGCAGCAAGGATTTCTGCACTTAAGCCACTTTAATCTCTGCTTATTCTTCTATGCTATTTTTCTTGATATTAGCACTGTTTCATTCATGCATGTATTCCCTCTTGATGTAAATACATACATACAGACATATGTACATACATACATACTTAAGCGATGATAAATCAACAAAGGTGCTATAAAAGCGAATAATTAAAATGAAGTAATTATCCCTTATTAGGATGGTAAAAAGGTAGAAAAGTGAGGACACACCTATGTTCCACACATCCATACATATGTATGTATGTATGTGTGTACCCTGCAAAAAAATGTGCGATCAATCCCGAAAGAGATTTGCCCTCGATTGATCTCTTTCGAGAACAATCGGTCCACAATTAGTCCCCGATTGTTCCCGTACGGGTATAAATGTAGACTAATTGTAGACCAATTGTTCCCGAACGGGTATAAATGTAGACTAATTGTAGACCAATTGTTCCCTAACGGGTATAAATATAGATTAATCGCTTTCATTCCGAACGGGTACAAATCTAGATTCCTTAAATGTAGACATTTTACAAAAATATGCAATGTATTTAAAAAATTGTAGAACAACCGGTAAAACGAATTGAACACCCTTTTTTAATAACAATTTTAACAAAATGTTGCCTAAAATATCCTATCAAAAAATTCTTTACATTACGCTCATATAATGCATACTCAAAACTTACAATTTTTTAAATTTATTTATTGAGATTTTTTTACAAAAGTAAAACATTATTTTAATATGCATGAACATTTTTAATTTTTAAAACTCTACATTAGTACCCGTTCGTGCTGAAAGCGATTGATCTACATTTGTACCCGTTGGGGATGAAAGCGATTGATCTATATTTGTACCCGTTCGGTATGTTAGTGATTAATCTACATTGGTACCCGTTCGGGTATACAAGTTGAACAATTAGTCTCTTCATAGGACATGCTCGAACAAATGCGATCAATTCACTCCATATAAAGGGATGTAAAATTGCATTAGTCGCATGCTCCCTTGCGATTGATCCCGGACACGTCCCGGATTAATCGCATTTTTTGTAGGGTACATGTGTATGCGTTATCCGCGTGCTGGTGGTGGTCAACAGACAATCGCGTTTTTGGCTTGCGACTAAAAATTTGAGCATACATAAACACACCCTGGCGACTTTTTATTTGTCCAGCTGATATCGATTTAGCGCCATAAGATCTGCGCTCCAGACTTTACTTACGCATTTGCTTATACATATGTACATACATCGCTGTACAAATGTATGTACAATGTGCTATGTTTGCATTATACCTACTAGGTGGTAAGTAATTTTGCAAATTGCGACGAGCCGATGATGGACAACTGCCGGACGTCACCAAGCTGAAACAAATACATATCTACGGTAATATAATACACATATTGTGCATCAGAAGAAAATCAATAAAAATAAATATTGAAGAAACAGAAAAAAAATAATAATAAACAAAGCAGATTGGCTTTATGAAAGTGCCATGTAAGCCGAAACCACACCGCCTAGACGATAAAAAGACCATATGTCTCTCTGACTGACTTTATGCCAATGAACCCTATCATCAGCGGCTGGCAGGCTGCTCACAGCTTGACTGCTGTTGTTGTTGGCTCTTGCATCCCTACAGAAAAGGATATTTATTTAGTTGTTGTTGTGCGATCTGACATAAACATACAGATGTAGGTAGGTATGTACACATGTGTGCATCTTTAGTTTTATAGTCCAACTCTAATGCACCGTATGCGAATGCGTGTGCGTATGCGCATCTAAACGTTTTCTTGCGTTCGGCCCTGACTGCTCCAGTGTATGCGCATGGTTGCGTCTGTCAATTACACTACATACATATATACAATTCCCGACATTGTTATTTTTGAAAATACATATTTTACCAATTCGCGAAAGATTCAATAAAATGTATAATGGATGACGATTTAGAATTGATATTAATTATGATAGGAAGTATTATTGCCGCATATACGGAATACTTTAAAATTATTAAAAAAAAAAAAAACGTACCGCTGGGGTATGTGATTTGTAATTGGAAAGGGAAGTTAGTGTTTTTTTTTTAATTTGATGAAAACCCGTGAAGTGGATCAATTCCAAATTAATAATATATAATAATAATAATAATACCTGGCGCGAGTTTCTCTCCCAATTCGAGAAGTGCTCCTTTTGTTTTTCCTAATTGGGTGGACCTACAGTTTTATGCCGGCTGCAAACGGCGAATGCATTTTTTGTGAGAAGCTTTTTCATGGCAGATATATACTCGGAGGGTAAGCCGCCCACTGCCGAAAGGTAACCGCTATTTCGAAAAACCCAATAATTGGGTTTTAATTAATTAGAAAATTTTTTTTTTTGGAGTTTGTCCGGACGGGGGTTAGAACCCGAGACCGCTGGTATAGCAGGCTAGTACTCTACCCATTGCACCACAGCGGCCACATTGCAAAATTTCTATCCGTCGATTTTTATGTATTGTAAGAATTACAGTTGCTTTGCCTTAAAATATCAGACTTTGAAAATTTTGGCTTATACAAATATATGCACAACCTCTGAAATCTGAGAACTCCCTATTCAAAATAAAACTCATTTCACTTAATTATTTTTTTAAAGTTGAACTTATTTAAGTTTCAATTGTGTATTTGCACACGGGTAACTACATATGTATATGTATTTTAAATTCATGTACTATGTACATGGGTATGCAGATAGTAATTAACATATAATTAATAATTATTAATCATTTCTAAATATATTTAAAACCCCATTTAATTAACTTTTCTGCAGGCAAACAAACTTTCACTACTTCATTTTAAATCAATTTAACGAAATTTTTACCAGAAAATATGTATACCGATGTAGCAACCAACTTAATATTGGTTGCGAAACGCATAGAACACGCATAGAAGTAGAAAATTTTCAACTTAGCTGCATTCGAATGCGTGTTCGAAATCATCTTCGAATTTTCTATGCGTGTGGTGCATTTACATCCGTGCCACTGGAGTTTGCCTCATTTAAACACAGGTATGCAACACGGCTGTCAGTGACACGCACACGCATACGCATCTGCATACGGTTCATTAGAGTTGCACTATTACACAAAAATGTGGTGGTAATGCGACACTTTGTCTGCAACACAAATGTAAATATCAAAATTTCTTCGTCTTTTTCGTTTCAAAAAAAAAAAAAAAAAAAAACAGAATTATGCTGAACTTTGCTGCTACCCAAAGTACCTACTTAAGAGATGAGTACATCATTCTTAATAGCTGCAAAACAATTTCATTATGGATGCAAACACATACATATACACACATACAGACATACTAGTGGAAAGGGCTGAGTTAATGCTCAAAGATGGAAAGAGTTTTGGTGCGAATTGTTGGTCAACGAAGGATGTCAAACGAGAAATCAGGTCGAAGATGCAACTTATCTTCATTTTTATGGACACTCACATACTTTTTTTTACCTACATACATATGTACATAAGTTACATACTCAAGGAAAAGCCTACACACTAATGCTTTACATACTTGGCTTTCCTTAACTCACCAGTTCTTCTACTGCGCTAAAGGCATCTTAAATTTCAAATAAGCTGTAATCTTTTGTTATTTTTAATAGGAAAAACCAGTGGAATTGTGTATGAAATTTCCCAAGAATTCAAACAAGATTTGATCTGTAATTGATAAGTCTGAAAAGCATGTTTGTCCACTTCTACTTTCACTTGAAAATAAACCGCAATAAAAGTAATTTTTTGACATTTTGATAGGCCAAAGGGAAATGTTGAAACAGCAGCGAAAATAAGGGGGCATATTTATATACATATGCAGGTATGTTCATACATATGTACATAGATTTTTACATATATACATACATATGTATAAGGTACTTTACAGACACTGCAGAAAATCGAATAACTTGGAAAAAGGACAAAAAATAACGGTAAACATCTCAGGTAAGTTTTACATAGAACTTGTGGGTTTGGGCCAGTGCAACTGTACACTCAAAATAATATTTCGTAAATATTACGAAATCTTTCGTACATATTACGAAATTCTTTCGTAAAATTGAGCAACGAGTGGTTTCGTAAATAGTACGAAAACTATTTCGTACTATTTACGAAATACTTTCGTAGTATTTACGAAATACTTTCGTATATTTGCGAAGGCTTTCGTACTATTTACGAAATACTTTCGTAGTATTTACGAAAGGTTTCGTACTATTTACGAAAGACTTTCGTAGTATTTACGAAATACTTTCGTAGTATTTAAGAAATACTTTCGTAGTATTTACAAAGGCTTTTGTACTATTTACGAAATACTTTCGTACTTTTGAGCAACGAAAGATTTCGTAAATATTACGAAACCGCTTTCGTACATTTACGAAGGCTCTTAGAGCTGTCAAATTGTTGTACAATTGACCAAATTATTTTTTAGCTTAAAGTTAAAAATACCTTAATTATTACATACATATATTTATGTACATATGATGTATATTTCAACGAAATTTGAAAATTTTTCAAAATATGTATATCAATAAAAAAATGCTAAGAGAAATATGTCTTATATATGCATAAGAAATAAGTTTAGATAATTTCATTTTGGTTTTAAATATCTACTGAAATTAATTTATTCAATTCATTTAAAAGTTTTTTATTTATTTTAATATTTTACATTTATATTAATATTAATTTTAGTAACTAATAAAATAAGAGGTACTTATTGCCTATACGTGTTCTTACAAACATAGGAAACTTTGGAAATCGCAATTTGCAAATGTGGACATCGTTCCGATCCACTTAAACAGATATCCCTGTGAAAAAGTAAGAAAAAAAAAAGAAATAGAAAAAGGAAAAGAAAAAGAAAAAAAAAAAGAAAATGAAAAAACAAAGAAAAATAAAAATTAAAAATTAAGACTAATATTAAGACTAAGATAAAGATAAAGATAAAGGGAAACTACTTAAAACCTTAAAATTCAAGCAGCTACACTCGGTGAAAAAAAATTTTATTTTTATAATGCACGATCTGGTTTATCGTTTTTATTTTAAAAATGAAAATTTGTAAATTTAAAATGAAACTTTTGAAATAAAAATGTATTTTGGATTAAATAGAATAATTTTTAAATTGAAAATTGAAATGAAGGGAATAAAAGCGCAAGTTTCAGGTTCAAAATCTCATAGGGCTTGAATTAAAAATAAACATTTTTAAATTAAAATGTTTTTTCTTGATTTTACAATTTTACAATGAACCTTTTTAAAATAAAAATGGTCGTATCTACATCACTTTTAAATACGTTTTTGCAAATTTTAAGCCCATTTTCATATGTTTTTAAAATTTTTTCTCTGAGTGTAGAAATATCTCTTTATATTATTTTATTGAGTATTTATTTAGGAAAATACATAAGACCGAAAAAAGGAAAAAGTAAATGCAACTACTGTACTCACCTTTAAGTTTAATTAAGTTGGAAAATATCACAGTTTATTTTGTAAATCAATATTGTCTTTTTATATACAATGCATTATTCTTTTACGCATTATTTCATTACGCACTTACTACTTAAAATAATTTTTGATATTATTGCACCGACTCAACACTTTACAATCAAAGAAGACTTGTACAGTAAAATATTATTGTACGAAAGTATTTCGTATATATTACGAAAGTATTTCGTAAATCGTTTAAACCTTTGATAGTGTTACGAAAGTATTTCGTATATATTACGAAAGTATTTCGTAAATCTTTTAATCCTTTGATAATGTTACGAAAACTTTCGTACAATATACGAAATTATTCGTAAAGATAATTTTAAGAAAATTTACGAAAGTGTTTCGTAATATTTACGAAATATTTCGTAATATATACGAAAAAAATATTAGAAAATGGTTTACGAAAGCCCTTTCGTAATATTTACGAAAGATTCGTAAAATTAGATTTTGTTGAGAAAAATGCTTTCGTAATATATACGAAACTTTCGTACATATTACGAATCTCTAGACTACGAAAGTCTTTCGTAGTTATTTTACGAAATTTTATTTTTAGTGTAGAAAAATAAACACACAGTAAAAAATGATAGTTTATTTCTAATATCATTTGGTACTTAATTTAATCATTCTTGGAATTAAATTTGAATTTTAATGCCAAAAAGTCTTATTTTTAAACTATAAGAAGTTTTACAATTTTATTTATTCCAAAATGGTTTCAAAATAAAGTCTTAAAAAGTATTAAAATTCTCTCTAAAAAAGTTTAATCATTCATGGTTTAAAAACAAATCCTGAAAAAACTTTCTCTTTCTCAATTATATTACCATCAAAGTATTTTTGGTTTGAAATCAAAACCAAAAAAATATTAAGAAAAAATTATCATAAAAAAAAAATCATAAAATAAATCAGACAAAATCCGGAGGAGTAATTAAATCTACTGAAATAAATGGCCCGAATCGAATAATTTTATCAAGTAAGTAATGCAGGAGATTAGTTAAACATCATGAGGGTACATTTTGCTTTATTTTTTCAGTCTTAAGGCAGTTGAGGTGATCTTATACCAATTTAAACTATTTTTAATACCAGAAATATTCTAAAAATAATCAAAATTTGGTTTTGATTTAATTCCAAGAAAGTATTAATTTGACACCAAGAATAATTTCTGTCTCTCAATATTCTCTTCTTTTTTTTTAAACCAGAATGGTTTTAATTTTATGCTTTTTGGCATTGTTATATATAAAGTGGTCGCTGTGGTGTAGTGGGTAGAGTGCTCGCCTGCTATGCCAGAGGTCTCGGGTTCAAACCACGGTCCGAGCCAAACAAAATTTTCTAATTATTAAAAATCCAATTATTGGGTTTTTTAAGAGCAGCGGTCACCTCTCGGCAGTGGGCGGCATACCCTCCGAGAGTATTTCTGCCATGAAAAAGCTTCTCACAAAAAATGCATTCGCCGTTCGGAGCCGGCATAAAACTGTAGGTCCACCCAATTAGTAGGAAAAACAAAAAGGAGCACACCTCGAATTGGGAGAGAAGCTCGGCCATAAAACTCGTCAGAGTTATAATTGCGCCATTGTATTATTATATTAATATTATATTATATATAAATACCAAAATGGAATTAAAATTAAACTAAAATTTTTACTGTGCACCAATTTAGTATCAACTAATAACCTCTATGCTAGTGATGGGCGAGTCCGAGATGTTTTATTCGATTCTCTCGATTGTTGAAACATCTCGAATGCTCTCGATGGTTTTCATTCGTATTCGAGTCAAGTCGTAAATGGCCGTCAGACGAAACAATCGCTAAAACATCTCGGACTCGCCAATGATTCCTCTCGTTTTCAAAGCAACCCTACATTTCGGACTCGCTGCAAAAAATACATAACATTTGTTGTTGCCGCCTGAATATCAAAATTGCTTAAAAAAGTATACAGTGGTACAAATCTATTGCCGTTGTTACTGCTCGTAAAATTAATTTGTTTCGTAAGCGTCTCACTTCAGAAAATTTATTAATGTATTAATGTTTAAATAATTAATTGTATTTATTAAGCACGACACTCTTTAATTGTGATTGCAAAAATGCAGCGTCTATATATATCATATTTTTCAATTTGGTTCATTTATTTACATATGTATTTGCCTCACTTCCATTAACAGTCCTACTTTCTTCATCAACAACACTCATTCAGTTTATTTTATCAACTAAAGCAAATCATCAAAACAACAGCCGGCTCGCCGACTCGGAACAGTCGCAAAAATATCTCGCTTGTGTAGTCGAGATGTCATCGAAACAACCTCCGACTCGCCGACTCGGAACAATCGCAAAAACATCTCGGTTGTGTAGTCGAGATGTCATCGAAACAACCTCCGACTCGCTGACTCGGAACAATCGCAAAAACATCTCGATTGTGTAGGCGAGGAGCGAGTCAACTTTTGACTCGATTGTGATTTTGCAACGATGGCGATTCTCTCGATTGTCTAAGTAAACATCTCGGACTCGCCCATCACTACTCTATGCCTTAGTTTTTGTGCTTCGATTTTTCCTTAAAAAATTAATGGCGATCTGGAGCCCGTAACGAAAACGTCAAAAAGTTCCCTGAAAGCTTATATTTTCAGATTAGGTTGCATTTTAGTGATGAAATATTGCTGTAAACTCAGCACTTCCATTTCCGGGCCACCAGGCGTGAGAGGGGTTTCAAAGTTGTCAAATTTGTTTGGAACCCCGATCAAACTTTTTTCTTAAACGTTAAAATTTGTAGACAGTCAGAAAATATAACCTAAAACAAGAATCCGACAATCAGACAGTAAACTTCCGCAACACGTAGCAGCAGTTCTATTCCAAACCTATCGGAAATGAGAACCCAATCAAAGAGTTTTCCGAGGACTGAAATATATCTACATACCGTCGTACCATACGAAAACTAACATCAGATTTTTTGTGGCTGACGAAAAGTAAAAAGTTCAAGTTTTGGCCGACGAAAAGTAATAAAATCGAGTTTTGGCTGACGAAAAGTAATAAAATCGACTTTTGGCTGACGAAAACTATCAATTTCGTTTAAACAACAACAATTTTAATGTAAAAACAGTATATAATTACTGATACTTTTCGTCAGCAAAGAGTCGATTTTATTACTTTTCGTCGGCCAAAAGTCAAATGTTCTACTTTTCGTACAGAATTTTTTTATTGATAGCTTTCGCCAGAAATTTTAAATATGTTAGTTTTCGTATGGTACGACGATACATACATATATACATATGTATATAAAAATGTAAAATTAATAAATTTGGCAGTCAGATATGTGATGTTATGTGATGTTTCATTAGGGTTCTCCTCAGAAAAAATCTTTATAGACAGCATCTCATTCCTTGATGGTTCTTATTTTGGATTTTTTAACTGAAATTAAGTCGCGACTGAAAAATATTATAGCAAAAACATTTTAATAATAAATTATTTCGTTCAACGTAGAGATCGAATTTCATTTTCATCATCAACCAAAAGGATTGATGCAAATTTCTATGCAAAAAAGGATGAGAACGTTAACCACAACTAATTGCCAAACGAAATGGCAACTTTGTACCTCCTATTGTCCTGAAATATATGTAGGTATACATCTTTCAGAATTTATGTAATTAATATTTGCCTAAAAAGAAAATTCGCTAAACGAAAATTGAAAACTCGTTCAATATAAACAGCAACTCGTCTAACAATTCCTTCATGCTTGCCATTAAATTATAATATTTCCACCAACTTTATGACGATTGCTCATTTTCACTTTGTTACAATTCGAAACGCCTTTTCACTGTCAAAGTAATTCACTATTGTTCTTAAAACATACACACACACAAAACGTGATATTTACTTGGGAAAACAATGAGCTTCTTGAGTATTACGATTATTTGAGTATGTGAGTTGTGTGTGTGCCTTTGTATTGTCAACCAAAATTGACTTTTGTAATGAATCACTTACTATTTATGCAATTTCGATAATTGAAAAAATATTCCCATAAATGTAATTTCGTTGCCGTTAAATGCTAAAAATAAAACGAGATTTTCTTCGTTATTGATTAAAACAGGAAGGTCATGCGGTTGCTTAGTTTGGGTCATTAACAGCGCGAATTGTGACCCAAGAGCATTGATTACGGCCGCTTTTCCCGGCATTTTCAATTCAAATACATGTACCTACATACATACATACTTACATATACATATTAACATATGTATGTATGTATGTATAGTATGTATGTCTCTTGCATAGGTATATTATTCCTGAATTTCGGTTAAATATTAAGTTTAAGTAAGAAAAACCCGTTTAACATTTGTTTCTGCGAAATGTTTTTTGACGAAACAAAGACTTGGCATTTTCAATTGTTTGGAAAATTTTGGAAAAGCCACCAAAAGCGTTTCCTTTATTTAATGAAAACTTGATTTCTTTTCATCTTAACAAAGAACAATAAAATCATTTCTTTGAAAATTATGAATTACTTTTTTGAATTGTTCTTCTATTTTTTTTTTTTTGGTTGTAATCTGATGATTGCCAATGTTGAAATATACGCAATAGCAAATGCTAATGTGCATTAATGTACTCGTATGTATGTATGTAATGTCTACAGTGTTGGAAAATGTATTAGGGAACCAAAATCAACTAAGCGCGAACTAAATATTTTTCAGTTGGTTTAAATGTAAAATGGCAGCTTCATTTCAACATCAACATATCCATTTTGGCATGGCTACACTCAGAGAAAAAAAATTATAAAAACATATGAAAACTTGCTTAAAATGGGCAAAAACGTATTTAAAAGTGATGTAAATACCAACATTTTTACATATTTTAAAAATGTTCATTGTAAAATTTTTAAATCAAGAAAAAAATTTTAAATTTAAAAATCTTTATTTTTATTTTAAGCGCAATGAGAAAAAACTGCAATGTTCTCTATATAATTTTCTCTTCCGGATTCGAAATTGTATCCAACGGCATTCTCTTCATATTCTCTCAGTCCGAGTCCCAACTACAAAAATATAGCCTCCGCTTGTTCTCCTCTTCTTTTCCACTTCTTAGCATTCACTGCTTGCTATCTTTATTTCTTATTCTCCTTTTTATTCTTTATTTTATATTCTCCTCCGGATTCGAACCATGACATCAACCTGAAATTCAATCCAACGCCATCACATAGTGGAACATTATATTGAATTGTAGTAACCTGTTTATACTTCCCTTTTCCTAAAAAAGAATCCATGAATTATATGAATCATTGTAAAAACAAAATAATAAAAATCGATTCTCATTATTGTTTTTGTTGGATTTCTCACAAAAAAATATTTTCTCCCAAAAAATTTTGAACAAAGAGCGAGTTTTTGAATCAACACTCATTTTAATTTTTAATTTAAGTATGTATGTTTCTTTTTAAATCCAAACTGCATTGGTTTAAAACGTGCATTATGAAAACAAAATTTTTATTTTTGATTTTAAAATGCTTTTTTTTTCCTGAGTGTACATTTTCAATTTAAAGCGGGCATTGTTGATCTGACGTTCGGAAATTTTAACCCGGCATGGCTACACTGCCAACTTAAAGTGGGCATTGTCATATTAAATATACATTGTCATATTAATATACATTGTAAAATCCCAAAATAGCAATTATTATAGTCGATGCAACAATTTTCAAGATATGCTGCCTATATTTTTTGTTGAGTTGACGTCGTTTTTGTAGGTTTTGCGTGGTTTTTTCGCTCAGTGCAGGTTTCCAAAATTCCTAGTGCTATATCGAAAATGCACTTCAAATAGGTTAAAAAAATAGTAGAGCATAAGAAGTTGTGACGTATTCCAAGGCAATTATTCTCTAATGAAATTTCCATTCCGATGATCAGCTCGATTTCGAATTCATAACGAAGTCAAAATACATCGGTTAACGAGAAGCTTCAGTTATGTTGGGAAATCAACTAATTCGCGAATCGAATAACAACCTTTTTCTCATGCCTTATCGAAAGTGAAACTCGAAAAGTAAATTCGTTTTCAATCGTCTTCGAAGTTTTGAAACAAAGCTTTTTTTTTTTTGGGTATTTAGTTAGTTCTTGAAGCTTTTGGAATTCTTACAATACATTTATACACAGAAATCGGATTTTAATAGATAATATGCGGGTTTTGGAGAGCAAATCCAAAAAAATATAATTTTGTGCTGCTTACATTTTCCAGCACTGTAGCCACATACAAATGTACAATGTTGTACAAACATACATATGTACATATGTATGCACATATCTAGCTAGTACAGCACCGACTTTGAGGGCAGATCAGGGCAGGGCATACATACTTAACTGAGTTTCATGTAAGTTCTGCTGAACTGTATTTGACTAATGTAATTTTGGGTGGGGTTGCATAGCTCGCATGACACACGTGCGTGTACCATATATTATTGTATTCATGCATTTTCTAATGCAGCAAAACAAAAGCGATCTGCATACATTTACCATCCCCTTTCTATGTATGTACATACATACAAACACATCAAACAAAAAAGGTTGATTTCAAAGTTCCTATTGCGCATGCGTAAACAGACAACACAATAAAACAAAAAACCATACGAACAAACGAGAAATCGATGTTGGTACGTACTAGGGATTCCAATTTTTCGAGATTTTATTTTATAATCCCGGGATCCCGGGATTTATACCGGGATTTGGACTTTAATTACACAGGCCGAAAAAATTTTCAAAAAATTTTCTAACTCAAATAAAATTCTACTTTTCTAAAGGATTTCGGTGCGCTGATTCTGAATCTGAAGTCGGATTTTCGGTAATATGTGTAGGTTTTGAGATATTCAAAGATATTCCTTCCAAAGAGGCGAAAAATGCGATTTTTTGCTATATTCACAGCTCAATCTGTTAAATTACTAACTTTCATTAAAAGATGATTGCAGCTATTGAAAGAACGATCATTTCTCTTGAAAACAGCGCTTTGCTTTTTCGGGTATCTTATTCAGATATCTACGTTGTCTTCAAAAGAAATGATCGTGCTTCCAATAGATGTAATCAGTTTTTAATGAGTCAATAATTTTAAAAATATTGAGGAGTGAATATGGCCAAAAACTGCGTTTTTCGCCTCTTTGGACATGAATCTCACACCGAAATCCTTTTGAAACGCAGAATTTGATTTCTGTTACAAAAATTTTTCGACCAGTATTATTTTCCCACATTTGGGGTTGAAAAAAGTAAATACATTTTTAGAGAAACGCTACAACTTTAAAATGCAAAGAAAAAATAGATTTTTATTGCCATTTTTTATTATTTCATTAGTAACAAAATAAAGTAGGAATGTAAAATCATTCGTATTATTTAATAATACCTCAGAGTTACTTTAAAAAGCACAACCAACAACGAAAATTACATACATTTGGTGAACAAAACATTTACCTTTGTAGTTGGTACTTTTAGGATATTAATAAAAAGGCTTGCAATCATTTAATAATTTCCACTAAAATTTTTTTAGAATTTAACGACGCACTTTGTTTAAGCGAATATTTCCAAGCTTGCCGAAAAATTCAGAAAATTAATGCAACTTCTGAATAGATAAATATGAATTCCGAGTATGCAGCTGCGTATTTAATTTTAGTAGAGTGTTGTAAGACTATCAAGTCTAATTAAAATTTTGTATCCATTTTCTTCCATTATTTACTTTCCGTGTGGAAAAATTCCAAAAAACATTTGACCAAAAATCAGGAAATAGAAATTATCAAATGAATTTTGCCACAAGCTAAAAGCTTTAAAAATAGCAAACGTACGTTTCCTTACAACGCGTACTTCAACACAAAAAATTTAATTATTAAAAAAAAATCAAAAATTTTAATCCTTACTTTGACTAATGGCCTTTTTTATTCTAGCAAAAATGTCGCACTTTCTTCCGGCTGTCACATTTTTTTAGGGATGTTTGCTCTATTGACAAAATATAAAACTGGCCCGACTACGGGGCAACATCTTCTGCTCTTACTGTGTAACCTAAATCAAACGCACGCCGTCAATTTACTGTCAAAAATTTCTCATGCCCATACAACTTGTATGGGAGTAACCGAAATTGAACGGCGTGCGTAAAAAGCAAATTCGACGCCCAATTTTTGTTTTGCGTGACAGTTGAAATTAAGCATTGTGGGTGATTGTTTGCAAAAAAATTGACACTTGCTTTTGATATCGTGTCTGTTAGGTACATATTCCACAAAACAAGATTTTCTCTGATTTTCTGTATTTTTCTATTTCTTTATCTGAACACGCACGCAAGTCAATTTCGGTTCAACGCATATGAAAAATTTGCGTGCGTGCGTTAAATTGACGACTTGCGTTTGATTTAGGTTACACAGTTAGCACATTGCATTATTTTTGTTTCATCCATCACATGAAAAATGCAACACTTTAATAGGGCAGAGGACACATGTTGATAATGCTGCAATGTAATAATGCAACATTTTCATTCAGAATAGGAAATGCTGTTAGTATACAGATCTGAGACCAATAAAAATTATATAAAATATAACTTTTCTTTGCTATAATAGCGGAATATTCTCTCTTTATCTTATCCCGAAAATCCCGGGATAAAATTCTAGCTATCCCGGGATTTTCGGGGTGTCAGAAAGGGCGGGATCCCGGGATCCCGGGATTGGAATCCTAGTACGTACCTATAGAACTTTTCTGTAATTGAATTATAGTATTTACCTACAATTTCCATTAACATACATTTGTTTAACGCTCTTTTTTACGTAGAAAACTCGTGTGGTTTAGATTCGCTGCTCTATGTGTTTGTGTTCAATTGCGTGCATTTATTGTTGAGAGTGAATATGCTAGAAGCAGAAAAACAAAGGGCTGTTTTGTTTAGCAGGAACTGGTTTAGAAAAAGTAGATATATTTTTTTTGTTGTCTCGAATACAACCACAGCATTTTAACGCTCGTATCATATCAAATATCATACTTTTTTCCTGCTTTTTCCATTTTTTTCACCTTTTCTCTGTAAAACATTTGGTCTTACTGTCGCTGCAAGCAGGTCGAGGGTGATTGCACACAATCAATATTGTCCATTGCTGTTAATAGTATGTGATTATAGAAATTCTATATATGTACGTACATAAATACATATGTATATACTACATACATATACATATACACATTTCATATACTCAAAAGTGCGCTAGTTGGAAAACAATCCTACATTAATAACATACGCCAGTCGAGCTGTGGTTGCGTACACTTCAATCAAAATTATGATAAGAGCCTAGCAAATTGAGGTGAAAAGTATGCTTTATAAAACCCTATTTCATACATATGTATGTAATTACTGGTTTGAAACAGAAATGGAAATTAATATGTACTTTCCCTGCTGCTTGCTATTTAATCATTGTCCAGGCGATATTTAATGGTTCACAAAAGCCCAAGTGTCCAAGTTCCTAGTCCTTGTAAAACTATGTATGTATATTTCTCGGCAAAGTCCTTACCCCATGAACTGGTGACGCACGACTTCGAGATGCATTATTCGATTGTCTCAATTGTTCAAACATCTCAAATGATCTCTAAGATTTTCGTTTATATTCGAGTCTAGTCGCGAATAGCCATCAATCGAAGCAATCGATAAAAGATCTCGGCCTCTCCAGCGATTTCACTCGCTTTCAAAGCAACCCTAAAAAATCTTCGTCGTCTCACTAAGGTCGAGTTTACGCTCAGATCAAAATCAACGTGGTCAAATATCTCCTATTGCTTTTCCATTAAAGCGAAAAATGAGAGAGTGGGAGAGCACACAATTTTGACCGAGATTCGGCGCTGACACCGAATCAAAGTGCAGCCAATCTCTCACAGAGAGTAAAAATCGTAAAATGAGAGAAAACGTGTCTTAGCGTAAACTGGGGCTAAGCGAAACAACCTTCGACTTGGAGCAATCGCAAAAACATCTCGGTTATGTGCTCGAAGAGCGAGTCAACTGTTGACTCGATTGTCATTTTACGACCAATGGCAATTCTCGGACTCGCCCATTAGCATCATTAATATTATCTCCTAGTCCATTGACTTTATATCCCAGACATTTTCACTATGTAAACATTAACAAATACGATCAAAATGCTTATGCCTTTAACACAAAAAAAACAAACATTTTCCAACTCATTCTTACCGGGTATCAGCCTCGTTTTCTCAGTGAATTTCTCTATGTAAGCAATTTGCACTACTTTTAGCGCATTGACCCACTATTTAAATGCAACAAACATTTCATTGTTTGCATAATTTAAAAATTCTAGTACAAGTATGTATTCTCTAATTTATATTTCATTGAACTTAATTAGCAAACAAAGTCGACTATTTAACTCTCTTATGGCATGCAATTTTCGCCCGCTCGGTTGACTTTTAGATTGAGCAACGAAGCACAAAATATTTGTACATACTCGTATAAATCTATGTCAGTATAACAATCGTCACTCTACTAACTAACTAACTAAGTAAAACTATCACTTTCTCCACCTTTAAAAATTCAGACCGAATTACTAGATGCTTATGTACCTTTACTTGCACCTTTATTTGTACTTACATACATACATAGATACATATGTATTTGTTTAGTTGACGTGTTGCATGCGATTTACAAATATGTGGCATGTTGGGGCATGCAACAATTGACCGTTAACGCGCTAAACAAGAACATCAATTCGAAAAAAGCAAAAATTAAAAAACAAGAACAAGAAAGAGCTTTTTTGTGGGAAAAGAAGGGGATCATAAGTGACTAGAACCGACCATGGCGTGTCTAGGTGAAATATTTGCGTTATCACAATTTTGTTGTTGATGATGTGCCATAAATGTTTTGTTCTTAGATTCAAGTATATGTATATATACATACACATATGTTTGAAAGTATGTCAAAATAAATCCGTTTCCAGTTACATACATACCTACATACAATTCCCACAGATTTTCCAACCTATTTTTTTCATCGCTTCACAAGTGTTGATTTATGCACCGAAAATAACGCAAAGAAATTGGTTAATTATGAAATTTGATAATTTTCTTTTCATTCACCTCATTTGCACCCCACCGTGCAACTTTAAGAAACACATACTTACAAACATACAAGTCTACTATCCGAAACTTGAAAATTTTTCTACAATTGTATTGCAACACAAATCATCGCACACATTTGTCAAAACACTTAAAGGGTTAATTTGTGAATTATGAGAGTTGAGAACTTGAGCTCCGATGAGTGGCCGTTGGCCGGCGGCTGCACAATAGCCATGTGTAACTGCATATGAGCAACCAAATACTGTAACGTAATAGAATACGCTTTGCCCATTCGCTGAATGGACACGGACGGCTAAGATAATAAATAGTGGATGGTCAAGCAACTTTCGTTGTAAGCTGAGATGCAAATTTGATGATGAACTACTTGAGTGCGTTCTCATATATTTTACGTTTTTTTTTTTTTTCAATTCAAGCACCTACTCGTAGTAAGCATTTACAAATGATTATGTAACTGTATGCATGTATGACGTATTACGAGTATAGCTACATATGTATACCCCGGTTCCGGGCCGCTGATTGTCAGGTAATGTGAAGCTCGTGAGATCGCTGCAGCTTTTATTATATATTCTGTATGTTCACATGTATGTGCATATTTATGCAGATGTCTAGCTTTGATCTATGTATTCTTGACCACTGCGAATTGAAGATTTATTACTAACGGTAAGAATTTAGTAAGTAACAGCAAATACACATTCATACATATGTATCTTCAAGCTACTATAGAATTTCATACTGTGAATTGAATTAAACGTGTTCTAAATCAACGGTATAGGTAAAAGCATCTACAGCTCTGCATATGTAGGTATTCCGGTATTCTTATTACCGGTAGAAAAATTATCTGGCAACATATACATTTGGTATTTACGCCTTTCGGAGTTTTCCAACAACAGCTTTATTTCTACTTTACAATTCATACGTAAATTCCCCATAGTGTATTTTTCGTGGCTATCACTCAAAGTAGAACCGTTAGGTATCATTTGAATCTTCATCCGAGTACTCCATACAAAGGTTTTTAATTGAATCACAAAATTGCCCGAGAATCGCTAAACCAAGCTTTTCAATCAATCAATCAATAGTGCTTGAAAGGATGCAGTGCATATTAGCATTTCTTTTACTCAGTTCGTATTCATATTCTTTAGTCAACAACTTGCAAAAGAACATTTCAAGTAATATGAATTGATATTGGCAACACTGGATTATGAGCTGCCAGGAAAAGGATCGAAACAAGCAAAGCAAAATTAACAACTTTTATTGACAGTGAAATGGAAACATGCAACAAAAAATTTGAACAAATGGTAGTCTTGGCAGCATTTTTATTCACAATAGTGCGATCCAACTAGTTTATCGTTGTGCGAATTAAAATCAGTTCGGACAACTACTCTGAAAAAAAACGTTGTAAATCTAAAGACTTTCGCTGTTAAATCAACTACTTTCCGCAGTTGAAATGTGCCCAACAACGCTCCGTTGTTGTTTCAAAGGTGCGAGCGTTGTTGATTTAAGTCAATAACGGAGATTGTTTGAAAAAATTTTCACCTAAAAATAAATTTTTGTTTCCATTTTGCTCTTCATCTTCTCTCCGCCCGGGTCCCAACTGCAAATATGTAGCCTCCGCTTGTTCTCCTATTCTTCTCTCCTTCTTATCATTCACTGGTTGCTATCTTTATTTCTTATTCTGATTTTTATACTCAGCTGTAGTAGTACACAGAGTTTAGTTTTAATCACATAACGGGGGATTGTAACAGAGTGAAATAATCGAGATGGATATAGACTTATATATATCAAAATGATCAGTGTGAAAAGAGAAATCGATTTAGCCATGTCCGTCCGTCCGTCCGTCCGTCTGTCCGTCCGTCTGTAAACACTCTAACTCGCGCAAAAATTGAGATATTTTGATGAAATTTGAAATGCAAGTTGGTATCGAGACTGGGACAGTTGGTATTGAAAATGGGCGAAATCGGACCATGACCACGCCCACTTTTCCTATATAGAAATAATCGGAAATTTGGTATCTCAGTCACTAATATAGCTGGAGCGATGAAATTTTACCCACGTGTTGAGCTCAGGCCCCTAGGAAGAAATTTGATGAAATTTTGGAAAATGGGCGGTGCCACGCCCACTTATTAAGGGTCAAACCTTGAAAGTTTTATATGTCATAACTCAGAAACCATTGAAGATATATCGACAAAATTTGGTACGCGTGATTTACTTACTTAGGCATACGTTTGGACGGAAAATAGTTAAAATCGGTTGACGGCCACGCCCACTTTTATACATGTATATTACAAAGTGACCTAATAAAAACATTTTAAGCGATATCTCTGTCAAATATAAAGATCTATCATTGAAATTTTGTCGCGTGAGTCCAACTGCGGACATAAAACGAAAAACACAAAAATTTTGGAAAATGGGCGGTGCCACGCCCACTTATTAAGGGGCAAACATTGAAAGTTTTATGAGTCATAAATCAGAAACCGTTGAAGATATATCGATGAAATTTGGTACGCGTGATATACTTACTTAGTCAAATATTTGGACGAAAAATTTCCGAAATCGGTTGAGGGCCACGCCCACTTTTATATATGGGTCTTATAAAGTGACCTAATAAAAACATTTTAAGCGATATCTCTGTCAAATATAAAGATATATCATTGAAATTTATAGCAGGAGTCCAACTGCGGACATAAAACGAAAAACATAAAAATTTTGGAAAATGGGCGTGGCACCGCCTCTTTTTATAAACAGGAATATACGAGATTTCTGAGCCCATAATATAATGACGAAACTTTGTGTGTACACTTTCATTAGTTGTGGTAATACACGCTCAAAATTTTAGCGAAATCGGTTGACGACCACGCCCAATTTTATATATGAGAACTATAAAGGGGCCTAATAAAAACATTTTAAGCGATATCTTTGTCAAATATAAAGATAATTCATTGAAATTTTGTGGCATGACTTCCACAATAGACCGGAAACAACAAATAGAAAAATTTTGGAAAATGGGCGTGGCACCGCCTCTTTTTACACAAAGGGATATACGAGATTTCTTAGCCTATAACTCGACAAATAATTGAGATATTATGGCGAAACTTCGTTTATACACTTTTATAACTTGTGTTAATAGCCACGCAAAAATTTGTTGAAATCGGTTTATGACCACGCCTACTTTTTAAGAAAGATATTTCTGGAACATCCTTTGGGAATTTGTAACGTGACATCTTTGTAACTAGAAGTCATAAAGGAATGAAATTTTGCACGAAGTATAATATTGATATGCTTAGTTGGATGACTGATAAAAATTTAGAAAATGGGCGTGACTACGCCCACTTTATGCAGCACTCGCTTTATATTAAGTGCACCGTGTTTCCATCAAACGCAAACAAACAATTAAAGCATAGAGCTGAGTATCTAATGTTCGATTCCACTCGAACTTAGGCTTCCTTACTTGTTCTTCTTTATTTTATATTCTCCTCCGGATTCGAACCATGACATCAACCTGAAATTCTATCCAATCATCACATAGTGGAACATTCAACATTATATTGAATTGTAGTAACTTATTTATACTTCAATTTCCTAAAAAGGAATCCATGAATTATTTGAATCATTGTAAAAACAAAATTTAAAAAAATTTGTTCTCATTAGTTTTGTTTACAACGGAAACTGTTGGGTCAAATACTTTTGCCTTTAAATCCACAACGCGGAGAAAATTGTTGCTAAAAATAAACTTTTGTTTGGATTTTTCTCTTCATCTTCTCTCCATCATTATTTTTTGTTGGTTTTCTCACAAAAAAATATTTTCTCACAAAAAATTTTTTTAAAAGCAAGCAAGTTTTTGAAACAACAACGCCCGTTTTTGAATAAATTGTTGGATCAAATACTTTGCTGTAAAAACAAATACTTTTGCTGTTGAATCAAAGACGGAGATTCAACAGCCGAAAGTTATTGGTTTAACTACGGGTATTTTTTTCAGAGTATGTACATATATGAAAAGAGTAAAAGTACCTATTTATCCATGATCCCGATACGAAACTTTCCTTGGAAGAAATTCACTTAGAATAAGCTAACGAGAATGCACCGAAAACCCTATAAAACTTCCATTGGCAAAAATCAATCCTCTTTATCTTTAGCATGTGTTTATATCATGTCTCCACATAACGTCTTTCACTTTTTTCTGCATTCAATCTTCGTTCGACCTCGAAACCAGTGCCGAAACTCACTGATTTCCATACAAATTTCTGAAAGCGAAACGCTTGATTGAAACACTTGTTTCGTTCTCAATCCCGATGATATCGATGATTGCTCTAATTATGTATCGAAAATCTATCGAAATCTCACACAAACCAAAACAAAAACGCAAAAATGAGCAAGCATACAAACTTTAAGAACAAGAAAGATAAATTTTAAACTGAATAACGATCAGCCACGTGGAGACGGGTTATTTAGCGAGATGTTTCGCTGGCGAATCAAGTTATGTGGAGACGGGCTTTTATGGCCCTCACTCTTTCGTTCGATTCGAAAGGAAACTCATCGCTTTCATTTTCTATTCCACATATTCTATAGAATGCGAATATGATTTCTCATAGAACTACAGAGGGCCCAGGTTGCCTTGGTCTGACATATGTATTTATGTAAGAGTGTGTATATCTTGAGCCATAATGACTCAAAGGCAGCTGAGTAATCCACCTTGCGTAAAGTTGCATTGCATTTTTTATTTTTACATATTTTTATCTTTTTATTTTTATTTTTGTGGCAAAAATCACCACAAAATCGACGCATTTAAAAAGGCAGCCCTCATGTGTGTATATGTAGATATGTATGTATGTATGTCCGCATAAAGTTTCAATGGCTCAACATGCAACAACAAACATCATTATATGACTCAAAATGACAATCACAACAACACTTTAAGCGCGCATTGCAAAACAAGCAAAAGCAAAAATAAAATACATAAAAAATAAAGCGCCAATTTTGAGCCGCCTAAAATTCATGGGAATTGGGAGCAGATGTTATAAAGTTGCTGCCTTTCTTTTCAGTTCTTATTGTTGTTGTTGGCGCATTCTTGTTGAGCCACAATGGAATTGGCGGTGCAAGTTTGTGAAAGCGTCTTAAAAATAAAAACAAAAAAAAAACACTACGAAACAGGAAGATGCTTGAGATGTGTACACTGCCTTTGAGCAAGTATTTCAAGCAAAAAAAAAAAAAAAACGAAAACAAGCACAACAACATTTATTGAGCCCCAGTCAAACAAGCTTCGTTTTGGCGCAAAAATTTTTATGATGCTGATCAGAGATCAGCATGCGATACATTTTTTGTGATTTAGAGTATACTCATAAAAAATGCGGTGGGAGTATGACCGCAACCGCAAAATATGCGATCATAATAAACACCGTACCGCATTTTCTTGATCAATTCCGGTATGCGGTAGTATGGATATCACAACACCGCAAACACCGCATCTCGTAAACGCCGTATACCGCAAACACCGCATTTCCCAAATAGAGATATTTACAATGTTGCCAGTGTGATTTTTTGTTTGTAATTTTTACCGTATTATGGATTTCTGATGAAAAATACTACTAATTACAATTTGATTTTAACCAAAGAATATCTATACAGGAAAACTCTCAGGATTGGTTTTTTTTTTAATTTTTTCATTGAAAGGGCCACTTAAAATTTAGGCCCGGTTTCACCAACCGGTCTCAACTTAGTTAAGCCGATTTTTTTTACGTTTTCAGTTTCACCATGCAACTAATCTAAGTCACAAGTTAGTCAGCTTTTGCCTTGACTAAAACTAAACTAAGAATTTGAGTCACTTTAGCAAATTCCACTACCAAAAGAGCGAATATGACAAAAAATGAGCAAACACAGCAACCAAAACAACCAAAAAACCCAGTATTCGCCATAAAAGGTTGGTTACAAAGCTATTTTCTTAGACTATTTGGTGAAACCCAAAAGTAAGTTAGCCTAAAATCTGGGCTAAACTAATGGCGTTTTCGATTCTGGCATAAAATGTCACCCTTTAATATCTCAATTATAAAATTACCTAACCTGACTTCGTTTTAAATGGCTCGATTTGTAGATAATGATGCCCTCTGACTTAGTTAGAGGTCAATATTCGCTGATTTTACCACACAAGCTTACAAGATGGCTAAGAAAATCAAACAGGGCAACATTTTTTGGAGAAACGAAAACGGCATAAGTCAAAACTTAGTTTTAGCTTTAGTCACGTTGGTGAAACCGGGCCTTAGAGTTTGTTTACATTCAAAATAATTTGACTAATGAATTTCAAGATAAAAATATGTATGTCCTATTTACATGAAATAGAGTTTTTTCGTAAAATCCTTGAATCACATTTATGGCTTCTTAGTAATACGCATAAGTTTTGTTTGCACATTTTTGTTTGTCTGTGAAATAATTCTTTATTTTCCAACGAGGCATTCATTCAATTTGCACAGTCGACAAAATTGGCTACGATACATTGATTGAAACCGAAGTTTTTGTCATTTTATTGAAGCTACAACAATACACATGTTTGTTTTTATATATTTTATTATTCGCCCGTCAGAATGAATAATTTTCCGTCAATCTAGCAATTCGTTTAACTGAGAAACATAGTTGAATTAGATGTCTTTTTTACGGCAAAGCTGAAGTACTGAATGTGTCGATCGTCATTTAAATACATTTAATTCAACTATGTTGTCAATTAAACGGATTGCTAGTTTGACGGAAAAGTATTCATTCTGATTGCCCTATTAGTCGTATTGGATTTCAAAAATGAATTTTTGATTATTTCATTATTGAAAAAATATTTTATTATTAAAAAACTGCCACAAAAAACAAAGCACACAAAAATAAAAAAAAATGCTTGAGAATAAATTTGCTGTATATCGCTAGCTTAGAGTGCAAACTGTGTAAGTCCATTTTTAAGAAAAAGTGTTTTTACATGTAGAACGCTAGAAAAACCAAATACGCACCGCGCTAAACAAGTCTGTGACTCTTGTCATATTTCCACTCGTTGTTATGCAGGGATACGCAAATTGTGTAAGTCCAAAAAGCGAAGAAAATTGTGTAAGTCCAAAATATTTACATGAACAGAAATTTTTTTTTCATTTTGAAATTTTTTTATTTTTTGTTTTTTGTCTCTCCTAGAAAGTTTGAAAAAAGGACTTACACAATTTGCACTCTAAGCTAGCGATATCTTATAATCAGTAACACATATCTACATATGTATTCATGTACAAATTAATTTTCAATTGCCTATACCTTTGCAGTGTGTGAAAAATTTCCGGCAACACTGAATAGTATACAAATAAACAAATGCGGTGTTTGCGGTGATTGCGGTGTTTGCGATATGCGGTGTTTGCGGTATACGGTGTTTGCGTTATGCGGTGTTTGCGGTATGCGGTGTAAACAACACTAAATACCGCAATATCATTTAGGTTTTCAATCAATGCGGTGGCGGTGAATTTTTTTTCTGGGTACTTATTTTTTGAGCCACTTAAAAAATAAGTATTTTTGCGGTGCTTTAGAAAATGCGGTGCACAGCTGCTGATCTCTGATGCTGATCAAAGAAATTTTTTTGTTGAGCAAATTAAAAATGCACAAAAAATGGTAGAAGGCAACCTTTTTGGCATACATATAAAAAACACATGTCGATTTGCACCTGCAAATACTTACTCTTTCCCAGCACTACTTAATTCTTCATATATTGAGCTGAAATAATCGGAAATTAGCTTTTTTGTTTGTGCTTTTCTTTTTTTGTTATTTACGATCTTTAGGTTTGTTGGTTGTGGCCGCTGATGTCATTTCTCATACAGAATGGTTTGGAAGTATGTATACTAGCGAGGGGTACCCTGTTTTAGACTTTTGGTTGAGAGTGAAAGTGAGATTTTCAGTAGACTTAATATCCTAGGAACTATGTACATATGTACATATGCATTCTTCAAGTACCTACATTTCAAGTTCACTAATGGTCCGCTTAACAAATTAAACATTATTTGGAATTGAGTTCGCAAAGATTCCATGGGTATGCGTTTTTAGACTCACATGCTAATTAAAAACGTCGGTTGCATATTTTCCTTAGCAATATTGGCAACCCTTGCTTTAATTAAAGCATTACGCAATCAGGCAGAGATGCCTTTCCAATTAAGGAAATGAATTAGAATAATTTTGAATTATACATACATACATACATGGATACATATTTATATCCAACTGAGCAATCAATTTGAGTAATTTAAGAACTTTGCATTTATTTACTTGTGACAGTCATATATAGAAGTATCCTGCAATAACTCTGTGACTGAAAGTACTACCACCATTACAAAAATATTATATTACCAACACATTTGCACTCGTATGTGTTTTAGCCAAGTCCAAAAACGATGAGATAGAATAGAACTGAATGGAATTTGAAAATACACGTGATGAATAAAACGGTCACAAATGCTCCCGATGCCCTTAATACCATGTCTCCACATAACGTGTTTCGCTCTTTTTTTCTACACTCGCTCTCTCAATCTTGTTTTGACCTCAAAACGAGTGCCGAAACTCGCCAATTTCCATACAAATTTCTGAGAGCGAGTGAAGATTGAAACAATTGTTTCGTTCTCAATCATCTTGCCAAACCCGATGATGTCGATGCCTTCTCTAATTTTGTATCGAAAATCTATCGAAATGTCACACAGACCAAAACAAAAACGCAAAAATAAGCAAACATACAAACATTTAAGAAGAACAAGAAAGAGAAATGTTAAACTGAATAACGATCAGCCACGTGGAGACGGGTTATTTAGCGAGATGTTTCCCTAGATGTTTCGCTGGCGAATCAAGTTATGTGGAGACGGGCTTTAACAATGTAATAGGAAATATCCCAAAACTTTAGGTCATGCGTGCTGGTCATATGACCAGCATATTTCTTGCAGGGATGCGTATATTTGTATACACAAATCAGACCTGTTAAATAATGATTATTAATCGTAATGATTACTGGTTTGATTGATTATTTTTTAAGTATCCATTTAATGATTGATTACCCATTGTTTGCAAATTTTAATGATTATTTTGCATTTACCATTAAAAAAAAATTAAAAAAAATCTAAAAAAATCATAAATAATTAAAAATAATCAAAATAATTTTTTTTTTATTTTTTTTTTATTTTTTTTATTTTTATCAATACCGTTGTAAAGAAATATGCACATTTGTACGTATACGTATGTGCATTCGTATCCAAATTTCTTTGCAACAATATTGAAAAAATCAAACAAAATTTATAAAATCAAAGAAAAAAAAAAATAATAAAAAATCAAAAAAAAAATCATAAAAGATCAAAAATAATCAAAAATAATCCTTATCGGAATTTAACAGGTCTGACATAAATACACTGAAAAAACAACTTACTCAGATTGTGGAAAAGTATGTATGAATGATTTGGAGCTAAAGACATATTTTCATGGTTTTGATGTACAATTTTCTTCAAATCAAGCAATAAAAACGACGTTTTAAAGAAAATTGTATTCACAACAATGAAAATATGTCTTTAGCACCGAATCATTCCCATTTTTCCATAATCTGAGAATTTTTATTTTTTTGTGTGTATATACATATGTATATATAATATACACTCTACATATATGTACGCATGTATAAACAGTTTCAATATTTCAATTAACATTGACGACCCTGCAGGCAAAGTCTCTAGTTCCGCACTAGGTCGCATTTTTCGCAACTACTAGATAGTGCGAGCTAAATCTCTTTTGCATGTTATCAACTGGCGAATTTAACACGGCGATGTCTGAGGTGGTGTCAATTATCACCCTCTGCACTACATTTTCGATAGTTCCGAACTATATTTCATATAGTATGTAAGTGCGGATGCAAATAGAATACTCTTTATACCAAATGCTTCACTAACCATATGAGAATTGCAATACACAAATATACAAAGCTAAACTAACGAAAAATTTTCATAGAATTTTTGTCGCTTCGAAATTGCACACAAATCCAAATGTGTCTTATAATTGTCACTGCTTCTGAACTGATGGGGATCTAACTACAATTGAACTAGTTCTGTTTTCACACCCTTTCGTTGATTTGGAACTAGAAATTTTACTCACTAGTTATTGAATTCCCTGCAGGGGAAGGCATATACACACATCCCTTCGACAGGCAATGCACTTCATAATTTTCGTATTTTTTTGACTTTAAATTTGCATTGCCAACAGCTACCTAATTATCATTATTGTGTTAGTCAACACGATCATTAGCGTTGCGCCGTCGGGTTAAGTCATTTTCGCTGGCGACCAACCGTGCCTGTAACGATCTTTGTCACTTACCAACCGGGCGGATTTTCTAATGGCCATGGAGTGCAGCCACCAATATTGATGCAATCCATTTTATTTTTAGTTTTCAATGTCACACAGTGGACCTTTTTTGCTTTGGTGTTGGTGGGTTTGAAATTTAATAACAAAATTACTGCATTTTGGGCAACGTTTTAAAATTACATTTAATTTCAATAAGAACGAATCTTAATTTACTAACCTCCAAATAGCATTGGGGATACACTCGAAATAGGTGCGAAGAAGAAATGAGAACCATACTACATTACTTATTTTAAGACAAACACTCTCTATACTAAATATTAAAATTTCCTTTCGAGAAGGCGCTGCATTTCCATTTCATAACAAATGAAAAATACAGCGGGTAGCGAAGGTGCGCTTATGCTGGAGAACGACCTACATAGTTCTGGAATCAAAAAACAATATTTTCCTCATTGATCATTGAAACTGAGGTTTTGTAAAACTTAAAGAAGCATAATCTAAAATTTCAAGCTTTTCTTCAGGCGCCGCAAAATTTACATTTCGCTCCCACTGTGCGTCTATCCATAAACGCAAGTAAATGCTGTCAAGTCACAAGCACGCGACGTGCGACCCCTACTTCAGAGGTGCTATATTTATACATACATGGATCTATGTGTGTGTATTTGTTAATCAGCTCAATATACATGCATTTCTGCATATAAAACAAAAATTTAAATCCCTGTCAGTTGGTAAGCCAGGCGTTCGCCCTCCCTTTATGGTTGCTGGAAATAACGCTAAGCAACCGAAGCCAGAAAATTTATTCGTAATCGCTTGCGCTGCTTTTTCGCTAGCTTATGGCATGTATGTATGTATGCACATTAGGGCGGTCCAAAATTGTATGAAGAAAATCTCATTTCACGCGACTGTACTACGGAAAACTATACTGAAATTTTTCCCTTACACATACATACTTATATTAAAGTTTAGATGTCCCGCAAATGCTTCCTTCTGCTTTTACATGAGTGATAATACATAATTTTTTGGAAAGCCCTTGATGAGCAAGAATGATTTTTTTAACATTAAAGAGACGGATAATATATATTATCAAAAATAGGTTATCTTTTAGAACTCAGAAAAATGTTATCATAAAGATGTCCTCAGGCGGCTCATAAGAGACTTTTCTGATAACTCTGTCATCTTATGAGCTCATTTTGTTTAGCCGGACGGTTCAGTGATAATACAAACTTTTTTGGAAAGAAGAAAGAAAGAAAGACCTCTAAATGGAATTTTTTTAATCATTAAAAAGCAAACACATTGCTTTAGTAGTACATAATATCATAATAAAAATAGGTAAAAAAACTTTTTAAGTTAAACGGTCTTATGTTATACATACATTGCAATGTTTAAGATAAATGTACTAAAAACCAAAAAATAATAAAATAGATACAGTCGTGGGAATTATAAACATTTGCATAGACTAGACTAAAATAAAACCGTGGGGCACGTCAATTGTCTACAAATTATCGACTTATGTGCGATAGAATAATCGTTTAATTCGTCGTTAGGCAGTTGGCCCGCAGACGGTGAGGAAATTACTTACTATTTTCTTGCTCATGAAAATTTCAATAGTTATACACTCCATGTTAATAAAAGAGATGTTTCAACTAGTTTATCGTTGGACATTCACACGAGGAATCGTTTCACTGCTCGTAGTTTGTCTTTAATCGACAAAACATATGATAAAAGTACTACTCGCTCACCACTATGAAACCCTAAAACTCGCTTATAATCGAGCTTGCTAGCTTTTTTCCACATTCTAGCCCTACTTATCACACGTCCATCGTTGTCGGTTGAACAACTGCCTAATTATAGTGTAACATTACAAAACAAACATTTTAATCAACGATTGTAGACAATTGACGTGCCCCACGGTTTTATTTTAGTCTAGTCTATGCAAATGTTTATAATTCCCACGACTGTATCTATTTTATTATTTTTTGGTTTTTAGTACATTTATCTTAAACATTGCAATGTATGTATAACATAAAACCGTTTAACTTAAAAAGTTTTTTTACCTATTTTTATTTTCTAGTTTTTAGTTTTTATTTTTTATATTTTTTTTTACCATTTTGTTCCCACGAGTAATGGACATTTAAAAGGTCGACCCCCCCAGAGGTCCAATAAAGGGGCAAGGCTATGTACAACAAGATGCGCCTGAGTCTTGAGGGGAAAACGCTAACGACATATCATTTTTATCCACCCTAATGCCATACAGTTCTCCGCGCGTTTTAACCTTTCACCGCCACACAGTCCTCAACACGATACAAAATCTTGACTTGGGTGGTGGATTCAGGCTGGATTAATCAGATACCTAAATTACAGATTCAATTTCTAAATTTAAATCTTATTATTATACGCCATTTAGTCTTAAACTTTGCAATGTATGTTTAACATACAACCGTTTAACTTAAAAATTTTTTTTAACTATTTTTATTGAAATAGAGCGACTCACGCGCCACCTAGCGTCTCCAGTTTTTTTTAAACATTTGTAAATTATTTAAGTAATGCACATGCTAAATATCAGCCAAATCGGTCCATAATTAGGATTTTCAGTTTTAATTACCCCGATATCAGCTCCACCTAGCGGAATTTTTTTTTAAGAAAATATTTCTTTTCAAGGTAGTAATACATGTTCCGAATTTCAGCCAAATCGGACCATAAATGCGATTTTTGTAAATATAGCGACCCACGCGCCACCTATCGGAAGTTTTTTTTAGGAAAATATTTATTTTCAAGGTAGTAATACATGTTCCGAATTTCAGCCAAATCGGACCATAAATGCGATTTTTGTAAATATAGCGACCCACGCGCCACCTAGCGGAATTTTTTTTTAAAGAAAATATTTCTTTTCAAGGTAGTAATACATGTTCCGAATTTCAGCCAAATCGGACCATAAATGCGATTTTTGTAAATATAGCGACCCACGCGCCACCTAGCGGAAATTTTTTTTAAGAAAATATTTCTTTTCAAGGTAGTAATACATGTTCCGAATTTCAGCCAAATCGGACCATAAATGCGATTTTTGTAAATATAGCGACCCACGCGCCACCTAGCGGAATTTTTTTTCATAATATTGCATTGTCATCGGGGTTATACATGCGTACAAAATTTCAGATTAATCGGTTGACAGGAAGAGGGTGAAATTTGAATTACTAAATTTGACCCAACAATAAAACAAACGGGGTGAGCTAAATAAAACCGTTTAAAAATAGCCTTGTTACGCAATGGTTTGTTGGGTTTTAATTTTTCGGACCACCTTAATGTACGTACATATTTCATTTTTAATTTTTCACTGCAACAGCTGTTTTCACTGCTGTTCATTGCAATTTGCTATTGATAGCAAAATGCACATGTGAATCTGCATTTCGCTATTTTTTTTTCGTCTGTATGTATGTATGTATATGTATGTGTGTGTGTAAGTGAGCATTTCAAGTGCAACAATGCAATTACACACATTTTTAGTGTAGCGCACATGAATTGGCGTTTTTATTTAGAAGTTTTGTTTTTAAGTTTTTTTTTTGCTTCTTTTCCGATTTGCTGACTTTTCGTGAAATCCATGCAACGCATATTTTCATTGCGGAATTCGCATTCCGCATTTTGGCACGACTTCGAAAAACACAAGCAAACACACAGACTATTGGCAAGCGGTTGCAGCGCACAAAGAGGAAATGCAGTGGCGAGGCAAGCTGTTTTTTTTTTTTTTTGTTTTTACTTTTTATTGCTTTTATTACTTTTACTTGTGTGTGTTGGTTGTTGTTATCTTTCTGTCATTTCACATTTCAATGGCACAGCACGACGCGCAGCGTCAGCCCAACGCATTCTGCTCAGTCAACTCTAGCTGACACCGTTGACTGGGTGTCGTCAGAAGCATACATACATACATACGTACATATTTATATGGCGAGAATGCGCCGTAAAACCATGCATGATTTTATTTTCTTTTATTTAGTATTTTTAGCACACAAAGTGTAACCGGAAGGCGCCGAAAGCCTCAACTGTGCAGCGCTAGCACGTACTACATATGTATCTATTAGATGGCATTAAATCTAGTATAAATGTAGCTACGGGTGTACTCTATGTATGCATGTGTATGTCATGAGTGCATCCGCTGGCTTGCAATCTGGAAAATGTTATGATTAATTTTTATCTTTAGGATTTTTGTTGGTTTTTTTTTGTCGTTATGTGTAGCAAGGTATAAATTCATATAAACAGTGCTGTGCATAGAAATAGGGACCAATATTTACTCCGCACAACTACGCCAGTTAAGCCTAGTTCTAACCTCAAAGCTGTTTAACTGCGCTAGTTGCATGAATTTGCTATGCCGTGAAATGTTGCTAGCAACATGTATGTATGTATGTACATACATTTATGCCGAATGAGATAAAACGACATGGAGCGAAAATTTAACAAATTTAAATACATATATAAACAACACAAAAAAAAGCATTTAGCAAATATTCCAAAAAGGTTTTACGTATTTTAGCAGCATTTGAGATGGTTTGCGCGCTTACGACACAATCACAAACAACTTACTTTTCGCGCAATCAAAATATGTTGCTAGCAACATGTTGCTAACATGATTCGCGGTGTTTTACTGATTGTAGGTATGCACTGCTTTAGCGTGTGATAATTGTGAAATTTCACGCGTATTTCACAGTCATGCATTTTGTTTGGTTATTGACAGCAGTTTCACATAAACTCGAACTTATTACTCTGCTTTATGTGTTTTTGTTTTGTTGGACGGCTCAATTTCAATGCGCCGCTCTGCTGCATCCATCGCCTGAGGTTATCATTTCATCAGCGGTGTAACCGACACGATTTCAATGATAACGCACTCGAAAGCTCTCATTGCGCGCTGTTATGGTTGTGCCCTAAGTGGACAACCGACTGTGAAGATTACGATCACAAATATGATGGAAGTACCTACTTACATATGTACATGTAGCTAAAAAGCATTTGCGTATAATGTTAAGCAGCATTTCGGGAAGCTGTTCCATTTCAAGTACCCACCACTGTAATTTGCGTACATATGTATATAAATGGATCTAATTAGATCTATGCATATGCATATGTATGTATGTATGTATGTATACACACTTGCAACATCACCTATGCATGCGCAGCTACAATTGAAACATTTTTACCTTTCGAGTCCATTTGTTCGGGCCACTCTAGGTACAGGGCCGTAGCTAGACTTAAATTTAAGGTAGGGCAGCGTTGGTTTAAGGTAGGGCGGAAGTAAATAATGTATCACAATTAATCTGACATCGAGGCATGGCTTCCAAAATCAATCAGCATGTATATCACTTTTTTCTAGGTCAGTGACGTACATTTAATACCTATTTGTTGACACATAATTATTGTGACAGTACATAAGCAATACTCATTGAGAATAAGCCAACAAGATGGTTCATCTTCCAGATTTATATGTGGAGATCCACGTCTAAGTGGGAGTGAGTACTGGGTGGGCGATACGAGTAAATAGATACGACCAAAAGTACCATTTAAGTTTATTGTTTCTGCAAACTTATTCTAATAATAAAAATAGTAAAAGCATTCAAAACAGCTGAATTCTGCGGTTCGCCATGTTATTAAAAATGCGAGGAACTTCGTTCAGATCAACCGATTTTGTTCTCTTTTTCTCAAAGGCGAGAAATACCATACCAGCCATTCTCTCGTGACCCATTGACAGCCTTTGAGGCCTATTGATTGCAGTTATGGGCCCGTCAGAATGAATACTTTTCCGGCAACCCAGCTCCGTTTAACTGACACATACTTCAATTTCATATATTTGTTACGGCAAAGTTGAAGTACTGAATGTGTCGATCGTCATTCAAATACATGTAATTCCACTCTGCTGTAAGTTAAACGGATTGCTGGATTGATGGAAAAGTATTCATTCTAACGCCCCCATTAGTGTTGAGAAGGTTGTTTCGCACACTGCAATACTACATCATATGGTCGCTATAAATGCAAAAAGTTCATATGTGTCTTTAAACGCCTCTCGTTGCGGTGAAGATAGGGACCAACCGCCATACGCAAATAAGCGAGAGACAAAATTAAAGCCGAAAATATTATTAAAAAATTAAATGCAACAGAAAATTTAATTTTAAAAATTTTTAATTTTAATTTAATTTCCTTCGATTATTCCATACCTAAGAGAGCTATGATCTTTAAATTTGGTATGTGGGTCATCTGTGGCCGCTGTGGTGCAGTGGGTAGAGTGCTCGCCTGCTATGCCAGAGGTCTCGGGTTCAAACCTCAGTCCGAGCAAAACACCAAAAAAATTTTTCTAATTAGTAAAAATCCAATTGTTGGGTTTTTTAAGAGCAGCGGTCACCTCTCGGCAGTGGACGGCATACCCTCCGAGTGTATTTCTGCCATGAAAAAGCTTATCACAAAAAATGCATTCGCCGTTCGGAGCCGGCATAAAACTGTAGGTCCATCCAATTAGTAGGAAAAACAAAACTTAAGGAGCACACCTTGAATTGGGAGAGAAGCTCGGCCATAAAACTCGTCAGAGTTATAATGGTGCCATTGTATTATTATTATTATGTGGGTAATCTGTAGGTATGCACGCAAATCAAGGTGAGAAACAAATTCTCGAAAATGATTAAACGATAACCATAGAAAATTTAGACACCTAATTTTTCCATCGAGTAAAATGTTTTAGATTTAGGGATGCAAATTTTGAGGACCAACATCGATACATCGATGTTCAATGTATCGAAAAAATTAACATCGATTCTAAAGAAACATCGGAAGAAAACCATCGATACATCGATGTTTTTTTTTCAGATAAATTGTTCGAAAAATACATGTCTCCGGTGGAGTTGATAATATATATAATTGAATGGCTGTTGGGTACTCTCTCACACACCCCGGAATTGGAATTTTCATGGAAATTCGACCCGTAACGTGGAGTCACATTACTAACCTGTGGAGGATTTATTATGTTTATTTATAAATTACCACTGACTAAAACAATAGTCAAATATCGTCAGGGTTGACATCGATGTATTATCGATTTTTCGATACTTAGTAATTTTCAAACGTCGATGTTAAACATCGAATTTTCGTTCGATACTATCGATGTTTCAAAAACATCGATGTATCGTTTGCATCCCTATTTAGATTAGCACACAGCCTTAGAAATCAATTCCGCGCTTTGGGTGTTGTTCGCTCACAGTGAGATTAGTTTTTGGCAGAAAAGTGCCGGAATGAACCATTCCTTTAACCAAACTACAAAAATTCGATGGTCTTATTTAATTATATCTGTGTTGCAGGGTGGATTCTCCATATCATACATTGCAACCGCAATAATTTTTTATCTCAAACTATGACAAAAAATTTAATTATAATAATTCATCTCACTTGCTGGCCTTTTTAAGGTAGAGCATTCTAATTTTAAGGTAGGGCATTGCCCCACAATGCCCCCCCCCCCCCCCCCCCCCCCCCCCCCCCGCCTAGCTACGGGCCTGTCTAGGTATCGCATTCTGATTCATTCAATTCATTCAAATCAATCGAAAGCTGAAATTTCATTGTTCATCAACACAAAGTAAGTGAAAGGAGTGTTGTAAAGGATCAAAAGAATTTTTTATATGTATGTATGTATGGAAAAATCGCAACAACAACAACATGTGCACAAGCATACAAATGAATATGTACAACGAAAATAAAAACAATTGCGCAGTGCGTGTGTCAGCAGCCAATTTGGGCCTCTTTTATTGTCCTTTCTATATTTATGTAAGTACATATGTAGATACGATCGTTCATTCGACCGTCCGACCGACCGACCGACCGACTGACTGCGTCTGCCTGTACGTGGATTTGCGTTTTGTGTGTCTGATTTCTGGGTTGTTTGGGTTTTTGCGTTGTGACGCTACTTTTTGGCGCGAGGGTTAAGCAAAAGCGGTGAAGAGCGAGCCGTGGCAAGATTATAATAAAAGTTGCTGTTGTTGTTGCTGTTACTGCTAGAGCAACGTTGCGGATTAGAATGCGCAGATATCGCACCAACTACCTACTATCTACATACATAAAGTTCTATATAAAAGTAGCTGATGAATTAAGGGTGGGCATGTGGGGTGGTTATAGTACATTCATATGCAGGCTATCGGGGCGGAAAGCGACCTTACGGCTATGGGTGGTTAGGTGGATGATAGGTAGGTAGTGGATTTTCGAGAATTACAATTAAAATTCTGCAAGCGCAAGTACCTACCAACAAAACTGCGTTACACATCGAATTTTTCATTAATTGCATACACTGTACTGAATCTAAAATTTGCTGTTTTTAGCTGCAACCATTTTGTGACTAAAACGCAAAAAGATTGTACATAAAGCACCCTAAATCATAAAGTGACACAACTCAAAATTTTCATGAGAGCCAAAAAACTTTTTTTCTTCACAAGCAATCATTTGGCAAAAAGCAACGTACCTACCTAGATATAATGGCTATTTTTCAGTTCAAAAGCTACGATTGAAAAGTTTCTTTTTTTTGTAATCTATAGAGATATGACCATATTTTCTGTGTACCTTTAATGATAAAAACCGATTTCCAGAAATTTTGAGTTGTGTCACTTTATGATTTTGGGTTCGATATGTACATACATATTATGTACATATATAGAAAGGTATTTAAATATTTATTTATGTATGTATTGATGTAAAGTAAATGGTTGAAGTAGATTTTCTATTCGATCGATCGAGTGAAAGGCACTTAGAGGGTTAAAATTGGGTCGGCTTTCCATTAAGGAAGCACGCGCCGAGAAAAATTACTTATCCAGGGGAGTAGAGGTTATCTCACATATCTCAAACCTGAAATCAAAACTTTCCAGAGGCTTATAGTTTACAAGATATGGATTGTTAAAGTTGGATGGGTCCATAGAATTACCCCAGAAAGAGAGTTCTCGTAAACTATAAATGTCCGGCAAGTTTTGATTTCAGTTCTGAGATCTGTGAGAACCCATGTATAGCTAGTTTTTTCGGAACGTGCTTCCTTAATGGAAATTTTTCCCTTAAAATTTCCTGCGAAAATTCTAAGCAGCAATTTAATTGGGGCCATCTGCAGTTGAACGAACTCAGTCCAGAAAATTCAGCACTTAAGCTAGCCTACCTCAACATGTATGTATGTATGTACAGAGAAACCTCCCCTAACGGACACCTCTCATAGGCGGACACCTCCCTTGAGCGGACATTTTTTCATGCACCAAGGTTTAGGTTCAATTTTTAGAACAAATTGCCCTCTCTTAGGCGGACACCCTCTTGGCCGGACGCGGACATTTATTTACTACTGAATTGAACTAAAAACTTCTATTAAGCGGACACGAACCTCTCGTCAACGGACACTTTGCTTTTTTTTTTCATAACAAATCACATAAAAACCTCTGTTAGGCGGACACGAACTCCTCTTATGCGGACAAAATATAAGTATGTATAGCAATATAAAAAAAGTTCGCTGAATGTTCGTTAAGTAAAAAGCGCTACGATGAAAGGGGAATCACCAATTAAAATGAATGTCCGCATGACTTTATTGGAAGATATAACAACATTCACGGATTTCCAGTTAGATGTTCTAACTGACGAAAACGTCGAAACCATTGAAGATGATAGTACCGATACTGAAAGTATTAGCGCTGAAAGTCGGTAATGCAATCTCCTCGAACGAAATGGCTTTGACTGCAGTTTCAAATTTGAAAAGATTTTGCACAGAAGACCTTATTGCGTTTGAATTGTTGCAGAAATTTGAAAGCCATCTCCAAAATAATTTTATTTTAAATAAGCAAAAAACCCCTCGTCAACCGACAATTTCACAATTTTTTAAATAATTTAAAATATATCCCAACATTTCTAGTTCTCAGCAACTTACTAATTGTAATTTAATATGTATGTTAATACTTTATGTATATACAGAGAAACCTCCCCTAACGGACACCTCTCATAGGCGGACACCTCCTTTGAGTGGACATTTTTTCATGCACCAAGGTTTAGGTTCAATTTTTAGAACAAATTGCCCTCTCTTAGGCGGACACTCTCTTAGCCGGACGCGGACAGTTATTTACTATTGAATTGAACTAAAAACTTCTATTAAGCGGACACTAACCTCTCGTCAACGGACACTTTGATTTTTTTTCATAACGAATCACATAAAAACCTCTATTAGGCGGACACGAACTCCTCTTATGCGGACAAAATATAAGTTGTATAGCAATATAAAAAAAGTTCGTGGAATGTTCGTTAGGTAAAAAGCGCTACGATGAAAGGGGAATCAGCAACTAAAATAAATGTCCGCATGACTTTATTGAAAGATATAACAACATTCACGGATTTCCAGTTAGATGTTCTAACTGACGAAAACGTCGAAACCATTGAAGATGATAGTACCAATACTAACTACCGCTGAAAGTAGGTAATGTAATCTCCTCGAACGAAATCGCTTTGACTGCAGTTTCAAATTTGAAAAGATTTTGCACGGAAGACCTTATTGCATTTGAATTGTTGCAGAAATTTGAAAGCCATCTGCAAAACAATTTTATTTTAAATAAGCAAAAAAAAACCTCGTTAACCGACAATTTCACAATTTTTTAAATAATTTAAAAGATATCCCAACATTTCTAGTTCTCAGCAACTTACTAATTGTAATTTCATATGTATGTTAATACTTTATGTATATACATACATACATACATATGTACATATGTATATGTACATATTTATGTATTTTAGTGAAATTTTGAAGACATAAGATTATGAATGGTTTATACCATAGGTGGCCACAAATTAAGCATAAGGGAGCCACACGACAACAACATCAATAAAAATTGCAACAACCTTCTTCTCGGTTTTAATAAAAATATTATTTTGCCAAATAACGGTTTATTGCAACAACATACATAAAAAAAAATATACCATGAGCACTTTCTATTCTTAGGGCCGTTTACTCAACCTCTGATTAACGCTAACCACGGTTAAAGTTCGGTTAAACATCATTATCGACTTCATCAAACCATGTATTTAACATATGGTCGATAATGCAGTCCATAGCTTAACCGGACCTTTGTCCTCCGGTTAGCGTTAATCAGAGGTTGAGTAAACGGCCCTTAGATGTCATTTTGAAAAGAACAAATGTACAATGCACCTACATACATACATATGTATAGATATGCTGCAGCTAGGCATTCGAATATTTTGCTAAACAACATGAACGAGGTAGCAGATATAAATGTACAACCATATGTACATATGTATGTACATATGTATGAAGGCGTAACTACACAATGAATGTCGGTCGAAGCTGGACCGTTAGGTTTGAGTGCTCGCCGCGACGACGATTTCTGTGAAAAAAAGAAATGTGCGTTATTCTGTCGAAATTGATTTGCTTGTTGTTGGGAGCCACTCGGAGCCACAGCGATGTTGTTGGGAGACAAACGGAGTCACTGGAGCCATTGGGTGGCCATGTATGGTTTATACCACCCTAATGCAATTTTTTATCCATGCATGTTAAACGTAGTCAAAAATCATTAATCTTTTGCAAAAGAAATATTTCGATCGCTTCAGTAGAACCCGAAATTAAACACATAAATATTATCCCCATGATTGCTTGCAGACAAAAAACCTATCTTAGCTTGTATATGAATATGCATGTTACATATGTAGATATGTATGTACATATGTATATTTTTCGCACTCTCACTCACCTGACCATCATTAACAATTCAATTTAGTTCCGGTAGGTAACGAACGCACCTTCTTCCGGCAAAGCCCAAAAGCACACGTATGCAAATACACATCCATACAAACAAAGCTAGCAAAAAGGTAATGTAAACAAATTGCTAACCAAAATAGAATATTCATTAATGAAAATGAAAGCAAGCAAAAAATTCAAGCTTCGCATAATCACATTTGTACATAAAAAAAACAGCTCGTTAAAGGGGCTGAGTGGAGGGGAGACGCCTTACTAAACGAAAAGCAAAGCAAGAAAAAGAAAACAAAACAAAGAAACAAAAAACGAAGTTTGTTGTTTGTTATTTGCCGCCGTTTATGCTTGAAAAAGACGTCATTTCAGCGCACATACCTTCTTTATAAATATATGTACCATCCATATGTACATATATTTGAATGGACAACTGGCTACTGGCAATCGCCAACTGACGCAAAGTGGCGAAAGAACAGAAGAAAACAAAAAACCAATTTTTTTCCTTTGCATTAATTTTTTATGAGTTTGCAAATTTTTTTTACAAAGTAAAAAATTATATATGTATATATAATTCATTTGTATGTACATACATGTGCTTTCAAAAACGTGCAAAAAACGCGAAATACGCGAGCAAAACAAAGGTGGTAAGGAAGTTATTGTTTACAACGCTGACGCTGGCGTTTCAAACGTGACCCCCTACAAAAAAATTAATTCAAAACGATCGCATGCTTCGAACCATTTCGAACTTTATTTCTTCAAACATGTTTGAGAGTATGATTGAGTGAAAAAGTGAGTGAGTGAAATAGTGAGTGATTTCTCAATATAGCATGTTGCATCGTGTTTGAATGGAGAAAATATTTCAGTGCTGTTGCTTGTGAGTGCTGAATTGTGACAATACCTGATGGCAAATGGTCGAATATCAATTGTACCGAAAATGGGTACAAATTTACCATATGTTGCACCACGTAATATACGAAGTCACAAAATGCAAGAAATTAATTAAATATGGAAAATTTCAAAGAATGGGAAATTTAAAAAATTTCTATACACAAATCACGCTAATTCTAAAAATTAAATCATTATAGCAGTTGATATTTTTCGAGGTTTGCCCTCTTGTTAGTTTAGCCAACTTATCAGCGTTGTTTGGAAGATCTGTGGCTACGTACGTATTTACATACATACATATGTATATATTTATATATATGAAATTCCTGTATTTTATATGAGCATTTTGTGAGAGATGTATACGGTTTAGAAAGAAAATAGTTTCTGGACTTAGGACAGAAAATAGGTGAAAAATTAAAATAAATTTGCATTTCATATGAAGTGCTTTCTTGTAGCGAAATCATAATTTTAAAAAGCATCAACTAAAATTTTCTCTATTTATTTCACTAAAAGTATAAAGTGTAAGATACAAAATAAATCTTCAATTAAAAGTAAACCTCACTTTTTTTCGTAATTATCGGCCACAAGTCAAATTAATAAGATCTACTTCCTAAGTCTCGCAACGACCTACATACATATTTATTTCGCCACTCCAGTTTCACAGGCAAACACAAATGAATAAGAATTCACATAATTTTATTTTAATTGTTTTCAATGATTGGTGAAATAAACACGCGTCTTGGCTTAAACCTTTAAATAATTTTTTTCCTTTTATCATTTTCAGAAGCTTTGGAGAACTAAGTAAGGCATTTAAAAAAGTCTTGAAAACGTTCTAAACTAAAAGGAAGTTTCAACATGTGATTCCCGAATTGAGAAATTTTATTTTCTGAAGCCCATCTAAATACAAGTGCAACAAAATGAAATCTTAATTTTTTGGATTTCTATTAAGTATAGTAAAAGTTTAAAAATAACTCTGCTCAATAATAAAAAAATTTTACGAAAATGACACCTTTTAGGAAAAATTCGTAAAAATTGCTTAATACTAATCTCTGTTTAATAACAAAAATTGTTTCTAAAAAATGACAGTTCTCCATATAAAAATCACAATTTTTAGGAAAAATTCGTAATAATTTTTTTTTATTGAACACAGGTATTGTGTTTCATTTCAAACAAGGCAAATTCATTATGCTAATGGCAGGGCGAATTTGGCAATATTCGCCTCGATTCGCTTTAAGTTTTTGTCCATCAGAATGTCAAACTCAAAGTCAAATATTTCTTTTTTTGACATTCTTCTGCATTCTTCTGTACACGGCGAGTTAAAACGAGAAGAAAAAGAAGTCAGCTGTTCACGTACCATTACCATATGAATGAATTTACCTTGATTTGATAAAACATCCTGAAACTCAAAATGAGAATTCAGATCTTATCAAAAGTTTTAGATTTTTTTGTCTGCTAATTTTGAGGTAGATATTAGTAGTAAAATTTTTAGCAGAAAAAATATTAGGGAGTACGCCTCGAAGTAAGAGAGGAAGTTTGAAATTTAATTAACTTTAATTTTAGAAAAAATCGTGATTAGTATAATTATGTAGTATGTATCGAATATGCATTGTAGGTAATTATACCGAAGCAGCATTTAGTCTACATTTCCACAGCACTTTTAAACAGCGCACTTGTACGCAAGCAGCAGAAACCAGCTCATACAAGCAGCGTAATGAACACAATTATGATAATATGTATAGACATGAAGAAAATTCGTAAAATCAATTTTAAATTATTTTATTTTAATCATTTATTTATTTAAAAGGAATTAAAAGCAAATGTTCATATATGCGCCAATAATCTACCACCACACCTTTTATTCACCACTTTTACAACACTCATAAAAATACAACTAAATACAACCCTGGCTCAAACGAGCGAGTGGAACATGTTCGTGTTCGTTTTCGCATGAGTTTTTTTTTTTGGGATGGTCGGAAATTGTCGGTCGGCCATTGTGTGAAGAATTAAAAAATTTTCATTCGTATTTCGAACGTTTGTTGGGGAAGTGCATTTTTCATTGAGTGGATCGACCTTTCGTTCCTTTTAATATTAACATATACATATATACACAAAGTAATTTATGCATGTGTGTATATTCTTACTATAGTGGTGTGTACGCGAGTGACTACTGTGTTTTTGTCTAATTGGCGCGTACAACTTGCAGGAAAATTATAAAGCAAAAGCATAAAAAAATCAGTACCTACAAGTTGGAAACAGTGAAAATTCAATAATTTCAACGAAGGCGAACGCGCAAACTAAAGTGGTAAAAGGCGAAAGCATAACATTTTTTTTAATTGCAGTGAGAAAGCAGAAAGCTAAAACGAAAAATCAAATACAATTGTGAGAAATTCATAGTGGAGAGCAAGTAAAAAAAAAATAGCAAAGTCAAAGTAGTTTTGCAACTAAATATAGTACATACATACATACATATATTACAAACAAGCTGAATAGCGCATGTTACATAACAAGTAATAATTGACAAAAAATCGTAAAAGAATATAGATACTAAAAATAAAAAAAAAGTTTATTGAAAATTTGCGAAAATAGCAAATCAAAGCGAGCAATAAAATTTCGCTAATAGTACCTACATTATTTGCTCATGCACGTACAGTCATTAACTTAAAAAAGCACAAGCACTAATATTAAACAAAGTGAAATAAAAATCGTGTACACTTTTTTTTTGTTAATAAATCAAAACAAAATACAAAAATAACAAAATGGCACCCTGCCAAGTGCATCCAATAATAATACGTACAACAACAACAACAGCGAGTGGCAATCGTCGCAGCGCCTCCGCACCACATCATGCGCCCAGCGCACTACTAAATCCAGCAGAGCTGCTGCAGCGCCCCACCGGAGCAGTGCGTAGAAATCTTTTCGGCTCACCGGATCAACGTGAAATGCATCGACAATTCGACAATGAAAATGCACGCCAACGAAAACGCTTGGAAAGCTATAAAATAATCGCACCATTATTTGTAGAATCAGAGCCAACAAAGCAAGATGCAGATGTTTCAACCAGCGTCAATAATTCTGTAGAAAAATCACTACCATTGCCCGATTTGATTGCTAAGGAATTGGAAGCGCATGAAAAGAAATTGGCGGAACGTAAACAAAAAGGAGAGAAGAGTGCGAGCGAGGATGCAAATACGCATGCGATTGCCAGCAAGGATAAGATTGATGATAATGATGAAGGTGTAGGAGGGGCATTAAAGTTGCAACGTCAGAAGGTCTTGGAGACGACACCTACGGCAATGCATACGAAGAAAGCAACAAAATTGAGAACGGTGCATATAAGCAGTAATCGTTCTAGCGAAGTGACGATCCATGAAGCCGCGCGTTACAAACCCTATGCAAAGCAGACTTTGATTACTGGTAAGTTGCAAGGAATTCAACCTTTTTGGATTATTTTAATACTTGCTAACGTGTTTAAAAAAGTCGAATATAAAAAATCTCAGTTCCTGCAACATACAGATTTGCTTGTATTTACATTTACTATCATTTCAACCACCGCTAATAATAAAATATCTACATATGTATGTATGTAGTTAAGTAAAAAAAAAAATCACCTCAAGCAGCCTTCAATTAAATATCCCGCTAAAATTTCGCACTCACATAGTCACAAGTACCTACATACATACATACATTAATTGTGTCATGCGTAAAGTGCACATCAACAACAACACGCCCAACACACCTGATTTCATTTCTTCCCTTTGTTTCCGTTTTCTTTGCCACTGCAAGAGTGTATCTGAGACTTGTTCCTTGCAAGGACACATGCAGTGTTATTGCATATACACACACACCCCTGCTTATATGCACAAATACATGTTTGGTTTGCCTCGGCTTCATTGATTCACACATTAAATTTCCAATAGGATTTATACCTTACTCGAGGGAAGCAAAAGCAGTCTGCTTATGCCTTGGTTTGGCGGTAAATTTTTTGCCGCTCTCGTTTTCAACCCTTGTTTTGTTTGTTGTTATGCAATCGATAAAGGGAAGTCAGTGTTGCCAGTACATGTTATTTATACCGGAATTCTGTAAGCAATCTCTAGTCACTAATAGAGACTTTTGGAGACTTTTTCGTGGTGAGATTGATTTTGAGACAATTTGGTATTCTGTAAGCGAGCTCACGTCTCAAGTCTCATAAAATACGTCACTAATTAGTGACCTGGTGGCGAGGAGGTCACAGAATAAATAAAACTAGTATCGCCGGTGGTAGAAATTCGACCATGCAATTTATTTTTTCAACTTTGTATTGGTACAAAAATTATTCCTTTTCGCGGAGATAAGCAACACTTTCCAAATTCCAGTTGTACCGCAACACTGATTTGCCCTTTTGATCACGGTCCGACGCGAAATCATGGTCAAAATCAAGGCAGATCTAGGAAGGTAGGCCCGGTGGTGAGCGCTTTTAAATTAAAGCGACTCTTCAACTGTGTTTAGGATATTTGTAAACACGTTTACGATATCTATTTATCTTAACCAAAAATTTTATTTATTAATTATAAAGAAAGTAAATAATTTATAGAAAAAATTATATGCCTATGCACTGCTCCTGACTCATACGAACACATCCATATCAATTTTATGTGGATATGAGTATGTTAAATGTGCTAAATAGCCTGGCAATTGTTTGTATGGGAAAAATGTTAGCCTATTAATATATAGATAGTGGGCACATTTGCCAACGAAGCAAAAACGAAGTAAATCAATAATGGTACAAAACTAAAAACTTTATTTAAGTATTAATTATAAAGAAATTAAATAATTTATAGAAAAAAATATATGCCTATGCACTGCTCCTCACTCATACGAACACATCCATATCAATTTTATGTGGCTATGAGTATGTTAAATGTGCAAAACAGCCTGGCAATTGTCTGTATGTTAGCCTATTAATATATAGATATTGAGGTGAACTAAATAAAGCGTGAAAATTTATAAAAACTTAGAATTTGTTTGCTCTTTGCTTGTTCGCTTGTTATTTTCTCTAATAAAACAAGCTTATTTGTATGAAATTAGCAAAATAATAAATAATTTTTCGGGTTTTGCTAACTTACTTTTTTCCGCCATTTCCATCAAGTGTGAATGGTGATGAGATACGACATTTATCGATATTTCAATGTTTTACGTTACATGATTTTTTTTTGCGAATCGGTTCAGGTAAAACACTCATAAAATATTATATTCATAACTATTTTTATAAGTGATAAGTAGAAATGATACGCTTTATTTTTTTATGCAATATATTGCTCATAAATTCATTTCCAAATTTACGTTTTTTAAGTACCTATTAAGAAATTTTTTCAACTAAACTAGTATGTATCGTCGCTATAGAAGAAAAAAGACGCAAACTGTTTTGTTGAGGAAGAAAGAGGCAAACTTTTTTTCAAAGAAAGACGCATTAAAAATATTTTTCGAAAGAAAGACTTTATTAACACGCTTTTATTAGCTTCACCTGTATGTATGTAACTTCATCCCATCCTAAAAGTTGTAACATTTAACTAAATTATTATATCATTCAAACATTCACTTTTATTGTGTTCTCTCTATTATTTCTATTCTCCTCCGGATTCGAAACATGACATCAACAGCCCAACGGCATCATATAGTAGGACATTCAACATTATACTTCATGCTTCATTGCGGCTTTTAAGTTACCTTTCCTCAAAATAGCCTCTATGAATTTCAATTCACTCCCGTATATAAGCCAATAAGTAACAAGCTTTCAGGGTACGGAAAAACTCACTCACGAACGCTCAAAAATACATTCTTCTCAAATCACAAACAAATGTTCAAAGAAAAACGTATAACCACTCAAATAGCGAGCGAACTAACGCGCAACAGCCAGCGATCGCTCATAGCGATGGCGATAAACTCAATGCATAAATTCACTCAAAAATGAAGTTTGAAGCTTTCTGTTTTGGGTTTGTTGTATTTGCAATGAAATCAGCCGCATGTACATACATACGTATGCAAAGCAAGAACTGGTTTTGTTTGTAATTCATTTAATAGTAAGTGCTGAATCAACGAAAAGGAACCCTAATTCTATAATTGCATTTCACGTTTGGAAAGCAATTTTTATACAATGTTTTGTAAACGTGAGGTGAAAAAAATTTCTCTAAAAATAAAAAAAAAAAAATAAAAAAAAAATAAAAATGCGCCACTCGGAACTCGAACCTGAGCTCCTTGGTCCGTAGGCAGCATACCTCACCATTACGCTACAAACGTATTCGGAACTTTGTTGTCTAAATTCGGATTTATTCAATCAGGTTTCTTTTTTTTTTTGTTCTTTTCAAATGCTTCACCTCAACTTCTCTTCACTTTCTGATTGTAAAATATAACAAAACGTTTGGGAAATTTTGTATTTCCAAACTACGAAAATATAAATATTTAAGGAAAAGCGTGGGGTGCTCAGTATGTCAAAAAATATTTAAAATCGGTGTTTTTTTACTAATAATTTTATTTTGACTTTTTTGAGATTTCATATATCGTACTCTTTAATTTCGCAACTAGGTATATTTTTGTACTAGTTGTACGAATCGAATATTTTCATGTTCAAATATTATATATATTATTGAGCACCCCCACGCTTTTCCTTAAATACTTATATTTTCGTTCATCATTTTGTTTCTAATTAAATTATTTCTCAATTTTTAGTACGATTTTTAAGATTAAAGCGTGTTTTCTAGTTTTTTAAGCTATTATTTATTTTTTTTTTTTTTTGATAACGAAGAAAGACGCTTTATTTTTTTTACTATAAAGAAAGACGCATTTAAATATTTTTAGGAAAGAAAGACGTATTCGATTTTTTATTTTTCTTTGTCAATATTAATGCTAATGCGTCTTTCTTCGCAGTTAATAATGCTAATGAGTCTTTCTTCGTCGAAATATTTTATAATGCGCCTCTGTTCGTCGAAATATTTTTTAATGCGTCTATCTTCGTCGACATGTTTTGTAAAGCGTCTTTCTTCCCCGACATATTTTTAATGCGCCTTTTTTCGTCGACAAATTACTGACATGTGTCTTTCTTCTTCCGGAGCGACGGTATATGTAGTATATTTTCTTGCTCTCCCTATATACATAATTATGTTTCAATATTTTCTTTTTAAACTTATTTTTAAAATTGAGAACGCATGCTCTGATTCTTGGCGCGCTTTTCCAAACTATAGTTGCCAAAAACATACACAGGGAACATTCATTCATATATGTATACATATGTATACATACCCTGTAAAAAAGTGTGCGACGAGTCTCTAAAAAGATTTGTCCGGGAGCGCTCTCTTTCGGGTACAATTAGTCTACAATTGTTCCCAATTGTACCCGAACGGGTACATATGTATACTAATTGTAGACGAATTGTACCCGAAAGGGTATCAAACGGGTACAATTAGTCGCTCAAATGGATGTGTCGCATTTGCTACCTGTTCGGGTACAAAACGGGTACAATTGTGCGCATTTGCTACCCGTTCGGGTACAAACTGGGTACAATTAGTCTCTTCATAGGACATGCTCAAACAAAAGAGAACACTTCAACCCATATAAAGAGATACAAATGGGTAGTAATCGCATGCTCCCTTGCGAGTTGTCCCGGATGTATCCCGGAGTGATCGCATTTTTTGCAGGGTATGTACATACATACATATGTATGCACATACATACGTGCCATCAGTGTTATTATAGTGCAGCCGATCAAATCTTCTTCAAGGTGCATTAGCTGAGATTAGATTGCACTGCATAGCACATACATATGTATGTAAGTGCATACCTAAACATGTCATGTCTATACATATGCTATTTATGTATGTATGGATTTTCAAACGTGCATACTACAAACTGAATTGAGGCCTTCTCGATATTTGTGCGCCAAAAATCGTAAATTGCTTTCTTGTGACAGGTTCAGGTGCTCTCTTTTCATTTTCAAAGCGTACATATATGTATGGATGTTGCTTTATGTTGTATGTACATACATACATATATAAATATTTTTAAACGATACTTATTGTTTTTGTACTCGCCCATTTTGCGCCTATATATGTACATATGTTATCACCGCACTTGGCGCGTAGGCCATACTTTTCGAAATTCAAAACGCAAACCAAACAAACGAATATGTATGTAAATGTGTACTTGTTTTCTATGCCTATACATTTTTCGCGCCCGAAATTATTCCCGCCTTACAAAAAAAATTTTGCCAGGCAAATAAATGCCTTGTCTGCTGCTGTTGGCGCGAATCAGCATTTTTGTTTTTGGATTTTCAAATTTTGTATTGATGGTACATACGGTGCGTATAGGTACATACATATGTACATATGAGTAGTCCACTCTCAAAAGTCCCTATGTGAATTTTTCATAATAAGCCACAAAGTAGAAAAAACAAAAATAGGTAGAATTTTAAATGTGTACCTACCAGAGATCAGCATGCGATACATTTTTTGTGATTTAGAGTATACTCATAAAAAATGCGGTGGGAGTATGACCGCAACCGCAAAATATGCGATCATAATAAACACCGCACCGCATTTTCTTGATCAATTCCGGTATACGGTAGTATGGATATCACAACACCGCAAACACCGCATATCGCAAACACCGCATATCGCAAACACCGCATACCGCAAACACCGCATATCGCAAACACCGCATACCGCAAACACCGCATTTCCCAAATAGAGATATTTACAATGTTGCCAGTGCGATTTTTTGTTTGTAATTTCTACCGTCTTATGGATTTCTGATGAAAAATACTACTGATTACAAATTGATTTTAACCAAAGAATATCTAGACAGGAAAACTCTCAGGATTGTTTTTTTTTTTAGTTTTTTCATTGAAAGGGCCACTTAAAATTTAGAGTTTGTTTACATTCAAAATAATTTGACTAATAAATTTCACGATAAAAATATGTACTATTTACATGAAATAGAGTTTTTCCTAAAATCCTTAAATTACATTTATGGGTTCTTAGTAATACACTTAAGTTTTGTTTACACATTTTTGTTTGTGACATAATTCTTTATTTTCCAACGAGGCATTCATTCAATTTGCACAGTCGACAAAATTGGCTACGATACATTGATTGAAACCGAAGTTTTTGTCATTTTATTGGAGCAACAACAATACACATGTTTATTTTTATAAATTTTATTATGCGCCCGTCGGAATACTTTTCCGTCAATCTAGAAATTCGTTTAACTGAGAAATATAGCTGAATTAGATGTCTTTTTACGGCAAAGCTGAAGTACTGCATGTGTCCATCGTCATTTAAATGCATTTAATTCAACTATGTTGTCAATTAAACGGATTGCTAGTTTGACGGAAAAGTATTCATTCTGACGGCCCTATTAGTCGTATTGGATTTAAAAATGAAATTTTTTGATTATTTCATTATTGAAAAATATTTTATTATGTATTCAAAAAACTGCCACAAAAAACAAAGCACACAAAAATAAAAAAAAATACTTGAGAATAAATTTGCTGTAATCAGACACACATATCTATGTATTTATGTACAAACAGAAATGAATTTTCAATTGCCTATACCTTTGCAGTGTGTGAAAAATTTCCGGCAACACTGAATAGTATACAAATAAACAAATGCGGTGTTTGCGGTGATTGCGGTGTTTGCGATATACGGTGTTTGCGATATGCGGTGTTTGCGGTATACGGTGTTTGCGTTATGCGGTGTTTGCGGTATGCGGTGTAAACAACACTAAATACTGCAATATCATTTAGGTTTTCAATCAATGCGGTGGCGGTGAATTTTTTTTTTGGGTACTTATTTTTTGAGCCACTCAAAAAATAAGTATTTTTGCGGTGCTTTAGAAAATGCGGTGCACCGCTGCTGATCTCTGGTACCTACATATAAAATCTATAGAGTCTTGAAAGTGTAATCGTATTTAATGCTGTTTCCTTCGGAATAAGGAAATGTTTTGCAATAAATTTTTAATGGACATTATACCTACATATAATCAAAAAATCAATATCGAAAAAATTTCACATAGCCATATTTGAAGGTGGACTACTCAGACATACGTACATATACATATGTACATATGTAAATGCTTTTCTCTCCCCTTTCATAGTCTCTTTTACTCTTAAAACACATACAAAACACTTGTGAACACTACAAAATATCACACAGCAGCTCAGCTCACGAAATTTTGTCAATAAGAATACTTTTTAGCGTCAAAAGATGAAAATCCCGCCATTTGAAAGTGAGTGAGCGATAAAAACATTCAACCAAAAAACAAATGTGTTTCTGTGTTTGTTGTGGTACATTAATGAAATACAAAAACTCTGTGGTGTGTACCTACGAAAATATTTTTGTCACATTCTGTTTGTCCCAACTATGCATTTGCTACACTTTGTAGGTACTTGTTTGTATGTTTTTTTTTCGCTTCTAACATTTATTATTATTAATTTGTTTTGCTCAGTTGTTGCCAAATTTAAATTGGTTACTTATAGGGCCCTTACATGATCAAATCATTTGATCAAATCGCGTGTCTGTGTAATTTGACGGTTTGCCATACACACATCAAATCGGCATCAAATTTCATGCTACCTTTCTATTAATTTACATAGGAAATTGTTAAAATATAAGCGATTTGAAGCGCGATAAATGGCCGTAGCATGTACAATTAACAATATTTGAGTTTTTAAAACACCATAATTATCACTTTTTTGTCCCAATCCAAATTTAATTGTCTTTTTAATTTAATTTTGCGCACTTGCCTACTCACACGTTTGTTTACATTTGAAATTTGATCAAATGGTTGCAACACACGCCAAATGCTAATTTGGCACTGAAATTTGATCAAACAGCACCTTACACGCATCCACAACGCACGTCAAATAGCCATCCAATTTGATGGAAAACAAAAATTTTTGATTTCGGTCAAATCGGCATCAAACACGTACATGTGAAAAACACATAGACAATTTTACTACCACAGATACACAATTTGATCAAATATTTGATCGTGTAAGGGCCCTATTAGTTATACATACCTACATACATACATAAATACGTTTGCTGTCCGCTAATTGAGTGAATTGATGAGTTAGTGAGTGAGTGTGAGTGGTCAAATGTTTGTACGAGTGTGTATGATTAAAATATTAGACACGCTACTAAAGCATATTTAGTGATGCTGAAGGCTCATTATCAAACAAAAAATTAGGACATGTAACAACAGGTGGCGAGATTTATTTTTTCACAAGTCCAACGGTGAGCGTAGGTACATATGTAGATATGTATGTATGTGCATATTTTTGTATGCAAAGAAATAATTTATAACTTTTTGGTTGCTTGTTTTTCCGACAGGGTAGGAATATGATGTATTGTGGAACGATTTTCCGAAATAATTTATCGTGGGCAAAAATAGTACCAATAGGTACACCTACGTAGCTAATTTATTATACATAGATATAAAATTACATATTTACGGTAAATAACAAACAAATACCTACATACATATGTAGGTACCTACCTATAAATATTAATAATTTACATAACTAAGTAGGTAGGTACTTCTTTTTAATTTTCGATGAATAGCTAAAATCTAAACCAATTTGCTGCAACCACGTCAAGATGTATCTAATATGCATTCAATTCTAACTTATTTTTAATAAACAAAATGCGTTACATTGCTTTAAAAATAGTTGATCTTGTTAAAAAAAAATTGGCGGGTTTTGTAAGCAGAAATACACACCCATACGGAAAATGATGTTTGGAAAATTACTGTCTCAAAACTAGCTACATATGCACCTATATGAAATATTTAACCATGAATTTCCAAAAATCTGCCATATTGCGGTTTTATTTTTATACTCAGCTGTACTAGTACACAGAGTATTATAGTTTTAATCACATAACGGTGGATTGTAACACCATAAAATAATCGAGATAGATATTGACTTATATATATCAAATTGATCAGGGTGAAAAAAGAAATCGATTGAGCCATGACCGTCCGTCTGTCCGTCCGTCTGTCTGTCTGTACGCACGATAACTCGCGCAAAAATTGAAATATTTTGATGAAATTTGGAATGCAAGTTGGTATCAAGACTGGAACGGATGGTATTGAAAATGGGCGAAATCGGACCATGACCACGCCCACTTCCCCTATATAGTAAAAATCGGAAATTTTGTATCTCAGTCACTAATAGAGCTAGAGTGATAAAATTTCACCCACGTGTGGAGCTCAGGCCCTTATGAAGACATTTGGTGAGATTTTGAAAAATGGGCGGTGCCACGCCCACTTATTAAGGGCCAAACATTGAAAGTTGTATATGTCATAACTCAGAAACCGTTGAAGATATATCGATGAAATTTGGTAGGCGTGATATACTTACTTAGGCAAATGTTTGGACGAAAAATTGCCAAAATCGGTTAACGACCACGCCCACTTTTATATATGGGTATTATAAAGTGACCTAATAAAAACATTTTAAGCGATATCTCTGTCAAATATAAAGATATATCATTGAAATTTTATGGCAGGAGTCCAACTGCGGATATAAAACGAAAAGCATAAAAATTTGGAAAATGGGCGTGGCACCGCCTCTTTTTAGAAGCAGGAATATACGAGATTTCTGAGCCCATAACTCGACAAATAATTTAAATATAATGACGAAACTTGGTGTGTACACTTTTATTAGTTGTGGTAATACATGTTCAAAATTTTAGCGAAATCGGTTGGCGACCACGCCCACTTTTATATATGGGAACTATAAAGGGGCCAAATAAAAATATTTTAAGCGATATCTTTGTCAAATATAAAGATAATTCATTCAAATTTTGTGGCATGAGTTCCACAATAGACCGGAAACAAAAAATAGAAAAATTTGGAAAATGGGCGTGGCACCGCCTCTTTTTAGACAAAGGAATATACGAAATTTCGGAGCCCATAACTCGACAAATAATTGAGACATTAGGACGAAATTTGTTTTATACACTTTTATAACTTGTGTTAATAGACACGCAAAAATTTATTCAAATCGCTTTATGACCACGCCTACTTTTTAACAAAGATATTTCTGGAACACCCTTTGGGAATTTGTAACGTGACATCTTTGTAATTAGAAGTCATAAAGGAATGAAATTTTGCACAAAGAATAATATTCATATGCTTAGTTGGATGACTGATAAAAATGTTGAAAATGGGCGTGGCTACGCCTACTTTATGCAGCACTCGCTTTATATAAAATACACCGTGTTTTCATCAAACGCAAACAAACAATGAAAGCATACAGCTGACTATCTAATGTTCGATTCCACTCGAACTTAGGCTTCCTTACTTGTTTTTTTATAACGTTATATTCCTTATGGGATAAGCTTTCAGCGAATAATAAAAAATATTAAAATAAAAAAGAGATAATAACAAAAAATATTAAAATAAAATAGAGCTTGGAGCCATAGTGGTTTTTTCCAATTTGTGGCTTAATTTGAAAGTGGACTACCTACTCAATATATTTTTCAAACATTTTTAATTATTAACCAAGTCAAATAATTATCGTGTTATTTCAGATTTTTGAAGTATGTAACTCATACATATCGTCGCTCCGGAAGAAGAAAGACGCATTTCAGTAATTTGTCGACGAAAAAAGGCCATTTAAAATTAGTCGGGGGAAGAAGACGTTTTACAAAACATGTCGACGAAGATAGACGCTTTAAAAAATATTTCGACGAACAGAGACGTATTATAAATTATTTCGACGAAGAAAGATGCATTAGCATTATTAACTGCGAAAAAAGACGCATTAGCATTAATATTGACAAAGAAAAATAAAAAGTCGAATACGTCTTTCTTTCCTAAAAAACATTTAAATGGGTCTTTCTTTATAGTAAAAAAAAAAAAAATAAAGCGTCTTTCTTCGCTAAAAAAAAAAAATAAAGAGTCTTTCTTTCGAAAAATATTTTTAATGCGTCTTTGAAAGAAAAAAAGTTTGCGTCTTTCTTCCTCAACAAAACAGTTTGCGGCTTTTTTCTTCTATAGCGATGATATGTACCTACCTATATACATACATACAGTATCTACTACATGAATCTATGTAAGTACATATGTATGTACTTTTTGGTTGCTTGTTTTTCCGACAGGGTAGGAATATGATGTATTGTGGAACGATCCTCCGTCATCCCTTGCCATCTTCAGTGTCTTTTTTCGTTCTGAGTTATTTTGTGTAAGTTCGATAGTACTTATAGTAACTAACTTCCAACGTTTGGTCACGTACTTCGTGTTCGTGTGATGTGTTCGTGTGTTCGTGCATTCGTGCGTTCGGGCGACGTGCATGCGTGTGTGCGTGCGAGTCTGTGCGTTTAGGTATGTAAATCTATTTTTGTATCCTCATTAAATATGCAGGTAAAAGTCCGTTATTGTCCTCTTGTGTGTTGTTTTGTTATGGCGCATATTAGCCGAAACCGGTTTGTCTCCAAACCAAACTTGACAAGGGATGACGGAGGATCGTTCCACAATACAACATATGTATGTATCTATAGGTGCATTCACTCAAAGCAAATATATATTCTAAAAAAAAAAACAAGTCAGTAACTGTATTTAAATTTAACTGTTAAAAACCAGCATATGTACGTATAAGTATAAACATACATACATGTATAAACTTTAATAAACTTTAAACTCATTTGAACTTGATGCATCACGCGCGTTGCAGAGTTGATCAACGGCGCGTCAATTATTCACTGCATATCTTAAAAAGAAGAAAAAAATGTTTTAATAAAAGTCACATAATTGACTGTCTCATCAGTTGATTTTTAACGTAGTTCATAAATATGCATATGAATCATTAAAATATAATACATATATGTATGTTATATTATAACATAAATAGATACATATATATGTATAGATACATTAATATTTAAGTACATACCTACACATATGAAGGCCTAAACATATAAACATACCTATTTACATACATATGTACGTTTGTACCTACTCATATACATATATGTATGTACATACATCCATACATACAAACATTTATATGCCTTAAGTAATATTAATGAAGAGCCCGCCTTTTTTCGTACAATTTTTTACTATTTTGATATTCTCGCTATATTTTGTCACCAATAAAAACGCGCTCGTTTTTTGTGTGTGTTATTTTATTTGGTAAAGTCGGAAATCTATATAGGTAAATAAAGCAATAAAAAGCTCATGAAAAAAAGAGAAATACGTAAAGAAAGTCGAAATGAAAACAGAAACAGCAAAGGCACACCATTAAAATTTGTCCATAAAGCAAGCAAAACACAAATCAATAAAAGTTAATCTTTTCGATTGCAAAAAAAATAACAAGTTATACCAACCTACATACATATGTACATATCTATGTATAAATGTACATATTTTTTTACATATATGTAGCTAAGCTAATGAATTCATTATCAAAAAACGCACCAAAAACAATTTTTAAAAGTAACCCAGTTGGAAAAGGTAATGTATGGTAATGTATAGTTTCATGTATATGCCCCGTATACTATACATTACTTCTTCAATGAGTCGTACAACAGTCCATGTCCTAGGAAAGTAATGTATCGCTTGCTCCATGACCCCTTGCATTACCTTTCATGTAAGAAAAGATGTATTGTAAAAGCTAAACGAAATGATACATTCCAAATATTGTTTTATTTCATGTATGAAAACTTATCAATTAAAGGCTTAATGATTATGTCAGTTGTGCATATGTATTCGCTATTCCATGTACTCGCTTCTAGAATTATTTTTGTGATTTTTACGCGATAATTGTATAATTTTCGCGAAAAATATATATAAATTCGGTATATATAACAGATAAATATATAAAAAATAACAAATTATATTTGTTAACATTGTAAAAGTCACAGGAATAGTGGTTGGCTTATTCAACTGCAAATTCTGTCAAAAATATTAACACTTGAGTGAAAATTTATATTTAAATATATTTGTTTATCAGGCTTCCCTGAACGTTCCCTGTGAATTTCATTAAAAAATGTCCGATATTATAGACGTGACAACGACCGGTTCCACAATTTATTTCAGCCACTGTTGCACTGCTTTCAATATACATATTCACATTTTGTTTTATTAAACGGCGCCAGTGGCATTTTGAACACAGTTTTTAATTATCTTATTTTATTTTATATTAAAATAGATATTTACCTTTTTTGTTAATTACTTTTACTACACTTATTACTAATTAAATTTCACGAACTTATTTTTGCACGGCAAAACAAAAACTAAATATGCGCGACGATTGCGTCAGCCAATTCAAAGAAAAAAGAACAGAGAGAATCGAAAAGTTACGCTGACAGGTGATTGGTGCAGAGAGAAAAAATAGTTTTATATATACTTCTAGTGATTTTATTCTAACATACCTTACCCCTTCGCTTACATTGACATGAATGTTTTCGTGCACTGATATTCGTTGGCGAATTCATGCTTGAAAAAGGTGATGCATTACGCGTTTTCCAACTGGGAAGCGACAAAACACACACAAAATATTGTCATCAAATGAGCGCCAAATATACATATATTTGTTTGGTCCAAAAGCATTTCATTCGGATTATACATATATGCATACATATGTATAAAACACACAAAAAATAATACAAAAATCGTAGCACTTAAATATGGTTTTCGTCGTAAACAACTCCAAGTCACAACAATTCCAATTCCGCCAAATCGCGAGCAAGTTTGATAATAATTAAAAAAAAATTTTGACTGTACCTCCTAATTCTTGGTTGTTCGTGGTTTTTGTTGACGTTCTTCATTGCTTGTTTGCTTATTTGCTGTGTTTCATATATACTTATGTATTTTTGTAGGTACCCAGCAGTATTTATCAGCTAGAAAACAGCACATATTTCCTACTGAATATTCAGTAGAGATGTAGTTCTAAAATCTGAACTTTCCCTTTCGTTTTTATCAGGGACTTGTAACGCGTTTCGGTTTCGGTTTCTGTTACAGAGCTAAGTAACTAGTGATGAGCGATATATCGCAAACGGTGATTTTTTCACTGTGAATAAAAAATCACAAATCGCAATTGCGATCACTTTTTCAAAATAGCAGTTCACTACTTATTGGCACTGCTATCGATGTAGCAAGTAAGCAGTTCACCTATGTGAATCGCAATCGCAAAAGCATTAGGCTGCGAACAGAGTGGGCGCTGAAAGCCGAGCCGAGATTGTCAATGTGATAAAGATTGTCAGTGCGATAAAACTGGTTACATACAAGTCAATACAAATAAGCTTGTGCATAACACAGTGAACGCCGACAAGAGCAGAGAGCAAAGCCGATGGCATAGGCTACATTATCAATATGAATCGCGATATTTGAATCGCGATTCATATTGATGGATTGATGAATCGCAAACTGGTGCTACACGTTCAATATGAATATTGCGATATTTTTCTCGCTCTGAGATTCAAAATATTTTACTTCCGTCCTTTTCCCACTTTCACTTTCAATTCGTTTATTGCCAATATTGCGATCCAGATCACGGATTTCAAAATTTCTAAAAATACCTGCATTTTGATGGATCGCAAAATTTTCATGCTATACAGTCAATCCGTATTGTCAATATTGCGATCCGGATCGCGGATTTCTAAATTTCTAAATATACACGCATTTTGATGGATCGCAAAATTTTCATGCTACACAGTCAATCCATATTGTCAATATTGCGATCCGGATCGCGGATCGCAAAATTTCTAAAAATTCGCGATCCAGGATCGCGATCCATCAATACTCGATGCTACACTGTCAATATGAATCGCGATCCACGGATTTCATCAATATATATTGATAATGTAGCATCTCCCGATGAGTGCGAGAAAAACAGTTTCAAAGCGTTTTGCGCGCTTGTTTGCATTGTTGATGTTTACTTTTTAGCGTGAAATCGTGATTTTAATGGTTTTTTTAAAGAAATTTAGCTGGATATTTTCTTAAATCATTATATAAATGATGAAATTCACCAAATTGATATATTTTTAGTGTAATTGGATGTTTTCCAAATTCTTTTGTGATAATAATTGCATTAACCACACTAGGAGAAGTAAAATACTCTTCATCAGATGAATCCATTACCGTGTACAGCAATTTTATAAACACAAATGAAAAATAAGACTAAATCACATAAAGGCAAAACACATGGAATAAACAGAATTTCAGCGCTGATTCTCGCATTCACTGTGTTATAGACAAATTTTCTTCTCGCATGAAAATAAGCGTCAATAAGCTCGACTGGGCTCCGCTCGGCATCAGCGCCCACTCTGTTCGCACCCTTATAAATTTCTTTTTGTTTACACTTTTGAGCAGACCACATACGTACATATATAGAAATATAAGAAAAAAAAATTATTGAATTTACAATTTGTCTTTGAAAAATATTTACAAACAGCGATATTACTGCGGAATACGTTGTTATTGCTATCATTTTGTTAACATAAAATAAAGACAGGTTATATCGCTCAGAAAACGCAAAATTAATCTCTACCGGTAACTGATGATTTTATACCAGTCCATACAATCGCAATAGCAGTTTAAAATCACAGTGATTTAAAAATAGCAATCACCGAAATCGCAGATATCGAAAAATCGCAGTTTCGCTCAACTCTATAAGTAACGAAACAGAAACAAAACTCCTTTGTAACAAAAGTCGTAACAAAACTCCGAAACGTTTCCAGCAGAAACAAAACCTGTAACGAAACTAAATTAATTTTGTTCCTTGTAACAGAAACAGAAACAAAACTCCTTTGTAACAAAAGTCGTAACAAAACTCCGAAACGTTTCCAGCAGAAACAAAACCTGTAACGAAACTAAATTAATTTTGTTCCTTGTAACAAAATCCGTAACGAAACTAAATTAATTTTGTTTCTCAGTATCAGAAACAAAATTAATTTTGTTCCTTGCAACAAAAACAAAGCCAGAAACAAAATTAATTTTGTTCCTTGCAACAAAAACAAAACCAGAAACAAAATTAATTTTGTTTCTCAGTAGAAAAACTATATTTGCAGAACATTAGGATGGACTTGTTATTTTTAGGTATATAATATACATACATATATATGTATGTCTGTGGCAACCAACTAAAGTATGGAATAAGACACTTAAGTATATTTTTTAAATATTATCGTAAGGGACATTTATTCAAATACGCTCATAAAACATTGAGAGTAAAATTATCGTAAGGGACAAAATTATGATTTTTTCGCAAACTGCAAATTTTTTCAAGAAAAAAGATATCAGGTTCAATATATTAATTAACCATCTAAACGTGTGTTCAATTTCATTTAAATATACCAGTAAAAAACAGTAAAAAAAAAAACAAAAAAAAATGCTCTCCTGTAAAATTTGCTTTTGTCCCTTACGATAAAGTCGCACAAAGGGGTCGATATGAAGCAAAATATAACTGGGTGACTATTAGGGTTGTCTTTTTTAATTTTTTTTAAATGATATATAAAAACGCTTCATATGCATAGAACAACGGATTGTGAAAAGTATACATTAATTGTTATCAAGAAATATTTATTTTTCTAACAATAGCTCATTCAGACTACTTTGTAGTGCAATTTTTTCATCATCATGATTTTTATAAGACGTCGAAGCAGTACAGGATGCTTTGGCGGGTGTAATATCGTTTCGTACGGATAATGGGATATCCGACTTGCGTTTTTTTTTTGTGTATTACGTGAGTAAGGAGTACTCATGAACATTGATGTGTAATCAATTTCGAAATAGGACTTTTATTCCCTTTCCCTTATTCATTTTTTCACTGGTTTTCTATCGATTGAAATGCGACTATCGTTTTATAATTTTTTGTTGCCATTGTCACTGCTACATTTTGTTGTTTTTGTTTGTTTCGGTGTTTGGTTTTTGATTTTTGATTTCTGATTTTGATTTGCTCAGAAACATTCAAGATCATTCGGATCCACGTTTGACCCATATCTCGGGGCTCCGTATAGAAGTCCTACTCAAAACCTTTCATTTGATACCAACATTGCTCAGAAATATTCGAGGATCATCCGGATCCTCATTTTGACCCATATGTGGAGACCCGGTCTAGAATAGAGCTCTATACGAAAGCCCCGCTCAACATCTTTCATTTGATACCAATATTGTAGAAGGCCAGCTCAAAACCTTTCATTAGATACCAATATTACTCAGAAACACACTAGATCATCCGGGTCCTCGTTTTGACCAATATCTCGCGACCCGACCTAGGAATCATAAAGAATAGGGCTCCCTCTAGAAGCCCTGCCCAAAACTTTTCATTAGATAGCGTAAACTTTACCTGTTTTTCGAAATTACTCGTAGCTACAGCAAAGATGTTTGCACATCAAAATGCCACAGGTATACATATATATATTATAAAAATAAAAAGTCCATCCTAATGTACGGCAAATAGTATTATAATAATTTTTATAGTTTTGCCACTGAGAAACAAAATTAATTTCGTTTCTGGTTTTGTTTTTGTTGCAAGGAACAAAACTAATTTTGTTTCTGAGACTGAGAAACGAAATTAATTTTGTTTCTGAGAAACAAAATTAATTTAGTTTCGTTACGGATTTTGTTACAAGGAACAAAATTAATTTAGTTTCGTTACAGGTTTTGTTTCTGCTGGAAACGTTTCGGAGTTTTGTTATGACTTTTGTTACAAAGGAGTTTTGTTTCTGTTTCTGTTTCTGTTTCTGTTACAAGGAACAAAATTAATTTAGTTTCGTTACAGGTTTTGTTACTTATTGAAACGTTACAATCTTTTGGTTTCGAATTTAGTTTCCATCCTTTAATGTTTCTTGGAACAGAAACGCCAGAAACGAGAGTTTCGTTTCGTTACGAGTTTTGTTACAAGTCCCTGGTTTTTATATATCGGTGGCGTCGAAAATCAACTACCTAAAAACTGCCGAACGAGAAGGGAGAATTTCTGTATGAAAAAAGGCCTGAATACGCTGGGAGAACTTCCATAGCATATATTTCAGTACACCTGATGTCTTCACTGCATGTTCAGTTATTTTTTCAGCAATGAATATTGAAATCAGTTTCAGGGTATTTTTCATACTGAATATTCTACTGAATATGCACCTCCTTACCTGAAATATTGCTGGGTATTTTGCTTTTTTATCATTATTCTTATCAGCTACGATTTTGGATGTTGTTTTTTGTTATTTCATTATTATTATTATTATTTTTTTTTTTTCATTTCATTCTTGTTATTCTTTTTTTTATATACCAACTCGTCACCTCTTGGTATTTGTTTTTTTAATTTTTAGTCTATAAATATATGCGTGCTTTTACATACATATGTATGTTTTATTGTGTTTGCTATTGCTTTTCGCTTAAAGTGTATTATAAAAAGGCCTACATGTGTATAATGATAGATAAACGAAAATACTTTTATATTTTGTATGACTTTTTTTTATTCTAATGATAATATTGAGTGCTTAAATTATCTTTTGATGTTGATCTTTTCGAAAAATAATCATATTTTTCAAATTTATCGAAATAATATACCTTTATGGGAATTTCTTTTAAAAATACTTTTCATGCACGGAAAACACTCAAAACTATCACCATCTATATTCTAGCAAAAATCAGCTACATTTGAAAAAAATTCCTCTATGGGCAATTTTTTAGAGCTGGTTTTTTTTTTTAATAATTAAAAGTTATAATAAAAATTCCAATTGACTAAAACTAACCAAATATAGTTGAAATTTGAAACTTCCCAAAAATATCCCTTTATGTGAATATTTTTAAAAATACTTTTCATGCACAAAAAACACTCGAAACTAACACAACATAGAAAATTTGTCAAAAATCTTTTTTTAGGTTAAAACAAAAAAAAAATGCTCAGAATCTTATTTTACTATAGGAAAAGAGAAAGAGTGGCATACATACATATGTATTTTAAGACGACCCTCTTTCACTAACGTTTTGTTTCGAAAATGGGTTCGATTTTGAACTCATAACGCGTTAATATACATATGTATGTACATACAGTGGCTCTCAGAATTATTTTGCATAATTCATTTATTAAGAAAACGTTAGAAATTCGCCTTTTTTTCGAATCCTTTTGCAAATTTTTTTAATAGCTGAATCTTCATACTACAAAAACACATTCATTAAAAAACCAAAATGCATTTCATCTTTTTTATAAAATTAAAGAAACGAAAAAAGTCATACATTTTTGCTCACAAAAGTATTTTGCATATTGGTAATTTTGGTGAATAAATGCATCTACAACCTGTCTAATATTTTTTATGATATCCGTTCTTTTTCGAAATGGCTTCCAAGAGTCTATGGATGGTCTCTGCTAATTTTTGGCAAAATTCCGGAGTTTTTTAGTCCCATTCCTCGGCCAAAACCGCATTTGGATAATTTTTTGGGGAAATCTTCGATTTTCTCACATGATCTTCAAGATAGGATCAAAAATTTTGAATGGTTCTTATATCGGATCTTTGAACACAAACTTGGAAGTATTTTTTATTCGAAAGTGTTCACATTTTAACATTATGAGTGATATTTTTCGGAAAAAAGTTGCTAGTACAAAGAAGAACGTCGCTAGAAGAACGTGAAATATTGAGAGAAAATCAACTAAACCCCCACAGATAAGCTCCTACAATAAACAGAAAACTAAAACCAATACTCAATAATCAAGTATCGGACGAGGCAGTGCACAGAGTACCGTGAAAAACCATATTCACCGCCAAATACTGCGGAACCAACTCTCTATATCAAAGAAAGTGTCTTATTTTCCCCAATAAACACAAAATAAAAAAAAAATTTACATTTCTAAAATCATAATTTTAAGTTCCGAAAGCAAATATAATATTTTTGAGTCGTATTTTATGGCGGAAGCCCAATTAAGAGCTGAAAATCAAAAACATTAAAGCGACTGTTAAGCACTGTAGGAGTTTGTGATCAATCGAGGCTCTGGGAGTTTGTATATCACCTCACACGGTAGGCAGGAAGCGACGATAGGTTGCATGAAAATGTCGAGAAAAAAGGAAAGTGGGGTTGTGTTATGTGATGTTTATAGATGAAACATCCGTTGAAATTAAAATCCGAGCTGCTCCTTTTTCAAGGATATCCACATTTTTTGTTTTTTTTGAAAGGATCAAATATTGAGGAAATCGAATATTCGCCACCGTCCAAATTTTTCCGATTTCAATACATTATTTGGTCGCTAAGGGATACAAAAAAAGGTATTAAAAAGAAAACAGGACACCTGTAGTGGAAAAATCCAATGTGAACAGGACCTAAAGGATAACCACTGAAATATAAAATAACACAAAAAGTACCCACTTTAATTTGCGTATAACTCCTAACATTTTAACTCTACGTGAAAATTCCTTATAATATGTTTCATTCAGAATAAATAAAGGAATATTTCTTTGATATACAATTTTGATGTATCTGCAGTGGTTATGGCACTTTGGTCCTTCTAAAGTGAAAATTTCAATAAAAGTACGTTTTTTTTATGGTGCTATTTTAAGTTCAAATATTTTTCTAGTTTATGTAAATATTTTAATCTAATGATCCCTCATTCCTACATATCTCTACGTTAATACTAAAAAAGAGTTAGAGCTGAGATACGCGCTAGCTGTCCACGGTGGGCGGGAAGCAACAATAGGTTGCATGGGAATATCGTAAAAATGATGGCCCAACGAATATGTGCCTAGCTGTGTGCTGGTACTAATTTTCGTTTAAAAAAAATGTTGGAGGTTTTATTCACGCTTGCTGTGTGTTTATGAAGTATATTAGAATATCATTTTAGGTAAGTGTTTAGCCGGCGATCGTTTTTTCGATATTTTCATGCAACCTATTGTTGCTTACCGCCCACCGTGCACAGCTAGCGCGTATTTCAGCTCTAATTCTTTTTAATATTAACGTATAGATATGTAAGAATGAGAATTGGATCATTAGATTAAAATATTTACATAAACTAGAAAAATATTTGAACTTAAAATAGCACCATAGAAAAAACGTACTTTTTTTGAAATTTTCACTTTAGATGGACCAAAGTGCATTAACCACTGCAGGTACATCAAAATTGTATATCAAAGAAATATTCCTTTATTTATTCTGAATGAAACATATTATAAGGAATTTTCACGTAGAGTTAACATCTTAGGAGTTATACGCAAATTAAAGTGGGTACTTTTTGTGTTATTTTATATTTCAGTGGTTATCCTTTAGGTCCTGTTCACATTGGATTTTTCCACTACAGGTGTCCATTTTTCTTTTTAATACCTTTTTTTGTATCCCTTAGCGACCAAATAATGTATTGAAATCGGAAAAATTTGGACGGTGGCGAATTTTCGATTTTCTCAATATTTGATCCTTTCAAAAAAAACAAAAAATGTGGATATCCTTGAAAAAGGAGCAGCTCGGATTTTAATTTCAACGGATGTTCCATCTATAAACATCACATAACACAACCCCACTTTCCTTTTTTCTCGACATTTTCATGCAACCTATCGTCGCTTCCTGCCTACCGTGCTCAGTGAGTTGTAAAACTTATTTTAGTGGATAGTACGATGGACGAGCATTCCCGATTTTCCATTTTTAGGGAAAACCTACGTTCTAGTGCAGAAAAAATGGGTATGATATACAATGGGTTTTTAATTCAACAAGATAATAATCCGATAAATACCGCTAATGATGTTAAAATGTGAACACTTTCGAATAAAAAACACTTACAAACTTTTTTTCAAAGCTCTGATATAAGAACCAATCAAAATTTTTAGTCCTGTCTTGAAGATCATGTGAGAAAATCGAAGATTTACCCAAAAAATAACCGAAATGCGGGTTTGACCGGGAAATGGGACAAAATACCTCCGGAAATTTTGCCAAATATTAGCGGAGCCCATCCCTAGACTCTTGGAAGTCATTTCGAAAAAGAACTGGTAGCATAAAAAATATTAAACAGGTTGTAGATGCATTTATTCACCAAAACTACCAATATGCAAAATACTTTTGTGAGCAAAAATTTATGCCTTTTTTCGTTTCTTTAATTTTATAAAAAAGAGGAAATGTATTTTGGTTTTTTAATGAATGTGTTTTTGTAGTATGAAGATTCAGCTATAATACCATATTAAAAAAATTAGCAAAATAATTCGAAATAAAGGCGAAATTATAACGTTTTCTTAACCTTTAAGTGACGAGGTGAAATTTTGTGACATAGTTTACGACGTGGTGGTAAATTTTTTTCTACGCATTTTACTTAAAACTCTCAATAAAAAATAAATTTTTTTATAATAATTTTTGCATTGGAAAGAGGCCAGTCCTTTTTCAAATGAAATTAATAAAAAAAGTTAATTAAATTTTTTAAATCAACAAAGGTTTTACTATAATTCACAAGGCCTTGTTCTTTCAAAATAGCGAAAACATCACATGAGAAACTTATGGATAAAAGGTAAAACAAAAACTTTCTTTAAACTTTAGAGACGGTTTTTCATAAAAAAATATATATTTTTAAATATATAATAGGAATTTTATTTAAAAAATTTTTTTTGTAGAAAATGCTGGCCAGTCTTTTTGAAGTTTTTTTCATAATAACGTGAGCGTATAAAATGAATCACGAGACGAATTTTTTAGTTTTTCTTCCAATAATCATTTGAAGAAGTGGTAAAATTAATAATCCATGTTATTCAAATTGCCAGTGAGAGAAGTTTTAAATGGAAATAAATTATTTTTGAAGAAAAAGTTACGTTAACGTCGAGGTGTGGTAATTTTTACACCGATATCATAATTTATCCGTTATTGGAGATCTTCCACCATAGAAACTATACTGATCGATAATTATGATGACATGAGTAGATTCTAAACGCATCAAAATGCTGCAGAGGATCGAGAAGTGGTAAATTTCCAAAAATTGCATTCGAAGAAAAACTAACGTTACCCTAGACGTGGGGTAATTTTTACCCCACCATCATCATTTCTCGTCAAATGTTACACCTTCCTCCATAAAAACAAAACGGGTCAATAATTATAACGAGATGGGAAGATACTAAGAGAATAAACTTGCTGGATGGTAAGTTAAAAGAGATATTTAAAGAAACTGTAAGTCGGTGTAAAAATTACCACCACGTCGTATGTTAAAGGTTAATAAATGAATTATGCAAAATACTTCTGAGAGCCACTGTATGTAGGTACTACATATATGTAGGTATGAATATTTTATTTTATATGTATTCAATTAAGCCTATAAAACATCATCAGATTGTACACATTAAAATAATAATAAAAAAATACTTAAAATAAAATATGACAGACAAAAACAAAGAACGGGCAAAATAAAGCAAACAAAAATAAGGCAGCACGCGATAGGGCAAACAAAATCTCGTCACTGTTTTGCTTACAAACTGCTCCAAGTCAAACTGTACCAGAACAGCAGCAGCATCACAATCAGCGGTGTCGAGTTTGACCGTCTGTCTGTCTGTTCCTACGTCCGTACGTCAGTCATTTAGTAAGTCAGCGAGCCGTCATCGTATGAGCAACGCTTGTTTATCTGCACTTTTTTATGTCTGTTTGTATGGTTGATATACTTACATAGTTATACATTTCAACATCATCATATCAGCCCAATGAACCAAAATCGTATAAAGAATAAAATTTCCTAAGCATAGGACCTACAAAGTGGATTTTTGTGCCTACGTGCATATGCATATGTATCTTAATATCATAGATGGGCATTTTCAAGTATCAGTAGTAATGCATTACCAGTATTCTAGCAGTAAAATGTTTGTCTTTGACTTTCTACCGAAAATTTTCGCAAAACTCAGTTTGAACTCGAATATTTTGCAACATAAAGTAATATTTTAATAGCTATTAAAATTTCGTGAAGATTCAATAAACTTTACTGCACTTGCTTTTTTTACTGCATTACTGAGTTTACTGCAGTATGCCCATCTATGCTTAATATGTATGTATGTATGTTTATATTTAGGTATACTTTGTATCCCCCTAATATTTTCTTTTAAGTTGCATTAATTGTAACGAATTAATTAATCAATTGTGTATGTATATACATCAGTGATGGGTTGTCTGTCGAGCCTACCAAAATTTTACTTGTAGCAATTCTTACTTAAGTTCAAAGAACTTTAACAGCTTTTTAGTTTGCATCTGTTGAAAGAGATGATTTTATGATAGCTTTAGGTATAAAATTATGTTGTTTACTGTAAACAAATTTCGATGCTTTCACCTTGTTTTAGTTTTTTTATTTTTAGTTTTTTTTTGTGTGTTCCCAATTGTGGTTAACTCTAGGAAATAATTATGGATCTGCTTTCTCTTCTTAATTTTAGCTCGAAAAGTATTTTTCTTTGATTAATGTGTCATGTATTTTACGCTTTTGCAGTAGCTTACCATTGAAAACATCGAAGCTATAACTTGTTTTTTGTTTGTAGATTTTGTTTTACGGTAGATATTTGTTTACATTATAAATGTGGCAAATGTATTTTAGCGAAACAGTTTAATTTAAATGAAAATTCTCAAAGGGGTAATTTTGGAAAACTTGTTAAAAAAAAATAATAAAATTACCCAATTGAAAAATTAACAAAAATTAAAAATTTCCTAAATATGTATATGCCTTTAAGGAAATTTGTTCAAAAACACTTCAATGATGGAAAATACCACAAAGCCATTACACTCAATATTTAAGCAAAAAGTAGCCACTTGAAAAAAATTTTCCTCTAGGGGAAATATTGGAAAACTTGTTAAAATAAAAAAAAAAATCCAAAAAAATAATCCGATTAACTGAAATTAACGAACTAAAGTTAAAATTAAAAATTTCATAAAAATATCCCTTTAAGGAAATTTTTTCAAAAACACTTTATGGACGGAAAAAACCACAAAGCTATCACACTCAACATTTTAGCAAAAAGTAGCCGCTTAAAAAATTCCTTTAGGGGAAATTTTGGAAAACTTGTTAAAATAAAAAAAATTACCCAATTGACTGAAATTAACAAAATAAAGTTAAAATGAAAAATTTCCCAAAAATATCCCTTTAGGGAAATTTTTTCAAAAACAGTTCATTGACGGAAAACACCATAAAGCTATCACACTAAACATTTTGGCCACTTAAAAAAATTTCTCGAGGGTAAATGTAGTACATACATACATAACTACTTTTCTGTTAATTTCGTTGCATAAAAACCTTTAATTTAAATTTCCTATTACTCATTGAAAAAAATTGTTAAATGCCTATTTTACTTATGCATAATACATATCGCACGTTTCCTTCTACGGCTAACTACCAAATCACTTTTATTTCCGCCATTTTTATCTTTTTGAGTATTTTATAAGACTAGATTGAAATATATGGCAAAATCCCAGAAATCGAAAATTTCGAGTTAAATCCCTATTGCATAAAACGGGCGATATGTACAAAAGTAGGTACCTACTACATACCTACATACATATTAAAAAAAACAATTGCCGAAAGCTCAAATTTCATTCACTAGTCAGAAGTGTAGAGGACCGAAAAGGAGGGAATAAGTCATAAAATATTCAAATGGTGCACTGGGTTCATGCGTTGCTTTTTTCTATAATTCTATTCTATTTTTCCACTTCGCTTGGCGATTTTTTTTTTTTAATTTTAACTTTTTCTCTTTTTTTAACCCTGGTACCTACCTACCACCCACAAACAAACATGCATACATATAGTATAAATTGTATTTAAATCTTACTTTATTATTAAATACACACGCCTGATCGTCATCGTTATGCAGTCGCATTGTCGTTGTCGTCGTCGCATTCGTTTAGCAAACAGCAAAAAAGCTAAAAAAGCAAGAAAAGGCAAAAAAAGCAAATTCTGTTTGTCAGTTTGTATGTACAGTCAGTCAGTATGAATTTAGTTATATGTACGCCAGGCAAAAAAAGCTGCCAAAGCCAAAGCCTCTAGACGTGCTGCTAATGACGGGCGAACGAACAACAACGCAGCGACACCGACACCGCGCCACTGCCGTCTCCGCTGCTGCTGCCGTTAACAAAGCTCTGCCAACAACAGAAAACACAGCCGCACCCACAATACGCCATCAATCGTAGACTCCACATTGTCTGTCACCCTCTTTCATTCTACTGCCCACTTCTGCCTCCAACCCGCTGAAATATGTACATTTCAACGTGCACGAAATACAGTCGTGCTTTTTTCATACATACATACGTTGACGACGACGACGACGACGACGACAACGAGAAGCCCCAAAAGCAACAACAACAACAAACGTTTCATTATGTGTTGGCGATGTTTACGTTCTTCTTCTACTTCGCGTTTTGTTGCGTTCGTTTGTGGGGCTTGCGTGTGTGTGAGCAACTCTCCACTTTGTTGGGGCCATGCTTGTGCATGAATGTTTGTATATATCTACATACATATGTGTAGGTGATTGTAGGTGCTGCCATACCATTTGGTTTTATTTCTTCGCGATCGATTCTTATAAGAAAAAATACATGCATACAGATGTATCTATTAAATGCATTTGCAATCATGCATAGATGGAAAGTACATATGGATGTGCATAAATTTCTTCATATTCAAACAATACTGTATCTACTAAGTCAACTTCGTACGTTTTCCCATTTTTTGTTTTTTAAAGTATTACGTGTCTTAATTTAAATGCTGTCAAATTTTGGTATCAATGTTTTATACAAATTATACCCTAACTTAGATGGTATCGAGTTTTGGTATTGACCTTTCAATCCAAATATAAGTTACAAGTGAAGATTGTATACTTAACATACAACTGAAGTTTTATATCGAATTTAAACTTTGAGAGCTTCCACTGCAAAACATAGTTTTCAGACATAGTACAGTATTGTTTGGAAGCGTCGATGTGATATTGTAAGCTGCTTTGTAAAAGCTGCAGAAGACACACCAAAATTATATAAAAAATGCAACCAAAACTGTGTCAATTTTTTTTTCTGTTTCTGCTCTAAGCAAATTTTATAAAATATAGAAAAATATCTACGCACTTTGCAAAAAAAATATGTATGTAGGTATATTTTCAAAATAACCTTTTAACCTTGACACACATCGCTTTGCGTTCATCTAGTCGATTTTCTTGTGAATTTTTCTATTTTCAATTTGAAAAACATTATGCTCATGCACGCATTTTCATGTGCCTACCTACCTACGCATGTTCTTGTGTCCACCTGCCTTAACTAATACATGTATGTACATATGTATATGTGTGTAGGTATTTTGTTTTTCCTTCTGTGCTTAATAGAAAAATAAGATTTCTGATTTTTTGGCGGGAAATTTTTATTAGCGCTGACGACAATACGCACTACCCTACAAAAATTCCGAGTACTCCATTCGCTAATCCATGCAGTGCTCGCTATGGACCAACCGATTACTCCATAACTTGCCACATTTCGTACAAAAAATATGGTCCATTTAACATTGCAATGGAGTATATACTCCAGTCCCGCATAACAATCAAATTAATCCATGGAGTAACTACATTGGATTAATTGATGGAGTACCTAACAGTTAGCCGAACATAACAACAAAAAAAGCGTGTTAAAAATAAATGTTTATCGCGACGACGACGAATGACGTGTATCCATTCAAACATACATATGTATATATGTAGTTATGTATGTATACAAATATCGTCATCGTCGCGATAAAAATTTGGTTTTTGTTATGTTCGGCTAAATACGAACCGATGCAGATACATGAATCGGTCGTTTGGGCTATGTTAGTGGTCACTTTGAAAGTACTCCAACCTACCACAAATGGAGCATATAATCCAATGATTTTTGCAGGGTACATATGAACACATATATGCACATACATGCACACACTATTTTATTTTCGTTTCGATATTCTTAATACTATACTTATGCGAATATTCATACATACATATGTATGTATATCTTATCTGTTAGTTTTAGCGTTACGCACTTGATATCTAAATATGTATGTACACTAGGCATATAACACATTTTGACGAAAAATTTGGCATACCACCCTGCAAGAACTGTGCAGGTCATTTGACAGGTCATATGACCAGCAGGCATGACCAAAAGTTTTGGGATATTTCCTATCACATTCTTAAGGGCATCGGGAACTTTTGTGACCGTTTCATTTATCACGTTCCCGTATGTGTATTTTCAAATTCCATTTCATCCTTATCTATCTCATTGGTTTTGAACTTGGCTAGAAACACATACGAGTGCAAATGTGGTGGTAATATTATATTTTTGTAATAGTGTTAGTACCCAGCAGAATTTGAGGTAAGGAGGTGCATATTCAGTAGAATATTCATTATGAAAAATAGCCTGAAACTAAGTTCAAAATTCATTGCTGAAAAAATAACTGAACACGCAGTGAAGACATCAGGTGTACTGAAATACATGCTATGGAAGTTCTCCCTGCGTATTCAGGCCTTTTTTCCTACAGAAACTCTCCCTTCTCGTTCAGCAGTTTTTAGGTAGTTGATTTTCGACGCCACCTTTATATAAAAACGAAAGGGAAATTTCAGATTTTAGAACTACATCTCTACTGAATATTCAGCAGGAAATATGTGCTGTTTTCCAGCTGATAAATACTGCAGGGTACTTTCGGTCACACAATTCTAGCAGGGCACCACGTGGTGGCAAATATTGTACAAGTAATGAATATCACTTTTTTATGTGATTTCGGTTCAAAAACGTTCCGCGCAAAAATGGATTTCTAAAAAAAGTCAGATTTTTTGCTTAATTTTTTTTTAATATTTTTATTTTTACATTCTTGTCAATTGTTATATGAAATAAGTTTTAAGTTTAAAGTAGGTATGTGACGATTTCCACATTTCTTTTAATAGACCTTAAGGTAAATATCTATTATTATGAAGAAAAACGTGTACACTGTACACAACTTTTTTTGTTTTTTTTTTTCAGCAGTTCTGATAAAAAGTAATTTCGTTTTGCGCGGAAATTTTTTTGCAATTGCGCAAAAAAAAAAATATTGGGGTTCATACTTTCTTATGCCCTATTCGACTATGGTATGCCGTTTTTCGTATTTGCAAAAATTGTAAAAAGTTATATGCCTAATGTACATTTGTATGTATGTTTGTATGTGCTACTCTCCTCGCCCCACTTAACCAGAAAATAAGAAAAATACACACAAAAAAAAATTCTGCCGCACGCTCCATTCACATGTTAAGTTTATTTTTATATGCTCACACTTGTTACGTGCTAATCTTCTTAATATATTTCTACACAAATGAAGGTACATACTCGTACACACGTATTTACCCAGTAAAAAGAAGAAACCATCCTCCTTGAAGTGGTTTTAAGAGTACCCCTCTTAGTATTAAATGGATCACTCCTTGGAGTGTTCGATGGCGTACTCCTTGCAGCGTTGTATGGAACACTTCTCAGAATATTGAACGGAGCACTCTTTAGAGTGTATTGCCTATTGATTTATTTCTGCGCAAGCCGCTTAAAGTAGCACTTTAAATATAAAGTATTCATGACTTACCCTTCACAAGAAAATCTATTACATTTTTTTTTGACGAAAAAGGAGGATTGTATAGGTATACATTCATATTTCCTCAAGAAAAAATTAAACGTTAAATTTACTTAAGAAATAAATGCCTTTCAATCATCCGTTTTGCAGCAAGTTGCGCAACTTCTTGTCTCCATGTTTGGACGTCGACAACGGAGAAAAAAAAGAGTGCTCCTTTTTGCAAATACTACATGCTCCAAACATTTTTGCTGGGTAGTTTGCTTCATCATTTACTTTATTACTTAAGAACTGTTGCTTCGCTTGAAACGGCCTTCGCTTCATTTTATTAGTTTTATTTTTTGTGTTATTTGTTTTTAAAGATCGCATAAATGTTTAGCTTTGATGCCATAAAGTTGTACTCATTTCTTCTAGAGAGCTTAAATTACCCAATAGGAATATAGTTTCAGTCTTACCTTGACCTCCGATATGCAATATGGAACGAACGTATAAAAACAATCTCTTAGTTTTTCAGCCTTCATAGTATGTCCGAAATACAGTCGAAATGAAAAAAAAAGTGTTGTGTATGAGACAAACGTTACTACAGTAACAACAGGATAGGTGACATACTTATTTCAAGACAATACAAAACTAACTCTAATTAAAATTTCCCTAGTCAGCACGGAAATCCAACGAAGAATCACTCTTGCCAACTGAAAAGTAAAGTCCTCCCTCGACGAACAAAAATCACGCTCTACCGGACGCTCATCGTTCCACTCCTCATGTACGGCGCACAAGCATGGACAATGTCAAAATCAGATGAGATGACACTTGAGAGTATTCGAGAGGAAAGTTCTGCGGAAGATTTATGGACCTTTGCGCATTGGCGAGGGCGAGTATCGACGGAGATTTAACGATGAGCTTTACGCAGACATCGACATTGTTCAGCGAATTAAGATCCAGCGGCTGCGTTGGGCAGGTCATGTCGTGAGAATGAATGACGGTGCTCCGGCCAAGAAAGTATTTCTATAGAAATCCGCTGAACGCAGAAGAAAAGGGAGACATGCACTGAGTTGGTAAGATTATGTGGACAGCGGTGCTGCCTCCCTAGGTATTCCCAAGTGGCGCCATGCTGCACGAAACAGAAACAACTGGCGCGCTCTATTGGACTCGGCCAGATTCGTCTAGACGATTACGTGCCAATTAAGGAAGGAACGAAGGAAAATTTTCCTAAGAGAAAGTTTCACTCCATAGTTGTCGAATCATAGGTTAGACTTGAAAAAAAAAAAAGATTCCGATTCATTTTCATTGTTAGCCAAATATTATGCTTAAGTATTGGGTTATTCGTAATTATTGTCGTATAAGCTAAGCACACCGGGGTTTAATTTTTTAGTTTCTTAAAAGTTTATTTTACTCAAAAATTCTTACGAGGAGCTGAAAAAATGTTTTATATTTACGTATGCATGTACATAAAATACCTACTTCTTGTCTCATGTCCCAAATACATATTTATTATCTGTCTGGCCTAAATTCGGTTTTTCCATTTTTTAATCAGTTTTTTTTTTGTAACTTTGAAAGACAAAAACATAGTTTCTTTTTTTTAATTAATTAAACCGTTATCGTTGTACAAACAACCAATCAAGGTCAACCAAAAAAAAAAAAGCACTTCAAACATTTCCACATATTAATGCTCACATGCAAGCTTTGCTATATACATAATCGTACACTAAATATGTAAGTACCTACTTATACTGCCGTATGTCGGAAGTTTGCTTGCTTATTTGCTGTTCATTGTTGTATGCGGAAACGTTTTCACGCCAAACGAAAGCTAAATGCACCAGCAACGGGCAGCCAGCCAGCTCTACTCGAATAACGATAGCGTATTTCATTTTATTATTGTTATTATTATTTTCTTTTTCTATAACGAACATGTTTTTATTGTAATTATTTTTCGAGGTTTGTTTTGATTGCTACGTTCTGAAGTTAGTCTCGCTATTTCTCTGTTTTCATGTTCCAAATTTCGTAAATATTTATGAAAAATGGTGATGAAAATAGCGCAAATCGACAAAGGCAAACCAAACCAAACCGTTCGACGACGACGATGACGACGACAATCCAAAAACCTCCCGAGTTGGAGAATGCGAGTGACCGCAATAACGACAATAAAGTACTACATACGAGAACGACAACAAAGACGACGATGACGATGACGATGAAGCACAGTGTAGAGTTTTAAAGGGATTCCTAGCATTATTTTTTTTATTTTTTGTTTTGTTAGTTTCTTGTAAAAATAACGTTTAGTGTCGCAAAGAATCATTCGAAAATAATCTTCAGTTTTCCACTATGAATAAGGAACTAAGCCATGAACTCTCATAACCAACTTTAGTTTGCCAAAATTCACAGTACGTACTGTATTGAAAATATCTACAAACAATAGAAATATTTTCGAAAACAAGAAGAAACATACCTTGTATTGTGGAACGATTTTCCGTCATCCCTTGTCAATTTTGGTTTGGAGAGAAACTGGTTTCGACTAATATGCGCCATCTTTAGTGTTAGAAAAAGTCAAGATTTTAAGACAACAATCACTCTCCCTCATTAAAATTTTCCTAGGAGCATACACAGGATTCATAACAAAGAGAAAATACAACGTACATATTTGGAAGGTGCCATCTTGCTGGATAATCACTTAGGTTAGGTTAGGTTGAAGTGGATGCCCTAGGGGCACACTTAGGCCAGTGCAGAGGCCCATTGTGATACCACAAGAAGAAAACCAGGTTACTCCTCCCTTTTGAACCAGTTTGATAACCTAATGTAATTCACCAGGTCCTTTATTTCGACATCCGCGACTTTAGATCGGCTATCCAGGAAAGGTGTCCCAAGAAAACGTTGTCTGGCGTTGTTAAGAGCCGGACAGTGGCAAATGAGGTGTTCGATTGTCTCCACTTCCTCATCATCTTTGCAGCTTCTGCAGCATCTACGGTAGGGTGCACCTAGCCTCTCTGCGTGTTTCCCGATAAGGCAGTGTCCTGTAAGCACTCCCACAAGGTTCGAGATTTCCTCTCTCCTTAGAGAACATGTTTGACGAGATCGCTTGTGATCCCATTTCGGCCAGGTTTGTTTTGATATTCGACATGCTGGATTTTGTTGCCATCTATCGCTTGCCAGTTTATAGACGTGCTGTTTAAGCATTAGCCTGCATGTGGCAAAAACCATACCTATGTGTTCTTTGTCAGGAAGAACCTGCTCAGTAGTGCCTTGCCTCGCCGTTCATCTGCCCTACAATTTCCATCGATATCCCTATGTCCCGGGACCCACACGAGGTGTAGACGGGTCTGTTTGGCCATCTCCTGTAGAGATCGGCGACAGTCTAGTGTTAGTTCAGAATTGAAGGAGTGGGAGCCAAGAGACTTAATTGCTGCTTGGCTGTCGCTGAAGATGAATAAATCCCTGTGAATAGGTTCATGTCCTATGAGGCTAACAGCCTCCATTATAGCTGATATCTCAGCCTGGTAAACGCTGCAGTGGTCCGGTAGCCTAATCACTTACTAGTATGTATTGCACGAATTGGGAAGGATGTTGCCATTTCCACATTCATTTACGAATATTTAGAAGAGTTGAGAGTTGTGTTTAAAATTTTTGAGTGTGTAACGGCGACAGCGCACGATTCGTTTGTTGTTGGGAGTAGCACGGAGTCACAGTGATGTTGCTGGGAGTCAAAACAATCACTGGGTGGCCACCGTTGCTTTATAGGGTACATCTGTTTTCAAAAATGCGTTGGTTTTCGACTTGCAGCAATAGATATTATTCCTTGGCGGACGTTGGTGTAGGGCGGCCTCCACTGCGTTGGCAAGATCAAGTGAAGACTGACTCGTCCTACTTTGGTATATCCATTTGACGACAGGCAGCACGAAATAGAAACGACTGGCGCGCTTTATTGGACTCGGCGAACATCGTCTATACAGTTTAACCCTAATCACCGAATTTTGAAAAGTTACGTAAAACCGAAAGTGAGACTCTGAGGCTCACCTATGAGGAAATTTTGAAACACATTATTTTGGTATTTGTTTTTTACTTTTATTTATGCAGTAATGAATGCAGAAGCATTTTTATACATTCTTATAACGGTTTATGACAATTTTTTTAGTATATAAAGATAAAAAAGTAATTTCATAAAATAGGGCATATTAATGAACTGCAATTTTCACACATGGTTTTATTACATCTGTTGTAAATTTGTTTTTGTGCACACAATGAGAAAAACTACGAATCAAATGAATATGAATAATTTTTTCATATGATCGCCCCTAATATATATTTTCCGCAACCAAATTCCAAATTTTTAAAACGCGACGTTCGTGGTGGAAATACTTACGCATAAAAGCAGCTCATCGTTCGTTTCTCTATCTGAACGAATTTTTTCCGTAATTTAGAATCTCAGTAAACAGAAAATTATAAGATTTTAATGCTTTTGAAATTGCTGACTTTACCGTTCTCCATAATTTTATGACATCATATGATCTAAAGATCTATGGTGAAATACGACGAATTCACCAAAATCCGGGGGAAGTGTGGTGAGTTCACAATGTAAAAACCTCACTGGATAAACCTTGTAAACAACGGATTCAAAATTTAGTTGAATTCTAGAAATGTAAGCTTATTACTATAAAGATACTTAAGGTGAGTCTTTGAGGCTCACTTTCGGTTTTTCGTAACAATTTTATACGATTGCAAAAAAATTGGTTAAAATAAATAAATAGCCCAAAGATCGAAATTATTTTATAATTTATGAACACAAATGAAGGAATACCCAAAATATCAGGCAAAAAGCTTTTTTGGTTTAGGAATAATCCGCTTTTAAACTTTAAAGTGAGACTGACAGGCTCACTTTAGAGGATTAGGGTTAGGAGCGTAACCGTTAAGAAGAAGCGGACGTTAATTTAACAAATTTAGCCAAAAAGGCATAGGAGAAAATGCAAACTGCTTTGAGGCATTTGGATAAGGGCCTTTCTTTTTTTTTGGCTAGCTAGTTAGACCAATGAGAGATTTCGAGCGTGAATTTTATATATGTAAGTATGTATGCGATTTTCCCACAAAAACCCTACAAAATGCACCACTATGCGAGGCTAATGGCCATGGCTCGTAGCGTTATGTGGGAAAGGCAATGAATGACTAAGAAGCATGTTTGTACACAATTTTTTTTTTGTTTATATGTAGAAAGAAAGTAGAAAGCTACAAAACAATAAAGAATGCTTTAAAGGAAAGAACGTGCATTGAGACGCAATGCGGTCGTAGTAACGCGGCTTACGTTGACATGAATTTGTGTTACTTTGCTCAGCTTTTAAGTATCTAACTGTTTTTGTTATTATACATACATACATATTTTATAATAATAATAATATAATACAATGGCGCTATTATAACTCTGACGAGTTTTATGGCCGAGCTTCTCTCCCAATTCGAGATGTGCTCCTTTTGTTTTTTTTCCTACTAATTGGGTGGACCTACAGTTTTATGCCGGCTCCGAACGGCGAATGCATTTTTTGTGAGAAGCTTTTTCGGAGGGTATGCCGCCCACTGCCGAGAGGTGACCGCTGTTCTTAAAAAACCAAATAATTGGATTTTTACTAATTAGAAATTTTTTTTTGGTGTTTGCTCGGACTGGGGTTTGAACCCGAGACCTCTGTCATAGCAGGCGAGCACTCTACCCACTGCACCACAGCGGCCACATATTTTAAATTTTGGTATTTCAGCTTTTGTTTTTACTTACATTTACATATACATATGTAATGTAAATAGCACATAACTGTAAATGCAGTAAAACCTCGAATATAATGACTTTTGAAGGTATAGAAGTCAACAACCTCTTTTAAGGGTTTTTTCTTTTCAAAAAGAAGTAAAGCAATAACTTTGCTATGAGCAATTAGTTACCCAATATTTACATACATTTTATTGGCTTGACAAAGTTCATTCACGCTAATATTTACTGTAGCACCAAAAACATTTTTGATTTCTTGTTTTGATTGTCGACTATTATCGTCATTTGTTCTTCTATACATACTTGGATAGATTTATAAAAATTTCTACATCAAAATGTTAATATTTATGCGCACAGTTCATGCCAACCGTAGGCGACAGCAAGGGAGTGAGTAAATAAATAAATATAAATTTAATATATGTACATATGTACGTAAGTTTAAAGCGGAACCAATAGGCTTGTAAAAGGGGACACACCATTTTAGGTAAAATAAAACCAAGACCTTGTTTAGCTTCAAGCCAGCGCAACAAATACACACACAATCATTTGAAAACTTTTTAGCCAAGCGCGCTTTGTTTTGGTGAAACTTTAAGTAGTTGCTGGCTTGTCTTGGCTTATTGGTTTCTTGACGGATTGACGTTTGTTTCTGTTGTTTGGGTTAGTACTTATGTAGTTGCTTAGCAGTTTTTTTTGCTTTTAAGTGTGTGTCCGTTTGGCTAACAGCGTAACCACAATGAAATGTCAGCGCTTATGACGGATGACTGCGACTTATGCCGTTTTCTTTTCTCGAAATAATATTGGCCTGTTTGATTTTCTTAAGCTTGTGTTGTAATTACACAGAATATGGAGCGATATTGGTAGAAAGGGCACCATTATCTACAAATTCAGCCATTTTGAACTAAGTCAGTTTACGTAATTCGATAATTGAGATATTCAAGGGCTAAATTTTTTCACAGAAATGATTTATTTTTTTATTTTTTAAAGCGCTCCTTAAATGTTGCCCATTTAGTTTCTTCTATAACGCGTTATTTCAAAACTTGCTTCAATAACATCCCATTTAGAAATTAATTCAAAAACGTCCTGCAATAGAGAAATATGTATGAAATTTTCTCTGAAATGGGGTGTTTTTGAATACAATTTTTAAATAGGGCGTTATTGAAACAAATTCTGAAATAGAGCGTTTTTGAAGAAAGATCTGAAATAGGGCGTTTTTGAATCAATTTTTGAATAGGGGAAAGAAATGAAAAGTTTGGATCAACTTAGTAGTGGCCTTTTCTTCATAACTTCGGCATTTATAGTCCGATCTTAAGATTTGTTACATCAATGTTGTTGTTGTCTCGGGAAGGGAATGTTCCTTGCGGAAGCTCATTAACCCTAAGTGCATCTTTGGGATACTTATCACTAAGGTCACAGTTGCTACCACCTTCTAGTTTACCTTTTTATACTCAGCTGTACTAGTACACAGAGTATTATAGTTTTAATCACATAACGGTGGATTGTAACAGAGTGAAATAATCGAGATAGATATAGACTTATATATATCAAAATGATCAGGGTGAAAAGAGAAATCGATTTAGCCATGTCCGTCCGTCCGTCCGTCTGTAAACACTCTAACTCGCGCAAAAATTGAGATATTTTGATGAAATTTGAAATGCAAGTTGGTATCGAGACTGGGATGGTTGGTATTGAAAATGGGCGAAATCGGACCATGACCACGCCCACTTTTCCTATATAGAAATAATCGGAAATTTGGTATCTCAGTCACTAATATAGCTGGAGCGATGAAATTTTACCCACGTGTTGAGCTCAGGCCCCTAGGAAGAAATTTGATGAAATTTTGGAAAATGGGCGGTGCCACGCCCACTTATTAAGGGTCAAACCTTGAAAGTTTTATATGTCATAACTCAGAAACCATTGAAGATATATCGACAAAATTTGGTACGCGTGATTTACTTACTTAGGCATACGTTTGGACGGAAAATAGTTAAAATCGGTTGACGGCCACGCCCACTTTTATATATGTATATTACAAAGTGACCTAATAAAAACATTTTAAGCGATATCTCTGTCAAATATAAAGATCTATCATTGAAATTTTGTCGCGTAAGTCCAACTGCGGACATAAAACGAAAAACACAAAAATTTTGGAAAATGGGCGGTGCCACGCCCACTTATTAAGGGGCAAACATTGAAAGTTTTATGAGTCATAAATCAGAAACCGTTGAAGATATATCGATGAAATTTGGTACGCGTGATATACTTACTTAGTCAAATATTTGGACGAAAAATTTCCGAAATCGGTTTAGGGCCACGCCCACTTTTATATATGGGTCTTATAAAGTGACCTAATAAAAGCATTTTAAGCGATATCTCTGTCAAATATAAAGATGTATCATTGAAATTTTATAGCAGGAGTCCAACTGCGGATATAAAACGAAAAACACAAAAATTTTGGAAAATGGGCGTGGCACCGCCTCTTTTTATAAACAGGAATATACGAGATTTCTGAGCCCATAACTCGACAAATAATTTATATATAATGACGAAACTTGGTGTGTACACTTTCATTACTTGTGGTAATACACGCTCAAAATTTTAGCGAAATCGGTTGACGACCACGCCCACTTTTATATATGAGAACTATAAAGGGGCCTAATAAAAACATTTTAAGCGATATCTCTGTCAAATATAAAGATCTGTCATTGAAATTTTGTGGCATGACTTCCACAATAGACCGGAAACAACAAATAGAAAAATTTTGGAAAATGGGCGTGGCACCGCCTCTTTTTACACAAAGGGATATACGAGATTTCTTAGCCTATAACTCGACAAATAATTGAGATATTATGACGAAATTTGTTTTATACACTTTTATAACTTGTGTTAATAGACACGCAAAAATTTATTGAAATCGGTTTATGACCACGCCTACTTTTTAAGAAAGATATTTCTGGAACACCCTTTGGGAATTTGTAACATGACATCTTTGTAACTAGAAGTCATAAAGGAATGAAATTTTGCACAAAGTATAATATTGATATGCTTAGTTGGATGACTGATAAAAATTTAGAAAATGGGCGTGACTACGCCCACTTTATGCAGCACTCGCTTTATATTAAGTGCACCGTGTTTCCATCAAACGCAAACAAACAATGAAAGCATACAGCTGAGTATCTAATGTTCGATTCCACTCGAACTTAGGCTTCCTTACTTGTTAATATTAGCCTTTTTGGCGAGATGGCCTAATGTAGGTATGTACATACCGAACCATGTCACTCGCTTGTATTTCTATTGTGTTATCAGTTTATTGTCCAACTTGCGACGGAGGTAATATGGCATGATTGTGCTCTTATTTTTGTTTTAATTGCGTTTTTTGTTTTTATTTAAATTTTTATGTATTTGTTTTTTAAATTTAATTTGTTTAATGCGAGTGGAATATGCCTACACATACATATGTATGCACATACATATGTATATTATTTGTTTATGCAGTATGTATGCCTATTTTTGTTGCTGCTGCCCGTCTCGAGATGATAAGCTAACGCTGACTTTCTTTTCTTTTATATGTATGTATTTATCTTTTTTTTTTTCATCATTTGAATGCATGTGAATGGACTTGACGGGATTTTATGAAGGTCATTGGTGGCTTGTGCAGTGCGCCAACGGCCAACAATTTTCCAAAAAGCATTGAAAAATGAGAAAAAAAAACAATAATAAATATAAGTACTTACATGAGTACTTTTTTAGGCTTTCAATTTCACACTACAGGTGCTATATAAGCACTTTTTACTCAACTAAGTAACATTTTTGAAATTAATTGCATTACTTTTATTATATGTACTAAATTGATCGATTTTTCCTTATGCTTAACTAATTGCTTTCTTTCTACTTTTTATTTTATTTTTAGATACAATGCCCAAGCGAAAATCGGTACCACTACCGCCTTAAATGGGCGGTTGGTGGATAGAGAGAGAGAGAGAGAGCGGGCGAGAGGGAGAGCTGATGACGACAACGACGCCATATTGCCGACGACGTCATGGCTGTGTGGACAAAATATATTTCGGCGCCTGATTGAGAAGAATTTTTGTTCGACTGAAGTTTTTGTAAAGGATGTAATGATAATGACGATGACAAAGATGATGATGATGATGTTGATAATGAAGCGGATGCGAGGTTGTGGAGCTGCGTGGGCTACAAACAAAAACAAAACAATGGCGAGTGTAAGAATGAAACTGAACGCGAAAACATATTGGTTTTCTTATAAAATAATTAGTTTATTTTATTTTGTTTTATTTATTTGTTTGAGAAAATAATAAATTAACTTAGCATACCAATTTGTTTTAAATGAATAGTTTAATTTTCATACATACATACATATATTACAATTATGGCCTATTTTGAAGGCTATTGCGCGTGTTTAAAGCAACAAACAAAAAATTAGTGAAATTAGTTGTAATTAATTAACTTGCCTTAATAATTATTTATTGTTTTTTTTTTTTTTGTTTTTTTGTGAAAACCTTTGCAAGGCGCCAATATCAGTGTAGTAGTAGCAGCGTTATATGTGAAACTAGTAAAATAGTTTTGCAAAAAAAAAAAAAGAACCCACCAAACCAACCCAACCTACACCAATTCATTCACTACGCAGGCCAAAAAAAATGCATACAAAAACAAATAAAAAAGTGCAGCCAATTGAATCATGCCAAATGGCTAATTAACGGCGTGTTCTATTGGCTGTGCTGTGCCAACTTGTAGTTGTAATAAAAGCTTAGCAATAGCACACGGTAGGCAGGAAGCGACGATAGGTTGCATGAAAATGTCGAGAAAAAAGGAAAGTGGGGTTGTGTTAGGTGATGTTTATAGATGAAACATCCGTTGAAATTAAAATCCGAGCTGCTCCTTTTTCAAGGATATCCACATTTTTTGTTTTTTTTTTTGAAAGGATCAAATATTGAGGAAATCGAAAATTCGCCACTGTCCAAATTTTTCCGATTTCAATACATTATTTGGTCGCCAAGGGATACAAAAAAAGGTATTAAAAAGAAAAAAGGACACCTGTAGTGGAAAAATCCAATGTGAAACAGGACCTAAAGGATAACCACTGAAATATAAAATAACACAAAAAGTACCCACATTAATTTGCGTATAACTCCTAAAATGTTAACTCTACGTGAAAATTCCTTATAATATGTTTCATTCAGAATAAATAAAGGAATATTTCTTTGATATACAATTTTGATGTACCTGCAGTGGTTAATGCACTTTGGTCCATCTAAAGTGAAAATTTCAAAAAAGAAGTACTTTTTTTTTTATGGTGCTATTTTAAGTTCAAATATTTTTCTAGTTTATGTAAATATTTTAATCTAATGATCCAATTCTCATTCTTACATATCTATACGTTAATATTAAAAAGAATTAGAGCTGAAATACGCGCTAGCTGTGCACGGTGGGCGGTAAGCAACAATTGTTGCATGAAAATATCGAAAAAACGATCGCCGGCTAAAAACTTACGTAAAATGATATTCTAATATACTTCATAAACACACAGCAAGCGTGAATAAAATCTCCAACATTTTTTAAACGAAAATTAGTACCAGCACACAGCTAGGCACATATTCGTTGGGCCATCGTTTTTACAATATTCCCATGCAACCTATTGTTGCTTCCCGCCCACCGTGCGCAGCTAGCGCGTATCTCAGCTCTAACTCTTTTTTAGTATTAACGTATAGATATGTAGGAATGAGAGTTGGATCATTAGATTAAAATATTTACATAAACTAGAAAAATATTTGAACTTAAAATAGCACCATAAAAAAAACGTACTTTTTTTGAAATTTTCACTTTAGATGCACAAAAGTACATTAAGCACTGCTGGTACATCAAAATTGCATATTAAAGAAATATTTCTTTATTTATTCTGAATGAAACATATAATAAGGAATTTTCACGTAGAGTTAACATTTTAGGAGTTATACCCAAATTAAAGTGGGTACTTTTTGTGTTATTTTATATTTCAGTGGTTATCCTTTAGGTCCTGTTCACATTGGATTTTTCCACTACAGGTGTCCTTTTTTCTTTTTAATACCTTTTTTTGTATCCCTTAGCGACCAAATAATGTATTGAAATCGGAAAAATTTGGACGGTGGCGAATTTTCGATTTCCTCAATATTTGATCCTTTCAAAAAAAACAAAAAATGTGGATATCCTTGAAAAAGGAGCAGCTCGGATTTTAATTTCAACGGATGTTTCATCTATAAACATCACGTAACACAACCCCACTTTCCTTTTTTCTCGACATTTTCATGCAACCTATCGTCGCTTCCTGCCTACCGTGAGCAATTAGTAGGCAAGAAGAGCGGCTGGTCAGTGCAATTTTCTTTTAACTATACATACTTTAAAATAACTCCTGCGCATACTGTTGTGTTGTTTTGGTAAACTTTTACGCAAATTTGGTTAAAATTTAATTGTAATTTAAAAAAAAATTGATATTTCTTAAAAAAAATTTAATTTTCTAAAAATAATTTTAATTTTTCTTAATTTTAATTTTTTTAAATTTAATTTTTTTTATCTTAATTTTTTTATTTTAATTTTTTTTTATTTTAATTTTTTTTATTTTATTTTTTTTCAAAATTTTTTTTAACATTTTAAATTTTTTTTTAAGTAGTAGTAGTAATAGTAATTTCCCAACATACCAGTGCGCTACATACTTAGTTTCCAATAAAACCAAGTGTTCATGTACTCACTTGAAAAAATTTTGTTTTTGTTGTTGGCCTGTGTACATATACATACATAAATATATTACTAACCAAAACATTCATACAAAAAACTTTGGAATGATCTCACTTATGCAATGATGTAGTGTGTGTGTATTAGAGTATTATTTTTCCTTATTAACAAAAAAAAAAAAAAACAAACAAACAACAAAAAAATTACACCAAAAAGCACAACAAACACTACATTTTATAAAAATTTAAAATAAGCAAGAAAAAAATTATTTTAATTGAATGTAAATCGAATTTGTATTTTTATGCTTAACAAAAAAATTACAAATTTTTTTTTAACCAAATTTTCATTTAACAAAAAAAATTACACAAAATTAAAAAAAGAGAAACAAATTTAAAAAAAAATAATCAAAATTAAAAAAAATTAATCAAAATTACAAAAATCACTAAAGGGAAAATAGTAAAAAAAACCATTTAAATTTTTCATGTAAACCCTGCGCATTATGAAATATTTTTTTGTTGTACATACAAGACATACATAGAAAATACACTGAAGCATATGCAATAGCAAAATAGACCAAACACAACTGGAAAAATAAATTACTTATAATTTAACAGAAATTACAAAAAAATATCAATTACAAAAAATAACCACAACTACAAAAAAAACCTTAACATTTACAAAAAGCAATCAAAAACAATTAACAATTATGCTTTTTTAGCGCTTCATACATAACGTTTATTTGCAACAACAACAATTCGGTTCAAAAATGTGTTAAAAGAATTCATTTTCGAAAATTTGTACAGCAAAAAGGAAAAAAAGAATATTTTTTTTTAAATATTATCGATCAATTTTATAAAAATACTAATTTAAGCATTTTGTTTTTAAGTTAAATATACATATGTACATGCATACGCGTACATATAAACTTAATTAAATTTATCGTAAATTAAATTTTGTTTTATTTAGTTTTATTATGTACAACAATTTCTCATTTTGTTTGTTAATTTTTGTATGTATGTCCTAAATATTTAGTATGTTTGTGTGTTTTTTGCTGTTTTTATTTTTAATTTCGCTTTAAATTTTTTTTATTATGTGTGCACTTGAGCTGCTCGTTTGTGCTTCAGTGTTTTGTACAAATGCAAAAAACCAGTAAACAGCTTAGAACTGTAGATATACATTGTATGAATACTTTTATGTGTATGTAAATTATGGAAAAAAGTTTATGTAAAAATTATATAGTTTAAATATGTAACAAAGAAAATTTGATCATCAATTCGGTTATATTGTAAAGAAACAAAATATAATTTAAGTGCGTGCATAATTGTAATTGTAAATTTACTTTTTGTTATTGGAAAACAAAAATCAAAAAAATATACATAATAAATATGTACATATACATATATTTGAAAAGGAAAAAAAAATGTTTTTATTTTATTTAACAGATAAATTTATGTATAACACAATGGTAAGTAACCAACAAGTGTGGCGACTTGGCAGCACTGCCAAAAAAGCAAAGGAAAGCAGACATTCTAACAAAATATCTCATTGACATCGAAATGAACGCTTCTCACCTTGACTAAGGCATTACTTTAATCATTAAAGATTAATGCAAACGCTCTTCTCTCATTTCAAATTCATACATACATACATACTACATACATAAGTTAAATAAATCGGTTAACGAAGTTAACATTTTGCTGGAAACTGTCTTAGTTACTGAATCGATTGGCAATCTTTTGCCACAATCATTGTTGCAGTTGGGACTTGAAAAAGAAATTCGTCTTCGAATTGTTAACTAATATACATATTTTTTGAGTAATTTTTAATTTAGAATGGATAATGAAGGAAAATAATTCTTTGGGATATAGTACATACCTACATATGTGTGTATGGCCGACCAAAAGAAACAAACACCGTTTATTTTTTGCCATCAATTTCCGTCCTCTCTACTTGCCTGTACTCATTTTTGAAATTGCGCCAAGGTAAGTTCAAGGTAAAGGAAATTTTGTCTTATGATTTAATTAACATTTGTGCAAAATTGTCAAAATTTTAAGAGCGCTACAAAAAATGAATTATATTTATAGATACAAATTTTTAAAAGCATAATTTGTCATACGGAAAATATATCTAGTCCACATACATACGTATTATGTAGTACCCACAACATCCCAGTAGAAAAACGAAGAAGTAAAAAACACTTGCTCTTGCGCAGTTTTAAGTGGGTCTTACCATCTGGACAATTGGAAAGTAGCTGTCGTAATTACAATTCATAAAGCAGGAAAAGACAAAACCCTGGCTACAAGTTATCGTCCAATCAGTTTATTAAGCAGCCTAAGCAAAATCTTAGAAAAAGTCCTTCAGCGAAAAATTTGGAATTTTTTAGACGCAAAAGAAATTATACCAAATGAGCAATTCGGGTTTCGCAAATTTCACAGCACTACTCACCAAATTAGGAGACATCATAAACACATTAAGGGTATTCATTTAACCTTATAAATGCCTCGTAAAGTGTGTAAACTTGTAAATTTATAAAGTTTGTAAACGAACTGTCAAATTTTGTATGGAAAATCATTTACGCATGGTTGAGAAATTTACGCGCACATTTCAGTGTGTAAACGCTGTAAACTCGAAAAAAGCAACCTTGCGCAACAGAAACCTCTAGCATCAGTAAGTCATTTACAAAAATTTCCTTGTAAAGTCGTTTTAATTTGGATTTCTCACTTATTTTTGGCATATTTTAATATATGTCTTTAATATATGTAGATATAGTTTTAAATAAATTTTGACAATAGCACAGCTGATGACAAGTTTACGAAAAAAAATTATTAGGTGCGTTCATATAACAGTGTGTGTAAACTGATAGAAATTTACACTTTATAAACTTATACTCTTAAATGAATACCCTTATTAAATCTAATTTCATAGCAAATAGATCCACCGCACTTGTATCTTTAGATATAGAAAAGGCCTTTGATACAGTGTGGCATAACGGATTAGTTTTCAAATTGATAGATTACAGTTTTCCACCACATTTAATAAAAATTATTAAAAGTTTTTTAAGTGATCGCCTTTTTTGTGTTAACATTGGTAACGAATATAGCGATTTAAATTTAGTACCCGCGAGGGTACCGCAGGGTTCAGTCATTGGTCCTTTGCTTTATAGTATATAAAGTTTATACCATCTACTGTGCAGATATACCTAAATCTAATGATTGCAATTATGCTATGTACGCTGACGATATTGCCATTTTTAATACACATGAGTTTGGGCAACTATCTGTTACGTATTTACAGACTGCTTTAAATTTGATCATTGAATATTTTCACAAATGGAAAATCAAAGTAAACGTAGGGAAAACGCAAGCTCTCTTTTTCACAAGAAAAAGAAACTCTTGCTTTTATCCTAATTCTAGTTTACGTATCTGCAACAGTATAGTCCAATGGTCCACCAATATTAAATATCTGGGGATCGTACTTTACCCGAAGTTACTTTTCAGAGATCACATTCACCACATAAGCACTAAATTTAACATAGCTCTTAAACTACTGCATCCACTAATAAACAGGAAATCTAAACTCAGTAATGATAATAAAATTACAATTGCAAAAGTCATATTTCAATCCATAATATTATATGGAAGTCCTGTCTGGGGTACTTGTGCCAAAACTCATATTATGAAATTACAGATTCGTCAGATTAAATTATTAAAAATGATGCTTGATTTGCCCTGGCATTTTTCAACTGCAGATCTGCATAGTCAAAATCAAATGGCTCTTCTTTCGAGCCGTATTGATAATATCACTAATAAATTTAAGCGGCTTTGTGAAATATCGACAAATCCATTAATTAGTAGTTTATATGAATAGTCATACAAATCAAACATATAGTCAGCTATGTATTGACTAGCATATATCGTCGTACCATACGAAAACTAACATCAGATTTTTTGTGGCTGACGAAAAGTAAAAAGTTCAAGTTTTGGCCGACGAAAAGTAATAAAATCGAGTTTTGGCTGAAGAAAAGTAATAAAATCCACTTTTGGCTGACGAAAACTATCAATTTCGTTTAAACAACAACAATTTTAATGTAAAAACAGTATATAATTACTGATACTTTTCGTCAGCCAAAAGTCGATTTTATTACTTTTCGTCAGCCAAAACTCGACTTTATTACTTTTCGTCGGCCAAAAGTCAAATGTTCTACTTTTCGTACAGAATTTTTTTTATTGATAGCTTTCGCCAGAAATTTTAAATATGTTAGTTTTCGTATGGTACGACGATATATTCAATCACCATTGAATATTGTAATGTAGTACAAAGGTTTTTTTCTAACTTCTCAAAATATTCCTAGTTATAATTTTTTTCCTTTAACCTCATTTATTCTAATTAACAAAAAATCACCCTTATTACGGTTGTCGTCGTCGACACTCACTCGACGCTGTCGGCGACAACTTATCAAAATCGGTATTACGTATGGTAAAGTCGATAACTTGTGACAACTATCGAAACATATTTGGTATCAGCTAAGTCGACGTCGACGGTCACTCGTTGCCATTTTCGTCGACGCTGCGTTTAATGGTGACAAGAAGAAAATTTAGTATGTATGCATTTTTGTTTTTAAAATTTTATTACGGGAGTGTTAAAATTAGTATAACTAACATCCGCAGAATATTCCCTGCTAGTTTCATTGAAAAATTCCCACTAGTTTAAAAATAAATTCGGTGAGCGCACATACCGAAGCCGACCCAAAGGTTTTCAATGTGGTACGATTCCAACTAATTTTTTACAACATTGAGAAGCAATCACCATTAAATTGAATGCCTTGGCACCTCCTTTAAGAGAGATTGAGGAGAAAACTAATTTATTAAATATTTGTGTACATACCCAGCAGTATTTGAGGTAAGGAGGTGCATATTCAGTAGAATATTCAATATGAAAAATACCCTGAAACTGAGTTCAAAATTCATTGCTGAAAAAATAACTGAACACGCAGTGAAGACATCAGGTGTACTGAAATATATGCTATGGAAGCTCTCCCTGCGTATTCAGGCCTTTTTTCCTACAGAAACTCTCCCTTCTCGATCGGCAGTTTTTAGGTAGTTGATTTTCGACGCCACCTCTATATAAAAACGAAAGCGAAAGTTCAGATTTTAGAACTACATCTCTAGAGAATATTCAGTAGGAAATATGTGCTGTTTTCCAGCTGATAAATACTGCTGGGTATGTACATACATAGATATGTATATATTTCAATTAAAATTATTTTTCTTTTATTTCTTAATTACTCGAGTACTTCATTGCTATGTTCACCGCTAAAACTTGATGAATCATATGCAAAATACATTTATAATAAAGAAATAAAATAGCACAAATAAAAAATGCGGAAAAAATTGCGCACAGATTGTAAATAAAATCAAACTGCTAGTGCAGAAATTTTAAAGGTTTTAATAGCTTTTGAGCTTAGCAACTTTTCTTCTGGGAGTATATATGTATGTATGTAAGTATGTATACCTATTTATAAATATGTTGTCATATAATATTAAGTTATTTTTTGAAATGCAATCAATGCAAGTACATACTACATTTGTATGCACATACTTTCATAAGCCTTTATACTTACATACATATATGCTATGACGTACTGCAAGCCTATCATATCTATTATATGCATTTTTTGAGTTAACATTTTCATTCCCATTGCTTTTAGTTTTTACGTGTTTTAACATATTTGTTGTATTTACTTTTTGCAAAATTGTTGGTAACATACAGTGGTATGCAGAAAAATAGCATATCTCTTCTTAATTTTACTACACTTTCTAGCAAAAAGTTCAGTTGCAGATAATTTTTGGAAAAGCTTGATTACAAAACCGTCTAGCATGTGAAGGAGTTTGTTGATACATATGCTACTGTGTGGTATATACTTTGGTGGGTCGGTGGGTCTATCATCTCGTTACGTTCACGACTGGAATCAGAATAGCAATGTTGCAAATTATGCAAAGTATCACGATCTGTGTGTGGTGTATTTGTGAAAACACCTGCAAAAGTTAAGCGTTCGTTTGTCACATCAACTGCGCAATTTTTTTGAATAATCGGCAACGGAAAATTTGTATCTGCAATACATCAGCTGAGTCTCAGCAGGCAAGTGCAAAATAAGCAAGAGGGTTGCTGGTACTGCTGCAATTATACATTTTCACGAACGTACCTCTCATCTTATAGGCCCGTCACATAGCATACGTCAATCCGTCTACGTCGACGTATGTGACTGACAGCTCAGTAAACTGTGGGCATTTAAATGCACATCGGTACAAGTACGACGGATCCGTCGCCGCAACGTACCAAAGTTGCCCAACACTCAACTTTTGGCATACGTCAATCCGTCGCTATGTCAGCTGATTGCTTTTGATTGTTAACCTTTAGCTACTCTTGAATTTTACTTTTTTTGCAATTTGCTTTTCGAGTTTTTTCTCATTTGTAAAACATTCCTCCATAAAACCAAAATGGTCAATAATTATCAGGAGATATGAAGTTACTGAAAACTGAATTTCAAGAGGGCAACTTAAAAGAGAAATTACAAAATATTCTAAAGAGTTAAATTTTTGCCACCACCTCTGTAATAATATAATATAATACAATGGCGCTATTATAACTCTGACGAGTTTTATGGCCGAGCTTCTCTCCCAATTCGAGGTGTGCTCCTTTTTGTTTTTCCTACTAATTGGGTAGACCTACAGTTTTATGCCGGCTCCGAACGGCGAATCCATTTTTTATGAGAAGCTTTTTCATGGCAGAAATACTCTCGGAGGGTATGCCGCCCACTGCCGAGAGGTGACCGCTGCTCTTAAAAAACCCAATAATTGGATTTTTACTAATTAGAAAAATAGTTTTTGGTGTTTGGCTCGGACCGTGGTTTGAACCCGAGACCTCTGCCACAGCAGGCGAGCACTCTACCCACTGCACCACAGCGGCCACACCTCTGTAGTTAAAGGTTAATCAAACAGCTGATTTATGTATATCCGTCAACGTTTCCTATGTGCCGACCTCTCCGTCAAGTACGTGAGCTGTCAGTCACATACGTCGACGTAGACGGATTGACGTATGCTATGTGTCGGGGCTATTACTAGGACAAACATTATGTTTTGGCCCAAAGTTCATTAAAGTTACAAGTTCAACTTATTACGACAAATTACCTACTAAAAATCAATCTCATTTCTATCATATCACACAGTACTGTACCTGTCCAATCAGTTTGTTTAGAAACGTGTAAGGTGCAGCTGTTTTAAACAAGTTTACTGCACGAAAACAAAAAAAAAAACAAACAACCCACCCAATAAGCATTTTTGTTGGAAATGCATTTGAATTCCATTTGAGATCAAATCCATTTTCCAATTTCCAACATTAATTTTTAACTTGAATTCAATTTGAGAAACAGCCCATTCTCCAGCAAAAGGGAATTTTTGTGATATGAAAATATTCTTGTTTCACCACTTGAAAAAATATTGGAATTCGACTCGAATTCCATCGATGTTCTCCAACTAAAATCAAACGTCAGAATGAAGCTTTTACACAACAAAAGCTCATCCGATTGAAATAATGAAAAAAATAACTTCTTTTTTCACTTTTTATTAGGCATTTAACAATAATAACAATACTTTTTGGTTGCTTGTTTTTCCGACAGGGTAGGAATATGATGTATTGTGGAACGATCCTCCGTCATCCCTTGTCAAGTTTGGTTTGGAGACAATATTAACAATATTTAATACACAAAAATTAGTACAATTATATGTACATTCCTTTTTATATTTTCTTCTTCACTCACTTTTTAGTTCTCTTCTTGCTAATATGATTGAATTGAATTAATAGGTATTAATTATGCTCTCAGTTCTGACAAAAACAGAAGTGTTGCCATGTGCAAAAATACACACACGTTTTCAAAATGAACTCAAATGGTTTTCAAACTGAAATCAAACTTTGGAAAAAATCTTGTACCTCAAGTGTAAAAACATGTTGGATGTAAACTTGAGAATTGAATTTGCTTCAACATTGGATTCGTGCTTATTGGGCAACTACGAAATGCATGTATGTACATATGTATGTACACAAGTTTTATATCGCAAAAAATAAAATATGCATATTTACATACATACATACACACATAATTAATGTGTATTATGTAAATAAGTATGTATATTTGCATAATACTTTGTAAATTATCAATTTCCGCAACATTTTGCATCACGTTGACAAGGTTAAATGCTTATCTGGCCTTCACATTTTTATACCCTTTATAAGAAAAGGCGAAAATATTCTAATTAAGAATTGAAGATTCCTAAGATAGTGGAAGAAAACCTACAAATATTTTTGCATTCCTTTCGACAATAGGTCGAAAAAATTCGAAAAAAGCCAATGTTGATTGGAATAGAAATACAAGAAAGAAGAGAAAGACAAGTTTCAAAATGAACCACATAATAGAATGAGGAATTCCATTGAAGAGTTTCACAACTTTTATAAAAACCTATGTAGCTTGTCTATAAGTAGGCCGACCAGTTCGTAAACGTAGTAGATTACATATTTTGGGAGGTGCTAGACCTAACTAAAATGTTTAACAAATACATATTTTTATATCAACTATTTATGGCAGCTTATTTGAAATTTTGTTGGGGTTAGTTAAAATTTAAAGGGGTCTTTTAAGAGTAATGCGCGTATTTGCGAAATCTAAGAACTAGGGCTCTTAAAATTATTTGAATATCGGTTAATTCATTAATGGATTCGTAACTGTTTAGTTGCTAAAAAAGATTGCCTTCATCTTTGTCTTGATTAACGTTCGGAAAAAGCCTTCCCATACCATAGAGCCCATATGCATTAGAGGGCGCAATCAATCGGCTAAAAGTCAACACTAGATGGCGCTTGACGCGCGATATTGGGCCCTTCATAGGTAGTATATGATCTTTGGCTTTGACAAGGGTCCAAAGGGATTGATTGCGCCCTCTTATTCATATATGTATGCTCTTTCCCCATACATTCATCAAAGCTTTCGCGGGGTTTCTTGGTTTGCAACAAGAACAACGATTGAGTACGATATTCATATTGGATATCCACTCATTCTAAAACGTTTTATGCAATGTTTATTAAGAACTATCTTTAGCATTTTGACCAAATTTTCTAAAATCCGCTATTTCTCTTGTATTTTTCAAATCGAAAACTCGTTGCTGTTAATCAATCAATCGCCCCTCGTACGCGCACAGTTCAAGTGGGGTTTCCCAAAACTATTTTCCGTTAAACGCAAAAGTATTGACAACACAAAAAGTTGAACGAAGGTGTGAAAAACTGTTAAAAAAGAAATTGCAACAAAAAGAAGAGGTGAGAAAAACTGTTAAAAAAGAAATTGCAACAAAAAGAAAATAATAAATCAAATGCAATCAATGCATTAAAAAGTTTAAGGAACGCAGCTTAAAAACAAAGTGAAAAGCGTTAAAGCGGAAAAGCAAAAACTCACGGCATACAAGTTGGGCGTTTAATGTTTTTAAATGAATTTGTTCAACGCTCAACCAAATGCCACGCCTATTACAATAGATGAAATGAAGTAATAAATACTATACATATGTATGTATGTATGTATTTCTATGCATTTCTATGTACTCGCATGCACTCGTACAAAGTGTATTTGTCACAGAAACAAAATTTATAGGTCAACTAATTTACGAGCGCGTTTGCCAAATCGTTGACATTAATTTGTTTCTTTTCTCTTTGCTTTTTTTATCGCACTAAAACGTTGTCTATCAGCAACATCAAGCGATCGATCGATCGATGTAGGGATGAAAGTCACATTTCCTTGCAACTAAAAATATATAAGTGTGTGTGTGTGTGTGTGTTGGCATGTAATTCTATAGCGTTGCAACATCAGCGATTGAATAGCTTTTGTGATATTAAAAAAAAAAAAAACTAACTGTTAAAAAATTTATCTTTTATAAAAAAATGTTCTTTTCTGTTGCAATTTTTTTTTTGTATTAACACCATCCATTCGTCATTGCCGGCCATAAATGTCAATGCGAACCAAATTTTATGGCTCTCGAATTTTTGATACACAACGACACTCCCCTTGTGTGTGTAAGATTTAGTAAGCTTGATTGCAATTGATGTCAACCATAACATATTTCATTTTGAGATGCAGAAGTGCACATGAACACACATACATATATACGCGATGTTAAAAAACGCGATGGATCTAAAGAAGATTACGCAAAAAGGCTATAATAATTATTGCGCAGTTAATAAACCATGAAATGTGAATCTCGGAATTATGTATTTGGGAATCCATTTTTAGTAGAGGTTTTGGAGTGGTTGCTAGATAGATTGGTTGGTTGCTTAGAGTGGCGAGTCTCACTAACTCCAATTAGCGCTGCAGCGCCATTTTGATACGACGACTCATGACTGAGGAACCAGTGAAAAATAGAGAGTAAAAGAGAATAAGCAATTTGGGAAGCCCGCACAAGTTCTACGCTCTATATCCAGACTGCTGAGTTTAAATATTTAAGAAGCCTTTCTGGACTGACGTCGCACAGTCCATACATTCAGCGGAAAAAAATAGAAGGAGTTGTCGTAGGGCTTTGAAATTTTGCAGACAGGTTATATATGAGCTAGTTAAGAAAATTTCCAAAAATGGTTGAAATCGGTCAACTCCTAGGGGTACCTCCCTTGGACCTATAGTAAAAAATTAAAAAAAAAACATTTAAATACAAATTTTAATTTCAGCCGAAAAAAGTAAGATATCTTCACGAAACTTTGCATATCAGTTACCCTCATAAAGGGCATTGACGGTACAAAAAATAATTGAAATCGGCCACTCCCTAGGGGTACCTCCCTTGGACCTATAGTAAAAAATTAAAAAAAAAAAATTTAAATACAAATTTTAATTTCAGCTCAAAAAAGTAAGATATCTTTACGAAACTTCGCATATCAATTACCCTCATAAAGGGCATTGACGGTACAAAAAATAATTGAAATCGGCCACTCCCTAGGGGCACCTCCCTTGGACCTATAGTAAAAAATAAAAATAATTTTTAATCCATACCTATACTTAATTGTGAATAAAAGCGAAACGCGTTCATCGATTTTCTTGATTTATGTATCATTTTGTTCATAGGTTATGCGACTTTACGTGAAAATAATAGGACTTTGAACTTTTTTACCGTTTTCGATTTTTTATGAATTAAAAAAAAAAAATTATTTTTAGGCAAAAAATATTTTTTTTTCTCCATACATTTATTTATAACTGGGAAACTGTTGCCTATATAGCGAAGCGTTATATAAACAGATGAAAGTACTAGTAATTCTTGATTTTTATAAATTTGTTTAAACAAAATCCGACTAGTGGTTCTTGAGTTATGTTAAACAAAAGAGCCTTATCAGAATTGAGTCGCGAATCAATTAGCTGAAATATGTTGTACTGTATAATACAATAAATTGAAAAGGGGCACCTGGGGGCACTTGAAATTGATTAAAAATGTAAAAACAGATATGAAACAATGTATTAGTAGTGATTTCCAACTGGAGGCAAGTGGCGCTAAAATTACAGGTCCAAATGTTTGGAGAAAAAAGGGATTTTTGTTATATGTTCATAAAAATAAACAAAAAAAAAACTTAAGTCTCTGCAGAGTTTATTTTTTCAATTTTAGTAGACTGAAATATCCTACTTTAAATAAAAAATAAAAAGAAAAACGTTAGCTCACATAATAAAAGATTATTCGTTTTGAAATTCTTAGGTTTAAATTAAGTTGGTTCGGTAAAACATACAAGTACTGAGTTTGAGACGGCTATAAAAAAAAACTAGCAGTCAGATCGGAGTAATTCTTTTTGATTTGGTTGTACCATTTAGTCTAAATTCCAAAATATCACTGCATATTGCATGAAGAGTATGTTGACAATTTGACTTTTTTCCGCAAAATCCCCAGTGTGCGTCGTTGTGTTCCGAGAGGAATTTTTTTCTGCCTTGGCAGAAGGACACTCGCATAGCAGGCTCTCCACCTTATCCTATGCCCTGGCAATATTACAGCTGTGACACAAAGTTTTATATTCCAATCCCAATCGGGCCGCGATATGTCAATGTCCTGCGAACACCGCAGTTAAGTGGGGGAAATATCCCGCCCGTGCATCTTTAGAATGGCTGAGGATCGCCAACGCCTCATTGTATGAAGGCCACAGATTTCTGCAGACTCTGCAGGCCTGCTACCGTTTCCACCTGACTTTAGCCTCCTCGAACCGGTGTCGGGGGATTCGGCTAATGACCCACTCTCTAAACTGCCTGAATAGGCTTCATGATATTGTTGCAGATCACAGAGCCCTCAAGGAACTTATTAACGAAGTTAGCGAAGGGGGAGACTTTACCTGAAGACTTCTTAATTATCGATATACACGATTTGTGTTTAGAAAGATAATCAATATTTTTCGATAAGTAATAGTTGATATACATACATATTTTCGATACAAGTAATCGGTTTTTAGAAAACAATCGATATTTTTCGATAAGTAATAGTCGATATACATATTTTTGATACAAATAATCGATATTTTCGTTACAAGCCATCGACCCTTTAGAAAAATAATCGATATTTTTCGATAAGTAATAATCGACATAAATATTTTAGATACAAATAATGGACTGTTTAGAAAAATATTCGATAAGTAATAGTCGATACACATATTCTTGATACAAATAATCGATATTTTCGATACAAGTAATCGGTTTTTTAGAAAACAATCGATATTTTTCGATAAGTAATAGTCGATATACATATTTTGGATAAAAATAATCGATATTTTCGTTACAAGTCATCGATTTTTTAGAAAATATATTTTTCGATAAGTAATAGTCGATATACATATTTTGGAAAAATAATCGATATTTTTCGTTACAAGTCATCGCTTTTTAAAAAAAATAATCGACACTCGATAATTAATAGTCGATATAAATATTTTCGATACAAGATTTTTTAGAAAAATTATAATACCGATAATAATTGTTTGCACACATAATGGTTATCAAACGACGGGGCCTTCAGTCCTTTCTCGGCGAGCAAAAACCAAGTTCTGCAACGCGGAAAAATGGTCGATATTAACAGCAGTTCTTTGGAAAAATTATGAATCTTTGCGTATTGGCGACGACGACGAACGTCCATGAAGCATTGATGATGAGGTGTGTAAGCTTTTTTTGCTGTCATTATTGACTAGGTCAAAAGTTAAGCGTATGAAAAAATAAATCTTTGCAAATTTCTTTTTTTAACGCAACATTCCAATTATCGATAATGCGTGCGCCGAAGATATCGAAGCAAAAAAATGAAAAAATGGCACAATCTGAGAATATTGGTTAATTTAAGGTTTGCAGATATTGCATAATTACATTATTGCACATGCGTGCAAAAGTGCTCATCTGGCTCATATGCTCATATCCATCATATGTGCACATATCGCTCACCTTTATGGTGCACAGTTAGCAATCATTAGCGCAAAATGAGCTGTGAGTTGCGTGAGAGGTCAAGTGGGCCAAGCGCGGCTAAAATTCATATGGTACATATCATGCAGACTATTAAACCTAAAAACATACAAATGCGTTTATATTTTCGCATGTTTGGTATTCACGATTTTTGTGGAAACATCTCAATTACATTCTGACAATTTGCCTAAATGTAATTTTACAATACGAATATGATTGCATTCATATCGCTTCGGTATTTAGGCTGCAGCCGCAATCACAGACACATTACGAGTACACAGCGAGCGTGGTAACCACAATGGGAGCAGTCATCAGCCATATGAGCATAAATGTACATACGATATGTTTGTTACGGACATACACACGCGTCAGAGAACTGCATAGAGTTGATCGTTTTTTGTGTTATCTACCTTATGCCAATTACATAGAAACTTCAAATGCTGCTGAGATAAATTTTTCAACGTTCTTCTCAAGGCAATGACGTACTTTTCCATTTCCCCGTTGTCATTTTTGTTTGTGATCTTTGCAAGAAGTCTTTTCTTGAGAATTAACTCAACTACTGTCACCACCTTCTTTCAGAACGATTGTTTATCAATGCTATCAAAAAAAGGAATTACTAATAAGAATCATTCATACATCTTGGTGCTGTATTTTGTATTTATTTCGACAAAATTAGTACAGTAGGATTATATCTTTAAATAGTACAACACTTTATGTAAGTAAGGAATAAATTGAATTCGTCAGCTAAAAATGAATTGTTGTAATGATAAAGAAACTCCACAGAAATTATAAAGGGGTGCTAACGGAGTGACAGTCCTTGGTTGCTGGTCAGTATTCAATTATCCTAGCTTATAGTCATAGTCATAGTCATAGTCATAGTCATAGTCATAGTCATAGTCATAGTCATAGTCATAGTTATAGTCATAGTCATAGTCATAGTCATAGTCATAGTCATAGTCATAGTCATAGTCATAGTCATAGTCATAGTCATAGTCATAGTCATAGTCATAGTCATAGTCATAGTCATAGTCATAGTCATAGTCATAGTCATAGTCATAGTCATAGTCATAGTCATAGTCATAGTCATAGTCATAGTCATAGTCATAGTCATAGTCATAGTCATAGTCATAGTCATAGTCATAGTCATAGTCATAGTCATAGTCATAGTCATAGTCATAGTCATAGTCATAGTCATAGTCATAGTCATAGTCATAGTCATAGTCATAGTCATAGTCATAGTCATAGTCATAGTCATAGTCATAGTCATAGTCATAGTCATAGTCATAGTCATAGTCATAGTCATAGTCACAGTCATAGTCATAGTCCGAGGCTTTGGGAACGTTCGTAGAAATTTACCATGCTTTTTTCTTTTTCAAAATGTGTGTCTCCGTTGTAGGTCTCTGACGAATAACTCTGCACATGTACATACAAACATATGTACATTAGAGCGTATCGCGAAAAAAAAGTTCGTCGTACGCCCCCCCATATGTTTTCTTTTTCGAAAACATTTCTGGAAAAAAAATTTATTTTTTTTTGGACGCCGCTAGATGTCGCTAAAATTAATTTTTTCATATCTTCGGTATTTTTCGTCTGATCCCGAAGTTTGATACACCAATCTCTTTGGCTTGAGAGGCCATTGGGGTCACTTCCACCCAGTACTTAGTTTATACCACCCTAATGTAATTTTTTTTGCCGGCATGTTAAACGTCGTCAAAAAATATTAATGGTTTGCAAAAGAAGTATTTCGAACGATTCAGTAGAACGCGAAATAAAACAAATTTAACATTCCGAGGAATATAAGTTTTTCGCTTCCTGTGGTCTTTTAGGTTCAAGTTTTTTTCTGAAAAGACTCCTACTGAAATTTTATGCCGAATAATTTTCTAGAACATTTTAATAATCTAGCACCTCTACAAAAGGGTTATTTTGACCCCTGTTTGTACAGTCAGGAAATAGATTATGGTCTCCTGACCATAGAGGGCTAACATGTTCTAGGAAATTATTCGCCATAAAATTTCAGTAGGAGTCTCCTCAGAAAAAATCTTTGTAAAATGAACCTACAAGACCACAGGAAGCGAAAAACTTATATTCCTGAACTGAATCGACCGAAATACTTTTTTTGCAAAACATTAATGTTTTTTGACGACGTTTAACATACCGGCAAAAAAAAATTAAATTAAGGTGGTATAAACTAAGTACTGGGTGGAAGTGACCCCAATGGGGCATATAGGGTTAATACAATTATAAAGTAGAAACCCTCCTCTCAAGCCAAAGAGATTGGTGTATCAAACTTCGGGATCGGACCGTAAATAACGAAGATATGAAAAAAAATGAATTTTAGCGACATCTAGCGGTGTCCAAAAAAAATAAAAAATTTTTCCAGAAATTTTTTCGAAAGACAAATCATATGGGGGGCGTACGGTGAACTTTTTTTTTATGGTCCATATAAGGCGAGACGGTCTAATGTACATATGTACGTTTGAATGTAAGCAGTTAAGTTGCACTTGGTTTTTTTGTTTGCTGCACGTTTGTTGCACTGATAACTAAAGCTGCAGTTGCATTACTTCAATTCAAAAAAATATTCCCACCATATTTCTTGTGCAGCACTTGGAAAATTGCAAAAAAATCACATTAACTTACTCGTATTATCATCATCATTATCATTTTCATTTTCATCAACTCCATCATGATCCTTTGTGTCTGCAATTGTCTTATTTTTTTTTTTTAGTTGATTGGAGCTATTTTACGGAACGTGGTTTGGACTGTTGAAACGTGTGGCAAAGTACCAATGTTTGTATTCATGTATGCATGTATTTCGTGTATGTTTCAGAAAATCTTCAATCTCAGACATCACGCATTGAAAATTCCTAGTAAATTATGTTGACGTGAACTCGTGATAAATTTCTAATTGCATTCGTATAGTAATTCATAGCGAATTTTGTAAATTGTTGATCCATACTCGTGCATGTTTAGGTACGTTAGCAACGGTCAACTATTTAGGTATTCAATGAAGGAATGTTGGGTCTGTACAGCAAAGCTTTACTACCTTTCTTTCTCGAAAAACACTAGATAGTCTTGGTTAATCATATTTAAATGAAATACAGACCCTTCAAAACCCAAAAAAAAGGGCTGGGATAAAAAAACGGCTGATATGCTCAGAGTTATGTGTGAAAGTCAAATGAGAGGGTGTAGGGAGAGAGTGTAGGGAACGGCGATAAAAGCAGCTTTTGTGTATGAAAATCGAAAATAACAGATTTTGTGGTTTCAACCACTAGCTAAATATGTATGTACCCTGCAAAAAAATGTGCGATTAATACCGAAAGATATTTGTCCCGGATTGATCTCTTTCGAGAACAATCGGTCCACAATTAGTCCCCGATTGTTCCCGTACTGGTATAAATGTAGACTAATTGTAGACCAATTGTTCCCTAACGGGTATAAATGTAGATTAATCGCTTTCATTCCGAACGGGTACAAATCTAGATTCCTTAAATGTAGAAATTTTACAAAAATATGCAATGTATTTAAAAAGATGTAGAACCGGTAAAACGAATTGAAGACCCTTTCTTTTAATAACAATGATGAATAATAATTTTAAAAAAATGTTGCCTAAAATATGAAAAAATCCTTTACATTACGCTCATATAATGCATACTCAAAACTTACAATATTTTTATTTATTTATTGAGATTTTTTTATATAATCTTTATTTATATATGCATGAACATTTACAATTTTTTAAAGATTGTTATTAAAAATTGCCTTGGCGAACAACTTGGAAAAATCTACATTTGTACCCGTTCGTGCTGGAAGCGATTGATCTACATATGTACCCGTTGGGGATGAAAGCGATTAATCTACATTTGTACCCGTTCGGGATGTAAGCGATTGGTCTACATTTGTACCCGTTCGGGATGAAAGCGATTGATCTACATTTGTACCGGTTCGGCATGAAAGCGATTGATCTCATTTGTACCCGTTGGGGATGAAAGCGATTAATCTACATTCGTACCCGTTCGGGATGAAAACGATTGATCTACATTTGTACCCGTTCGGTATGTTAGTGATTAATCTACATTGGTACCCGTTCGGGTATACAAGTTGAACAATTAGTCTCTTCATAGGACATGCTCGAACAAATGCGATCAATTCACTCCATATTAAGGGATGTAAAATTGTATTAGTCGCATGCTCCCTTGTGATTGATCCCGGACACGTCGCGGATTAATCGCATTTTTTGCAGGGTACATATGTACGTAGGTAGCCATATGCAAATAATTATATTCATCCCCTACATATGTATGGTAAACCAAACTGATTAACAATGAACCACACACACCTGTCACGCTGACACAAAAATTTGTGACTTACTTGCATGCAATAAAACCAGCAAGTATATAATATTATGTAACTCTGTACTTATGCATGTACATGTACATATATATGTATACCATTTCATTGACAACAACAACAATTAGGCAATCAAATCGATTTTACAATCCTGCACGTGGAAAGGAAACGGTTATTAGGTAGTGTGTGACCGTGTCGTGTCCGAAATTGTGGTTAAACGGGATCGTTGGCCGTTGACTGAGTTCTCAGTACAAATGTACCTACATTTGAATATGCTACAAATTTGATACATACCATATCGGATATGCATATATATTTCTCCAACCTACGTACGAACCGTAACGTTTTTCCTATCGGCCAGTGGCGGCTGCATGTGAAAATCCGAATGGGAAACAGTTGTGGCACGTTGCATAATTTCATGCAATATACAACATAAATATGTACATAGTGGTATTTACCACAAACTCTATGTTACTAAAATACACATGCACATACATATTTACATATGTGTTTGTGCTTGAAACATTCAAAGCTGCGGTGGTCTGTCACCACAATTACCAAATTTGGCCAAAGTTTTAGTTTAGTTTTTGCCACAATAAAATTCACCATCTACCACGAAAGTTTATGAGCAGGTGCACTAAATATTTTATGAGTGTTTTTGTTTGAATCTAACTACCACAATCAGGGTTGATATCAAACGCAGCAGTACTGTTACACGGCACCTGGGATAGGTCTGATTTTGAAATCAATTTTACTAATTTTCGAAGCAAAGTACTCTCATGATGAAAAAATAAGCGCTATAAACACCGTTCTAATAAATATGTCTTCGGCACAGAAAAAACGTTATGAACAGTTCCAATATTAGATAAGATGGTGGTGCTTAAGCTATTCGATAGAAAAATGCTTTGAAGTGCTTATGAAGTCTGGCGGTTGGCGAGGGCGATAAGCTGCACGAACATTGAAACTTAATAAAGACCATCCTGCCCATAAGGCATTTCTACCGACATCCGCCGGTGACAAGATATGCCTCCGCTGCGTTCGAAAGTAATCTTCGTCTTCTTCATTGGCGCGATAAATGATACCAGCGTTGCCACTTAAAAAATTTGTAATTTACCAAAATACAAAATAAAAGTAACCAAAACTAGAAACTAGTAACCAACCAGATATGAGAATGAACAGAACCAAAAAGCTGACTAAAATCGCCCGAAGAAAATTCACCAGAATAGATTTATTTCTAATGTGATCGCTTTTTGGTGCTTAGCACGAAAAATATTTAATTTATTTTTTTTATTTTTAGGGGTAAATGGAAAAATTCAACAACTATTTCCAGCGAAGGATGAGTATAGCTATTACACGAAAAACCATTTTCGATCATTAGCACCCCTTTCGGAAGTGGATTCTCCTCACGAGGATCGAACCTGTGATACATTCCATCTTCAGCCGCAATGTGCGAACGCTTTTACACGCTCGACCACTGAGACTCTGTGAAAGCTGTTGAATTTTTCCCACTTTTGCCTTATTCATTTTCGTGAAACAGCTTTACACTCAACATTCGCTAGAAATAGTTGTTGAAATTTTTCCATTTACCCCCACCAATAAATTATTTGGAATTTGATAAAAAAAAAGCAACAAAACAATTTGGATAACAAATATTTTATGGTTTGGAAAAATTAAAAGCCTATTCCTAAAAATTGAATGTAACTATGGTGTACTCAATACATAGACCTTGAAGGTAACCAAAATCGGCCGAAAGTAACCACGTAACCAAACGAAAAATTTTTAACCAATTTTGGTAAAAAGTAACCATAGTGGCAACGCTGGGTACGACGATATATGGTAATCTGAACTTTGACATCTATGCAACACCACTTAACCGTCTCCGATCGGGACAGCAATGTGTATGTGGTATCTGCGAGCGCTTTATTGATCAAACTTTTCTCGTCATTTTACTAAACATTTTAGTATCAAATAAGAAGAAGAATAAATAAAAATAAATAACTCAGTTTGATTTTTGTCTTTTACCGCAGTTTTTTTTTGCTCTAACCTGTGCATTCCTTTTTGCTCTAACCTGTGCATTCCTTTTTGCTCACTCACTCCAAAAAGTAAATATAAGAAAATCATAAATTAGCATAAAATGTACCACAACAATAAATTTTTGTTCTTACGAAAAATGACTTTTGAGACGCGTAACGAACTTTCAGCAATATTTTCCCAGGCTTTACGTTTAAATATCAAACCAAAAACGTGCATAAATATAATTTTATTGTTTCATACATCAAGTAAGTAGGTAGCTGCTACTTATATACATACATATGCACATTCATTCATACAAAATTTAACCCGAAGCATTTAAATCAACTTCACGGTTTGGGAATGCATTTTACATACTTACATACATGCATACATATGTACATAAATACGCACTAGCGCGCTAGATGTAAAATGCACAAAAATTTATGCATTTATTATGATGCAACAATGACCGAGCGACCGACCGACCGACCGCACTGAACTGCCCTGCACTGCTCCGCTTAGCAAATCCAACAAGTCTCACCGCACCAGCCAACCAAGTGAGCAGGGCAAGCCAAGTCAAGTCAAGCGATTTGAGAAATAGGGAAGGAAACACTTGCTGTTCCATTGAATCATTTCTTATAGTCGCACATAGAGCGACCTAAATATGCATAAAATTTGCATTTTAAATAAGTTAAGCCAACAAGTTGACTCGGCGAGGGTCAAAAGAAAATGCACCAACACACACTCACATACATGCACGCATTTGAGGTAACGCCTTCCCTGCAAAAAATGCGATCAATCCGGGATACATCCGGGACAACTCGCAAGGGAGCATGCGATTACTACCCATTTGTATCTCTTTATATGGGTTGAAGTGTTCTCTTTTGTTTGAGCATGTCCTATGAAGAGACTAATTGTACCCAGTTTGTACCCGAACGGGTAGCATAAGCGCACAATTGTACCCGTTTTGTACCCGAACGGTTAGCAAATGCGACACATCCATTTGTGCGACTAATTGTACCCGTTTGATACCCTTTCGGGTACAATTCGTCTACAATTAGTATACATATGTACCCGTTCGGGTACAATTGCGAACAATTGTAGACTAATTGTACCCGAAAGAGAGCGCTCCCGGACAAATCTTTTTAGAGACTCGTCGCACACTTTTTTGCAGGGTTATGATAATTTAATACCGGTAAATGGTCACTTCTCGGCAATTGTGTGGCAGCAATTCAAGGAATAGTGGCAAGATTGGTTATTAAGTATTTGTTTATAACTTGTACGTTTACTAATTTAAAATTTATGGGCACATACTACACAAATGTATCTACATAGTACAAAAGTATCGTACTCGTACATGTATGTATGTGTTTTTTGTTATGATGGGGGTAAGAAATTGACTTTTGAAGAGTGTGTCTATGGTGTCTATAAAAAATAAACAAAGTAGCAAAAGTCGTAAAATCTTTGCTAAGAGTTTAAGACAAAAACATAAACCAATCATTACTATCGGCTTTATTGTTGACTTTGAAATGAACTTAATGACTTGGATTTTTAATATTGCTGAACCCATTCTTTTCACTTTTTAATACAGTTTAGAACTAAACAAGTAAGAACGCGGCTGTCTTCAGCCGTATCTTTCATGAATGGGGAAATAAAGCGATGCATGTTCTGTTTTCTTTAATTTATGTATACTTTCAGTTCTGCGGTTTATTATACGCAAAGGTTTATTAGAAATAAATAATAGCTTAAAAAAACTAAAAAACACGCTTTAATCTTAAAAATCGTACTAAAAATTGAGAAATAATTTAATTAGAAACAAAATGATGAACGAAAATATAAGTATTTAAGGAAAAGCGTGGGGTGCTCAGTATGTCAAAAAATATTTAAAATCGGTGTTTTTTTACTAATAATTTTATTTTGACTTTTTTTGAGATTTCATATATCGTACTCTTTAATTTCGCAACTAGGTATATTTTTGTACTAGTTGTACGAATCGAATATTTTCATGTTCAAATATTATTGAGCACCCCACGCTTTTCCTTAAATACTTATATTTTCGTTCATTATTTTGTTTCTAATTAAATTATTTCTCAATTTTTAGTACGATTTTTAAGATTAAAGCATGTTTTTAGTTTTTTTAAGCTATTATTTATTTTTAACTTTTTAATGAAATTTTTCATTAAAGGATGTTTTATGCGGACGCTTAAAAGCCTCAATGAAGCATGGAATATAATGCTGAGTGTCCACTATATGATGTCGTTGGGTTGAATCCCATGTTGATGTCACGTTTCGAATCCGGAGGTGAATAGAAATAATAGAGGAGAGAATACAATAAAAGCAAAGTTGAATGTTTAAAAAAAAATAATTGAGTTAAACGTTTGCAACTTTTAGGATGGGATGAAGTTACATACATACATACACACATACACACATACATACATACATACATACATACATACAGGTGAAGCTAATAAAAGCGTGTTAAAAATAGAGTCCTGAACTTAGCTTTTTAAATAGAGAAATTATACCCCAAAATGCCTATATTCGAACAATCGGTTGTATGCTTTAAGTTGTAGTTACTGGTACGATTCGGCCGATTCCGATCAATTCAACATCACAACTAACTCGTATAACAAATTTCAATCAAATATGTACTTCTAAAACTGCGGCACTAGTTTGCGTTCACAGAGATGGACGGACGGACATTAGGCCCTCTCGCCTTATATGCACCAAAAAGAAGTCCACCGTACGCCCCCATCTTAGTTCTCTTCATTTCTGGAAAAAAAAAAATTATTTTTTTAACGCCGCTAGATGTCGATAAAATTCATTTTTTTCATATCTTCGGTATTTATGGTCCGATCCCTCAGTTTAATACACCAATCTCTTTGGCTTCAGAGGAACGTTTCTATTTTTTAATTGTATTAACCCTATGTGCGCCATTGCGGTCACTTCCACCCAGTACTCAGTTTATACTAGCTTAATGTAACTTTTTTTGCCGGCATGTTAAAGTCGTCAAAAAACATTAATCTCTTGCAAAAGAAGTATTTCGATCGCTTCAGCAGAACATAATATTCAGAGGAATATAAGTTTCTCGCTTCCTGTGTCTTTTAGGTTCATTTTAGAAAAATTTTTTCTGAGGAAACCCCTATCTACATTTTATGGTGAATAATTTTCTAGAACATTTTGGCCCTCTAGCGACCTTAAAAATACTATTTACTGACTATATTATATTTTCTGACTGTATAAAAAGGGGTTAAAATAACCCTTTCTTAGGGGCGCTAGATGATTAACATGTTCTAGAAACTTATTCGGGATAAAATTTCAGTAGGAGTCTCTTCAGAAAAGATCTTTGTAAAATCTACCTAAAAGACCACAGGAAGCGAAAAACTTATATTCCTCGGAATAGAAAAATTTGCATAATCAGTTACGAGTAGCAGTTAATGAGTAGCTGGTATACCCTCTAAAGCTCTCTAACATTTTGTATAAAAACTGTCAGCTAATACCATGTCTCCACATAACGTGTTTCGCTCTTTTTTTCTGCATTTTCTCTCTCAATCTTGTTTCGACACGGAAACCAGTGTCGAAACTCGCTAATTTCCATACAAATTTCTGAGAGCGAGTGAAGATTGAAACACTGTTTCATTCTGAATCATCTTGCCAACCTCGATGATATCGAATGATTAAGAAGAACAAGAAAGAAAAATGTGTAGGCACGTGGAGACGGGTTATTGAGCGAGATGTTTGGCTACATGTTTCTCTGGTGAATCAAGTTATGTGGAGACGGGCTTTAAGAGAGCAGAATCCAGTATAAGCGAGCAACTAATGAATAAGAATGTTTTGCAGCATCATCGACTTAGGTAACTTTCTTTCATTAAGCCGCTTGGAGATTTGGCTTCTGTGTATCAGCAAAATTGCACAGGAAAAGCTACCGTGCAAAAATGCGACTAATGCGGCATATGTCCGCGATCACTCGCAAGGCAGCTTGCGATTAATACAACTTGTGGTCTCTTTATATGGAATGAAGTGTTCCCTTTTGTTTGAGCATGTCCTATTCGGAGGCTAAATGTACCCTTTTATACCTGCACGGGTACGAATGTAGACTACTCCACATTGATGCCAATCGGATATTGAATGGAAGTTGTACCCTTTTATACCTAAACAAAAGCGAAGTTTGTTTATAACCTTTTGAGTACAATTGTTAACAATTAGTCAACATTTTTACCCTTTCGGTTACAATTGAGGAGTAATTGTAGACAATTTTACCCGAAAGAGAGGAATTCGGGACATGGTACATACTTACATACACACAGGGTGGAGGAAAATGAGAGCGTGAGGAAGTCGTTCAGTATTGTATTGGTTCATCGAAACCAAAATCAATGGTGCGGCGATAAGGGCGAGAACTTTATTAATCGTTATATTTTTGGTTACCTCAAAAACTAACATTAACTCGCGTGTAATATACATACATATGCATAGAAAAACCTCTAAACGTCGCAAAAGGTCAATGTTCCATTTACAAATATGCCATGATTCGTTCAAAGCGTGAAAGAATATATTGTAATAATTAGTGCTTTTACCGTTACATTAATTAACATTCCACAGCCGTTTTGTTAAGTGCCTACACGCCTACATAATTTATTCGCGTTTGTTTGGAAATTAATAATTATGTACTTGACCAATGGAGAAGTTAATTATAGACCGCAGAAGTTGAAGAAAAAAGTTTTAGACAAAAATTTGTTGAATGAAATAAAGTTACATATATCGCAAAAAGAGTGTGCCATGGAATTTTCTTCTAATATTTCATTTAGATGACAGCGCAGAAATCAATGTCGGGTTGAGTATCTACAACAGGGCTGCTCACCTCATAGGCACTCAAAGCACAATTGTTTTTGTTTTGTTCCGAATCATAGGCACAGATACATATTTTCACTTCAAATATGAAAATAAAATTTTCTTTGCACTCCTATAAGCACTCAGATATAAAAAAATTTTATATGTATGTATGTGCCTATGATTCATATTCAATGTGCAGAGCAAAGGCACTTTGTATAGGAGCTCGAGCACTGCCGTAATAGCGTGGTTATGGTACCAATGTTAATTGCCAATCAAAATCGGAAACATTTCGTGATTGGTGAGAGGTGGTTATGCTTACATTGGTGATTGGAGCGCACATACACAACATAACACATGATTATTACTGAGCACACACACAACATAACACATTATTACCCCCGAAACCTCGGCTGCTGGCTGCCTGTTTCACACAGCAAATGTGCTGGATGTGAGAGTCCGAAAATTCTCTCACCGTCGGAGTACACAACAACAATTTCACGGTGCTCGACCAGCAACATTTTAACCATAACCAGGCCCTAAGAAATCGATATTAAATACAATATTAAACTCCTATAATTGAAAATTTGTATGGAAATGTCATTTTAAAAAGCTCTATAAACCTTTGATATTTTTTATGAATAAGGGGGTTAGTGTTCAAAAAATTTTCATATAAAAATAAGAAAAATTTGTATGTATGTGATACTACCATTTGAAAATAAATTCTAAAATAATATTTTATTGGGATTCATAAAAAAATTTACATGAGCAAAAAAATTTTTCAGTGCATATACAAAATTTGTAGATGTATTGAGTTTTGTACTTTGAATACGAGAGCGTTCAGCAGCCCTGTTTTACAAAGTAAGCGCTATGTACGCTCACTTGCTTTCCTAAATTGATGAGTTTATATGATGTTTGATTCCATAGAATTATATACAATTTGGTTGATTTTGTTCAAAATATTCCACTCAATTCGGTTTAGTCTCTCGCTTTCACAGTTGTTCTTCCTTATATGTGTCCTGTGCTGGAATTCTGTAACTTATATTGCGACCGATAATGCAAAATCTACCGACACAAAAATTTCCCTCGATACCTCTGCGATGATTATCGCAAACATCTGTCAAAATATACTATAGAATTCGACCGAAAAATCGTAGAGAATAGCATAATCGCAAACATGATCGCAAATTTACGATACCGATCCGAAAATTGTCGCAAATTGGTTACAGAATAGGCCCACTGGTTAGTCAACTAAGGGGCTCTGAACCAAATAATGCTATAATTGCGCTTTTTCGCCATTAACTTCCCAGCAAACACAGTCTCTAGCGTTAGAAATTTTGTCGAGATTACCTTAGATAACTAGTGTAATTCTCTATATATTCTCAAATCGATAACTAGGGTTGAAAACTACACTAGAATTCGATTAGCGAGTGATTAGAGAAGGAGCCAAATCTCACGCCTTTTATCAATTCTCAATATATTTCTGTGATATATTGAATATACATACATATATTGAAATTAGATACTAAAAAATGGTAAAGTTAATATTACCGTAGTACAATGTTTTCCATTAAAAAGTACAAGAAATACCTTTAATTTAAATAATAAGACTGTATTTTGTTTAAATTTCAGTTCTTATAAATGTGGTATACATATACATGTAAATGTATATAATCATATGCAATTTAGGCACATATTGCGTTAATAAAATCTAAACAATGAAAAAATCATGTAAAAGGAGACAAAGCTTTGTTTTTCATTTCAATTGGAAGTATTTGCAAATTCTGATTAGAATCTCATTAGAAAACTACATTAGAATTCGATTCGAGAATTATAATTTTCTCGATTTGAGAATTAGGTACCCTTTTGTTTGAGAACGCTATGATTCTCGATAGAATTTCGAGTCGTCCTCTAACGTTAGAGGTTTGAGAATGAGGCTAGTTCTCGAGTCATTCTCAAATCGATAACTAACCTCAGTGTTTGTTGGGTTTAGGGTTCCATAATCTCTAGAAGAACTTGTATCGTAGTTATTCCAAGTAGCATCTCACATCTGTTGTTGCTATGACCATATGTTAATACGCCGTATTACCAGGACGAGCACCACAAACATTCTTGTATTTACAGTGGCGGACAAAAGTCTACATACACCCCCTATTTTTGCTATATCACGGAACCAACATCATTAAAAGAAAAAGTAACAAGTAAGGAAGCCTAAGTTCGAGTGCAATCGAACATTAGATACTCAGCTGTATGCTTTCATTGTTTGTTTGCGTTTGTTCGATATAGGGTGTATTTTATATGAAACGAGTGCTGCATAAACAGGGCGCAGCCACGCCCATTTTCAAAATTTATATCAATCATCCAAATAAGCATACAAATATTATTGTTAGTGCAAAATTTCATCCCTCTATGACTTTTAGTTACAAAGACTTCACGTTACAAATTCCAAAAGGGTGTTCCAGAAATATCTTTGTTAAAAAGTAGGCGTGGTCATAAACCGATTTCAATACATTTTTGCGTGTCTATTAACACATGTTATAAAAGTGTATAAACCAAGTTTCGTCATAATATCTCAATTATTTGTCGAGTTAAAGGCTAAGAAATCTCATATATCCCTTTGTCTAAAAAGAGGCGGTGCCACGCCCATTTTCCAAACTTTTTTATTTTTTGTTTCCGGTCTATTGTAAAACTCATGTCACAAAATTTCAATGAATTATCTTTATATTTCACATAGATATCGCTTAAAATGGTTTTATTAGGTCACTTTATAATACACATATATAAAAGTGGGCGCGGTCGTCAACCGATTTTGGTAATTTTTCGTCCACACATTTGGCTAAGTAAATATATCACGCGTACCAGATTTCATCGATATATCTTTAACGGTTTCTGAGTTATGGCTTATTAAACTTTCAATATTCGCTCCTTAATAAGTGGGCGTGGCACCGCCCATTTTCCAAAATTTTTGTAGTTTTTGTTTTATGTCCATAGTTGGACTCCTGCCACAAAATCTCAGTGATTGATCTTTATATTTGACAGAGATATCGCTTAAAATGTTTTTATTAGGCCCCCTTATATTTCCTATATATAAAAGTGGGCGTGGCCGTCAACCGATTTTGATAATTTTTCGCCAAAACATTTGACTAAGTAATTATATTACGCGTACCGAATTTCATCGATATATCTTCAACGGTTTCTGAGTTATGACTCATAAAACTTTCAATGTCTGCCCCTTAATAAGTGGGCGTGGCACCGCCCATATTCCAAAATTTTTGTGTTTTTTGTTTTATGTCCATAGTTGGACTCATGCGACAAAATTTCAATGATAGATCTTTATATTTGACAGAGATATCGCTTAAAATGGTTTTATTAGGTCACTTTATAATACACATATATAAAAGTGGGCGTGGCCGTAAACCGATTTTGATAATTTTTCGTCAAAACATTTGTCTATGTAAGCAAATTACGCGTACCAAATTTCATCGATATATCTTCAACGGTTTCTGAGTTATGACATATAAAACTTTCAATGTTTGACCCTTAATAAGTGGGCGTGGCACCGCCCATTTTCCAAAACTTCATCAAATTTCTTCATAAGGGCCCGAGCTCAATACGTGGGTAAAATTTTAAAACTCTAGCTATATTAGTGGCTGAGATACCAAATTTCCGATTTTTTCTATATAGGAAAAGTGGGCGTGGTCATGGTCCGATTTCGCCCATTTTCAATACCAACCGTCCCAGTCTCGATACCAACTTGCGTTCCAAATTTCATCAAAATATCTCAATTTTTGCGCGAGTTAGAGTGTTTACAGACGGACGGACGGACGGACGGACGGACAGACGGACGGACGGACGGACGGACGGACGGACGGACGGACGGACGGACATGGCTCAATCGATTTCTCTTTTCACCCTGATCATTTTGATATATATAAGTCTATATCTATCTCGATTATTTCATTCTGTTACAATCCACCGTTATGTGATTAAAACTATAATACTCTGTGTACTAGTACAGCTGAGTATAAAAATGCAGTTTTATTTCAAACCTTTTCTTAACTACAATAAACAAAATGAAACTTTTTTTTAATAAGAAATTAAAAAAATATTGGCGAATTTCACAAAATCAATGCTGACAAAAGTGTACATACAGCATGAGGTTACTGTCGTGCACACTTCTACGCTGCGTTGTGATAACGGTAAAATACCGTTATTTGTTTCTTCGATCGATTTTGTTATTTTTGCAACTATTCACTTATATCAATCAGTTTTGGTTTGCACGTTATACTATTAACAATGGCTCCGCGAAAAGAAATTTCAGTTGATGTCAGAAATTTAGTTATAAAGCACAAATCGGAAAAAATCATATGGTGAAATAGCAAAACTATTAAAGTTGAGCCGCGCAACAGTACAAACCATAGTTAGGAACCACAAAAGTAATGGTTGTACCGAAAATAAACCGCGTTCTGGCCGACCGAAGAAACTATCCCGCAGAGATGTAAGCGTTATACTCAAAGAAGTGAACATAAATCCAAAAGTCACTGCTCCGAAATTGGTCGAACACTTAGAAAACATGACACAAAAGTGTGTACATGCACGCACAATAGGAAGATATCTGAACTATAACGGTTTTCGTAGTAGAACACCACGAAAAAAACCTCTTATTAGTGAAAAAAATCGAAAACTTCGCTTAGAATTTGCTAATAAACATAAGGAAAAGGAAATGGACTTTTGGCAAAAGGTTTTGTTCACAGATGATTCGAAGTTCAATATATTTGGAAGTGATGGGAGGACAAATGTTTGGAGGAAATCAAATACTGAAATGAATCAGAAAAATTTGGTATCAACCGTCAAACATGGTGGCGGTAGCGTAATGATTTGGGGAGCAGTTGCGGCATCTGGAGTTGGAAAATTAGCATTTATCGAAGGTATTATGGATCGTTATAAATATAAATAATTGTTGGAAGAAAATTTGAAGCCATCGGTGGATGATTTGGAACTTGGTGCTGGTTGGATCTTCCAACAAGATAACGATCCAAAGCACACGGCCCAAGTTGTCAAGGACTGGTTACTATATTATGCGCCAAAGCAATTACACACACCACCACAAAGTCCAGATTTAAATGTAATAGAGCATGTGTGGGAGATTTTAGACCGAAAAATTAGAAAACACCAGATTTCTAGCGCAGCAGTACTCAAAGATCGAATAACAGAGGCTTGGAACAGTATAACCTCTTCGGAGTTGACAAATTTAGTAGCCTCAATGCCACGACGACTTCAAGTAGTTATTAATGCAAAGGGAGGACCTACTAAATACTAAATAATAATAAAATAGAGAATTAAGATAAGTTTTCTGTCTGAGAAAAGCTTTGTTTTGTACTGTATGTACACTTTTGTCAGCACTGATTTTGTGAATTTCGTCAGTATTTTTTTAATTTCTTATTAAAATAGAGTTTTCTTTTATTTATTGTAGTTAAGAAAAGGTTTGAAATAAAACTGCATTTTTACTTTTTCTTTTAATGCTGTTGGTTCCGTGATATAGCAAAAATAGACTTTTGTCCGCCACTGTATAGCTTTTGATTTTTGTTAATGCAAGGAGGATTGTCTTGCTTCACCTTCCAGTTTCACATTAGGCTTAAATACTATCCTTTAAGACTTGAAGTATTCATAGGTACATGATGGAATGTAAAACATAAAATTTATTGCAACTTAAATTTATTACCTACTTAGCTATTTTAAACGCCTTACACTAATGGACTGCCTGCATTCAACTCGTGCCATTCCATTCCATTTTAACACAGTTCCACTTTAACATATGTACATCAATTGTATTGGCAATATTACTTTGTTGAGAATTTAGTCAATTTGTGCGTTGTTTGTGGTTCGGTTTTAAAGATGCGTGTTATGCTTAAATGCTTTTAAAAATTCAAAACACTCACAAACATACATATAAGCTAACCGGGCTTACTCGAGTACCTACATGGGGCGCACTCTTCACGTAGGCAAGGGTGGTGTTGATGATCTCTTGTTGCCATTGTTGGTGATGAAGGAGGTCTCAGTTTAAGCGTTGGACACATACAAAAGGGAAGCGGAGGAATGAGGAAAAACAAAAGTTAATATTTCTCATAATTGTTTGGCTGTTTTTATACTCAGCTGTACTAGTACACAGAGTATTATAATTTTGATTTCATAACGGTGGATTGTAACATAATGAAATAATCGAGATAGATATGGACTTATATATATCAAATTGATCGGGGTGAAAAGAGAAATCGATTGAGCCATGTCCGGCGGTCCGTCCGTCCGTCCGTACGCACTCTAACTCGCGTAAAAATTGAGATATTTTGATGAAATTTGAAATGCAAGTTGGTATCGAGACTGGGACGGTTGGTATTGAAAATGGGCGAAATCGGACCATGACCACGCCCACTTTTCCTATATAGAAAAAATCGGAAATTTGGTATCTCAGCCACTAATATAGCTAGAGTGATAAAATTTTACCCACGTACACTGAGAGAAAAAAAATATATGGAGGGGTCAAAGAAATTGTTTACCTATTTTGAACACTACTTTCTTTGTTTTGAGTAAATTTTCCTTAAAACATGTTAAAAGGTTTATAAAATATTGTTGTTACATGCGTTACCATGGTTTCATATACTTGTTTTGAAAAAATTCATACATTAAAATAATGAAAAATTCCAAATTTCCTTGTTTTGAGGACTTGATTTCTTTAATTTTGAGAAATTAAATTCCCATACAAATCCCCATGGCAACGAATTTGTTTGAATGTTTTTTTATGTTTTTTCCACATTTTTGAGAAAATTTACACAAAACAAAGAAAATTTTGTATTGGGACGCGTGTTCAAAATAAGGAAAATTATGTCTTTGATCGAGAGAAATTTTTTTTTTGAGTGTATTGAGCTCACTTATGAAGAAATTTGATGAAGTTTTGGAAAATGGGCGGTGCCACGCCCACTTATTAAGGGTCAAACATTGAAAGTTTTATATGTCATAACTCAGAAACCGTTGAAGATATATCGATGAAATTTGGTATGCGTAATTTGCTTATATAGACAAATGTTTTGACGAAAAATTATCAAAATCGGTTTACGGCCACGCCCACTTTTATATATGGGTATTATAAAGTGACCTAATAAAACCATTTTAAGCGATATCTCTGTCAAATATAAAGATCTATCACTGAAATTTTGTGGCAGGAGTCCAACTACGGACATAAAACAAAAAGTACAAAAATTTTGGAAAATGGGCGGTGCCACGCCCACTTATTAAGGGGCAAACATTGAAAGTTTTATATGTCATAACTCAGAAACCGTTGAAGATATATCGATGAAATTTGGTACGCGTAATTTGCGTACTTAGGCAAATTTTTTGGCGAAAAATTATCAAAATCGGTTGACGGCCACGCCCACTTTTATATATGGGAACTATAAAGTGACCTAATAAAACCATTTTAAGCGATATCTCTGTGAAATATAAAGATAATTCATTGAAAGTTTGTGACATGAGTTTTACAATAGACCGGAAACAAAAAATAAAAAAAAGTTTGGAAAATGGGCGTGGCACCGCCTCTTTTTATACAAAGGAATCTACGTGCCTATTACTCGACAAATAACTGAGATATTATGACGAAACTTGGTTTATACACTTTTATAACATGTGGTAATGGACAGTTCTCTTCTAGTACATTCTTCGACGATACTAGTGCACGTTCACTTCTCAGATTTATTAAAGAAATTTGGGAAGTTTGCAGAGGAACCCTAACAAAGAATTGAATTGAAAAATTATCCCACCTTTTTCCGTACATTCTGATCCTTTCTAAAGGCCTTAAGTATAATGGGCCAATATGACCAAGCGCTTCGGAAAGACAAAGTTTATCCCGGCCTACCACAATTCCATTCCAATCCAGTGCACGTTCATGCTATTCTCCATGCAACCAATTGCCGAATTTAACACAGTGATGTCCTAGGCGGTGCCAATTGTCACACTCTGCACTACATTTTCGACAGTTCCCAACTAATACTAAATTCTACAGTTTGCACTAGTTCGTTTATTGGCACAATTTCGATAGTGCTGAACTAGCTGCAAGTTCTCACAAACTCTACATTTTATATTTTCCATTTAAGTAAGTGCAGCATTTGACACACTTCATTCAAGTGGTTTGATTGCACAGTGACTAACGCTTCTGACTTGGAATCGGGCGATCGCGGGTCGGTTGCTGTCACCCTGCAAAAAAGTGTGCGACGAGTCTCTAAAAAGATTTGTCCGGGAGCGCTCTCTTTCGGGTACAATTAGTCTACAATTGTTCCCAATTGTACCCGAACGGGTACATATGTATACTAATTGTAGACGAATTGTACCCGAAAGGGTATCAAACGGGTACAATTAGTCGCACAAATGGATGTGTCGCATTTGCTACCTGTTCGGGTACAAAACGGGTACAATTGTGCGCTTTTGCTACCCGTTCGGGTACAAATTGGGTACAATTAGTCTCTTCATAGGACATGCTCAAACAAAAGAGAACACTTCAACCCATATAAAGAGATACAAATGGGTAGTAATCGCATGCTCCCTTGCGAGTTGTCCCGGATGTATCCCGGATTGATCGCATTTTTTGCAAGGCACTTTGAAATTGCATACAAATCAAACTGTTACTCAAATCGCTCCGTCTGAACTGGTTATGATATAACCACAATTGTACTAGTGACCTTTTTTACACCTTTTCGCTAGTTCGGAATTAGAAATTTCGCTCATTGTTTAGGGATTTTCCTGCAGGGCAGTTTTGGCACTACATTTATGTATGTGTATCACCATCACATCATCATCAACCAAGAATGGGGCTGAAACGTCGTTGCGTAAACGCAATTATACAAAAGTACATTTAAATGGCCACCGAAAAACGTTGAGAAGGCAATGATGACGAGGAAGAAGAGAACAGTAGTCACACTTGGATGGATATTTGTGTGCCTCTACACAAGTGTTTATGTCATATAATTTTAGTGAGTGAGTGAGTGAATTTTTTTTCCTTGCTGACTTGCAAAATATTGCAGCACAGTGGTGTGGGATAAATTTAAAAAAATCTTCCTTTGTTTCCATTTGAGGAATTTAGAGCTTCTCTCACAGCTAATGCTAGGGACACACATCGTAGTATAGTAATAATATTACGATCTATACCACATACATATGTGTCACCCTCATATTGTAGTTTAATTGAACATTTTCGTAGTATAGTCAAAATCATAGTATTGATATCAGTGGCGTAGTAACGGGGGGGGTTTTGGGGACAAAACCCCCCCCGAAAGATTCGTTTTGTATAAAATTGATCTGACCATAAAACCATATTTAACTAAGAGATGCTTTATTAGCATACATTTCTTTTTCAGGAAAATATCAATGAGAATAGAAATTTTCCAAATTGGTAATTCGAAATTTAGCGCTTTTTCACGAAGTATTATTTATAATTGTAGCATTTGTTGAGCCGTAGGAAAGTGCAAGAACCGTAAGAATTTCAACACAATTTACATTCTTTGTACTCATATTCGCTCTTTTGTGGTAAAATTCATACGATTCCTGCACCTTCCTACGGCTCAACAAACTCTACAATTATTATACGGTATTATTAACATGCTAATTACTCGACAAATTTTGATCAACTTTAACCACCAAAAATGAAATAATACTTTTCTAAAGCGAAATTTTACGCTGATTCCGAATATCATCTCCATTTTTTTGTGGCAGACCCATTTTTTCAGATATCGAAAAAAATTTAGAAAAAGCCATATATGCAAGACATTTTGGTAGTCATCGTGGCAATTTGACATCTAGGAAGATCTGGTAGAGGGAGCTCCAACAAACATTTTTAGCCATCACACTCAAAAATTGGTCAAGTAGTTTGGTTACAATGGCAAACAGAATGAAAAAAATTGGAAAAAAAAAATAATTTTTTTAAAGAAATTTCAGATTTGACTGTCCTAAAATTAGAAAAATTTTATGGGGGACAAAAAGTTAGCCCCCTTATCCTATTTAATTGTGAACATTTTAAGACTAATATTGCAATAACCGGATGTACAGTTATTTATATTTATTTATTTTTATTGAAAGTCCTTAACCAAAACCGGAGGGTACTTAGTTAACAAAAAGTTACTTTATTACAAGACTATAGACCAAAAAAAGTAATATGCTGCCTAAAATTCGTTTCTTGTATACACATCTGGATAATTTCCCTACAAGCTTAGCTGCTGAAAGTAATGAACATGGTGAAAGATTTCATCAGGACTTAATAGTATTTGAAAGGCGATATCAAGGATCTTGGTACAAGCGTATGAGGGGAGATTATTTTTTGGACAATCATACGTGTAACAAATCCAGAAAATCACAAAAGAGTAGTCAAAAGTACTTACTCACATCCCTCATTATTTATCCTCTCCTTAAAATCGGGAAAAACAGATTAATTAATTTTTTTTCCTATTAATCGCTGTTCTGAGACACATTTTGTACTTCAAAACACATAATAAATGGAATGAAATAATGTTAAGTATTACTACTCAATGAAGTTCTATGAATAAACCCAATTTTTGTTGTTGAAATCTTACTCTTCCGAAAAATTTTTCGTTAAGGACTTTCAATAAAAATAGATAAATATAAATAACGGTACATCCGATTATTGCAATATTAGTCCCAAAGTGTTCACAATTAAATTCTCTATAGGATAGGGGGGCTAACTTTTTGCCCACCATATAATTTTTCTGATTTTGGGACAGTTGAATCTGAAATTTCTTTAAAAAAGTTCGATTTTTTCCAATTTTTTTCATTCTTTTTGCATTGTAACCAAACTACTTGACCAATTTTTTGGTGTGATGGCAAAAAATGTTTGTTGGAGCTCCCTCTACCAGATCTTCCTTGGCACGATGTCTAATAAAACTTTTTGATGCACTTATGTGATACAATGTCTTGCATATATGGCCTTTTCTACATTTTTACCGATATCTCAAAAACTGGGTCTGCCACAAAAAAACGGAGGTGATATTCGGAATCAGCGTAAAATTTCGCTTTAGAAATATATTATTTTATTCTTGGTGATTTTTTTTGTCCAGTAGTGTTACAGAAAAATAACGCCAAAAATTTCAATAAAAAATTGGATAAGAAATTCAACTGGTGAAGATAGGCTGAACGGACTTGCCCTAATGAGTATTAACAGAAATATCGATATCACAGTGGAAAAAGTTATTCACAGATTGGCACAAATACATAAGAAAATCAATCTGCGATTTCAATAAATTGAATTATATTAATTAAAAGAATTTAATGTAATTATTTTTTCCAACATACATTTATTCAAATTTCAAGTTTTCCGATATTTGTGTACTAAAATGTTAAATTCTAGTCTGAAAAAATTACATTTTTATCATTTGTAAAAAAAATTGTAGTTTTTTGGTAATTTTAATTTTGGTAATTTTTTACATTGTCTGTAACCCCCCCCGAAAAATTCTCTTACTACGCCACTGATTGATATTATGATATTCATACCAAAATGTGTGTCCCAGGCATAAAACTCTGCTGTAGTCATTATTCAAGATCGCCAAATTTGAATAACAGTATTTTGTGTGAAAAAACGAATACCTATAATTTTTTTTGTCAATCGTGATTTCATTTTTATTCTGTTTTTTTTTTTTTTTTTTATTAAAGATGCACGCAATAAACATTAGGCTTCGTTAAGGTTTTTCAAGACTCATGTTTGCAATGAATGCGGAAAAGGTGGTTTTTCGAAACTATATACCTAATACCATGTCTCCACATAACGTGTTTCGCTCTTTTTTCTGCATTTTCTCTCTAAATCTTGTTTCGACACGGAACCCGGTGCCGAAACTCGCCAATTTCGATACAAATTTCTGAGAGCGAGTGAAGATTGAAACACTTGTCGTTTTCGATTCGCCATCATACAAGCGAGGTCGGATCGAACAAAAATGTTTGAATCCATAATGAGTAGTAGCCATACTCGCTAACTGGTCGATAAAAATTTCCCTCTGCTCGCTATCATTCACATATAAATTTGACAGAAGGAAATTTATATCCAGCAGAGAAATTATGAATCGAAAGCGGCTACTGTTTCATTCTGAATCATCTTGCCAACCTCGATGATATCGATGTCTTCTCTAATTTTGTATCGAAAATTTATCGAGATCTCACACAGACCAAAACCAAGACGCAAAAATAAGCAAACATACAAACATTTAAGAAGAACAAGAAAGAGAAATGTCAAACTGAATCACGATTAGCCAAGTGGAGACGTGTTATTGAGCGAGATGTTTTGCTACATGTTTCTCTGGTGAATCAAGTTATGTGGAGACGAGCTTTAAACTGTTCTCCAACTTTGCAAACCTAGACACATTTAGTAAAACCACCAAATATTTTTGCACCATAAAATACATAACGGAGAGAAATATTTTCTTTGGATATACATATATATATTATTAACTATGTATGTAATAAAATTAAAACAAGTTTATGTTTGTAGAACATTTTAACCCTCCACTTCCCTCACGAACGAGTCATTTTGAACACTTTACAATAGGGGTATTCGCTATCCCTAGCAAGATAGCAAGATAGCACGGATTGCAAATATGACCAAAATATGCTTCACATCGAGAGCACCCCATTGCACAGTCGTAGGAAATTTTAAGAAGCAGCTTTTCTTTTTAGCCAAAGGGACGCGTTCATCACTCACTTTTAATAAATAAATCATTTTATTTTAGTAAATTTAATAAATACACACAAAACACAACATTTTAAGCAAAATTCGGATGCTCAAATTGAAATTGAAATTAGCAATTGGTAAATGTCAGCTGACACAGGGTCGCAATTAATTTCCTACATTTCATAGCAAATAAATATACATAGGTTTTGGTGTAGCATATTTTTGAGGTCTAGCATATTTCTGTTCGCCTGTATTTTGTTGTTGTGCGTTGTAAAACTTTGCAATCCATGCAATCCGTGCTACGTGCTAGGGTTATGCTATGGATAGCGAATACCCCTAATGTATCGGAAAAATATTGCATTCTGAGGGCCGCTAGAGAAGTAAAATATTCTTAAAAAATATTTGCCACAAAATAAATTAATAAAGTAAATAAATTTTTTTTTAATTATTATGCTCGCTATTGCAAAGAGATTCACTGTAAACCTTTCGCAAAATCAATGGCCGAATGACTTGTCGAACGAAAAAATCCATTTTTCAGCAGCTTCTTTAGCAGAACATACTCAACCAAAACGAAGAAAAACAAAAAAAGCAAAAAAAAAAAACAAAAAAATCACTGAAGCAATGCGTTATACAGTAGCCAGTATCCATGGTGGACGGACGGACAGTTTTTAATATTTGAGTGTGCAAAAAGGTACAGCAGTACATCCCTAAAGCTGCCGACTCATGCTTTTATACATACATACATACATATGAGCATGTATTTACATAAGCAAAAAAAAAAACTTGCAAAAAAAAAATTTTGCAAAAAAAAAAAACAAAATAAAAAAACATTGCCACTATCACCAACACTGTCGGCGGTACCGAAATGACGTTTTCGGCAAATCGGCATTATGACATCCGACGGTGCGCCGAATGTTTCGAAGTTCGGTAAACCGGCATTATGAACACCGAATGAACGAACATTTTGACAGTTTTTCGTGCCGAAATTTGCCGCAAGTATTTGGTTGCGGCGATATTAACAAAATATCAAAAAATTACAATAAAAGCTTAAGTAAATTGTGTAAATGCATGTATGAAGTTGGAATAAGTGTTAATAAGTGTGAATATATGTAAATATATTAATCAACCGATCGCGAGAAGACACAATCATGGCGTGGGTCCATTGCATTTTCCACCGAGATTGAATTGCTGTTATATGCAAAGAAAGCTTCAGAGAAAAAATTGTGAAATAATGATAATAACAGTGATTTAAATACGTGTGTATGTAAGTTTTGGAAATTAAAATATATTTTCACCAAAGAATTATAATGCATTTTCTGAAGTTGATAACTATTGTTTGACTACTATAAAAAAGCAACTAACGAATTATGAATGTGTATTACCAACAATTTACCATTTCAGTAAAAACTTTCGTCTCAATAAAGACGCATTCAAATAAATATTGCAGGTGGTGGAAGGTCGGCTTCAGTATAATGCGCCAGCCATATTTATTTTCAAACCACTAAGAATGTTTCAATGAATCCTTCAGGAAAAGTTCTACGAATGATAATTTTACTAATTTTAAAACTCCCGACTACGCAAAATTACTGTAAATCTCTCCAGATCTAACTCCAGAAAGGGAGTTCTGTCGGCTGAGGGTTACTTTTCAAAGCGCGGCGCAGTGCATAAGGGTGCTCTACGCAAAAATACTGTTTTATTAATAAATTATAAGTTTCCGCAAGATTTCGTTTGCATTTTAGTGATCTATCACCAAAAAAAAGAAACGAAAAATTCCGGTGCCGGGTACATTGTTATTTAAAATTTCGCCTGTTTTTGTATACAATTTGCTTTTATGTAGTTCAAAATAATTCTATGAAAAACAGAAAAAAGGACAAGGTAAAGGTTTCTTTCACGCAAAATTAAGACTATTATTTTTATTTGCAGCCTCTAATTAAATTTACGCTTGTTTACTTAAAGTAAAAGGATTGCTATGATCCCTTAAAAACTTTCTCTCGTTTATCAGATTCCTTTGCTCTTCTTCCTCCACTAATATAGCTGCTATCGCAATAGAATCCATTATTTTATTATTTAAATAAATAGTTTTTAGTAAAATAAACTAACGATGTATTTGCTTTTATCAAAAAGATAAGAAACGTCAGAAAATCCCGCTCAATTCCGCCAGCCAGATTTAGAAAGGTAGGCGCATACGTGAATTCATAACTTTAATATTGTAATTGGTATAGTTTAATGTCAAAATAATATTTCGCCTTGGTTAAAATCTGTATTCGCCCATTCCTGTTGGCCATAGTGTGAATTTGCTTTGTTTTTGACATTACACTGTACCTTTCTAAATAAAAAAAGTTGGTTTCTGAATTCGCCGCTGCGTCTACCTGTCTTGAATTTCGCATCAGTACTTGGGAACACTGATTCGAACACAGTTCACATATTTGGCCACACTGAACTTCGAACCGTCGGGGTTGCTGATGCCATTTTCGATGAGTTCGGCGCCGTGGCTTTCGGCATTTCGGTACCGCCGACGGCGTTGGTGATACACACACATATCTCGATGATGAAAAATCTCATTACTCAAATGCGAAGCTAAAGATAATCATTATGATTACACAGTAGCCACATTGGACGTGGCAAACGGTGGCATGCCCCACCATGACAACATCCATACATACCCTGTAGGGAAAATCTCTAGTTCCGAACTAGGTCGCTTCTAGTGCATTTTTCGACACTACTAGTGCGAGCTAAATCTCTTTTGCGTGTTATCAACTGGCGAATTTAACACGGCGATGTCCTAGGCGGTGTCAATTGTCACTCTCTGCACTACATCTTCGATAGTTCCGAACTAGTATTAAATTCTACAGTTTACACTAGTTCGTTTATTGGCACAATTTCGACAGTTCTGAACTAGTTACAAGTACCTACAAATTCTACAGTTTTACATCCGCAGCTTAAGTGCAGCCTTTGACACACTTCGATCAAGTGGTGCGATGGCCGACTGGCTAACGCATGTGCCTTTCAATCTGAGGGGCGCGGGTTCGAATCCTGTCGGTGTCAAGGTGGATGATAATTTTTTTTAATTTTTTTTTAACTAATATTTTTTTATTTATTTATTTTATTAAAATTTACAATAATAATTAAAAAGTATTAAAATAAAAAAAAATTAAAAATAAGCATGAGGGATCGGAAAAGCATAATTGGGGGAACATTTCATTTCATGCAAGATGCAATTAGAAAGCTCTTTATATAAAATGCTTCACTAAACATCTGAGAATTGCAGAAATATACAAAGCCGACGGCAACTGAACGAACGAAAAATTTTCATAGAATTTTTGTCACTTAGAATCAAAGTACATATCGCACGTTTTATGCAATAGGGATTTAACTCAAAAAAATCTTTTTTGGGAAAACGCAAATAAACTTTTATACTTTCAAATAGTTTCTTTCTACGGCTAACTACAAAATCACTTTTATTTCCGCCATTTTTATCCTTTTGAGTATTTTATAAGGCTAGACTCAAAGGCACGACCCAGTTATTGAACAATATGGCAAAATCCCAGAAATCGAAAATTTCGAGTTAAATCCCTATTGCATAAAACGGGCGATATGCCTTATAATGGTCACTCAATTCACTCCTTCTGAACTGGTGAGCGTCTAACTACAATTGATCCAGTTCATGTTTGACACCTTATCGCTAGTTCGGAACTAGAAATTTTGCTCACTAGTTATTGAGTTCCCTGCAGGGTACCTACATACATACATACATACATACAAACATAAGTATGCGCATATGTATTTAGTGCACGATGATATTCCGGCAGCGGCTACTGGACATCGCGCAAAAAAATATACAAACATAACTGAATTTACCTGAGCATATCTACATACGAGTACATCTGTACATATTAAAGTTCCCAATAGGAAATGCGGAGCATTAAATCATCATCACCGCTTAGGCAAAAGTATGTACGTCTAGTGCAGAATACATTTACTCACCATAGGTTTTCACCAAAGTATGTTCGCCTCTTGGCATTTACCCTTGATAAATCCACTTCCGCGCCGGCTTTCGCCAGTTTGTATGCCTTGTGATTGTCCACGATGTTTCTGTGACCAAGAACCCAGATGACCGAGATGGCCACGCTTCCAGCTGCTGTTCGTTTCAATGGCGTTGCTGCAGTTTCTGACGGACTTGGGAAATGTATTTGTAGTTGCAGATATGAGCATGAAGTGTCAAGTATATTTGTGCTTCGCATTCTTTAACTGCTTTCTCTCTAGCATGCACTTATAGGCTCGCTTTATACGGAATACCTAGTTCCGCTTAGAAAATACTAGCCAGGTACGGAAGGTGCTGAGTTGATTTTGTACTGGTTCGTGTAAATTGAGATTGTTTTATTCTTCTGCACGCGATTCCCACTACTCTTTAGCGAAACCTCACCTTAAAGTGTCTCTTTAAAGACCAATTTCGATTGGTCTTATTCTGATGTCCTTTGAACACCGGAGGGAATTTGTTGAGTATACCACAATACAACTGCACTGCCTTCCTCCCAGCAGCCCAGCTCGTGGGAGTGTATAGCGGACATACATATGTAGATAGTTGCAGATTCACGAATGTGAATGATATGTCAAAGGACAGAAAATTCATGGTAAAAAAAGCCACAACTTCCAGGGGAGAAAAAGAAATCGATCGTTGATATGAGTTTGGAAGGGTTTGGAGCTGTTTTTTTTTTTATTATTTGTGAAATTTTGTTTGTCTTTAGTTACGAATTGAGTGAAGAGATTAAATAATTAATATAAAATGCTGTGCTGTCTACATTCCCTACAGGGTTTATTTCTTGCACTAAAGATGCTGCGGCTACACAACTTAAATACAAATGTGTTCGTACTACCCATAACTGAAACGATGACTGCTTAATATTTTTTGCTTCCTTTTGCCTGCTAATGTTGCGCAGTCGTATTAGTTGAAGGAGTACCTAGACTATTTACATACATACATACATTAAAAGCTATACAGTGTACACACGAAAAAGGCTTACTCGTAAACAACTCACAGCAACAACAACAACAACAACAACAATCTACAACTCCTAATAGCTAATTTATTCTAAAATAGATTTTAAATGTTTCTTTTATTGACTTCACGCTTCCATTATGGTGGAAAAAACAACAACAACAAGTAAGGAAGCTTAAGTTCGATTGGAATCGAACATTAGATACTCAGCTGTATGCTTTCATAGTTTGTTTGCGTTTGATGGAAACACGGCGTATTTTATATAAAGGGAGTGCTACATAAAGTGGGCGTAGCCACGCCCATTTTCAAAATTTTTATCAGCCATCCAACTAGGCATATGAATATTATTCTTTGTGCAAAATTTCATTCCTTTATGACTTCTAGTTACAAAGATGTCACGTTACAAATTAACAAAGGATGTTCCAGAAATATCTTTGTTAAAAAGTAGGCGTGGTCATAAACCGATTTCAATAAATTTTTGCGTGTCTATTAACACAGGTTATAAAAGTGTATAAACCATGTTTCATCATAATATCTCAATTATTTGTCGAGTTATGGGCTCCGAAATCTCGTAGATTCCTTTGTCTAAAAAGAGGCGGTGCCACGCCCATTTTCCAAAATTTTTCTATTTTTTGTTTCCGGTCTATTCTGGAACTTATACCACAAAATTTAAATGAATAATCTTTATGTTTGACAAAGATATCGTTTAAAATGTTGCTATTAGGCCACTTTATAATACCCATATATAAAAGTGGGCGTGGTCGTCAACCGATCTCGCTAAAATTTTCAACATGTATTACCACAAGTAATAAAAGTGTCGGTTTCTGTTACACAGCTAAGTAACGAAACAGAAACAGAAACAAAACTCCTTTGTAACAAAAGTCGTAACAAAACTCCGAAACGTTTCCAGCAGAAACAAAACCTGTAACGAAACTAAATTAATTTTGTTCCTTGTAACAGAAACAGAAACAAAACTCCTTTGTAACAAAAGTCGTAACAAAACTCAGAAACGTTTCCAGCAGAAACAAAACCTGTAACGAAACTAAATTAATTTTGTTCCTTGTAACAAAATCCGTAACGAAACTAAATTAATTTTGTTTCTCAGTATCAGAAAGAAAATTAATTTTGTTCCTTGCAACAAAAACAAAATTAATTTTGTTCCTTGCAACAAAAACAAAACCAGAAAAAAAATTAATTTTGTTTCTCAGTAGAAAAACTATATTTGCAGAACATTAGGATGGACTTGTTATTTTTAGGTATATAATATACATATATGTATGTATGTATGTATGTATGTCTGTGGCAACCAACTAAAGTATGGAATAAGACACTTATATTTTTTAAATATTATCGTAAGGGACATTTATTCAAATACGCTCATAAAACATTGAGAGCGAAATTATCGTAAGGGACAAAATTATGATTTTTTCGCAAACTGCAAATTTTTTCAAGAAAAAATATATCAGGTTCAATATATTAATTAACCATCTAAACGCGTGTTCAATTTCATTTAAATATACCAGTAAAAAACAGTGAAAAAAAAAATGCTCTCCTGTAAAATTTTCTTTTGTCCCTTACGATAACGTCGCACAAAGGGGTCGATATGAAGAAAAATATAATTGGGTGACTATTAGGGTTGTCTTTTTTAATTTTTTTAAATGATATATAAAAACGCTTTATATGCATAGAACAACGGATTGTGAAAAGTATACATTAATTGTTATCAATAAATATTTAATTTTCTAATAATAGCTCATTCAGACTACTTTGTAGTGCAATTTCTTCATCATCATGATTTTTATAAGACGTCGAAGCAGTACAGGATGCTTTGGCGGGTGTAATATCGTTTCGTATGGATAATGGGATATTTTCACATATTTTCTTAACTCCAGTTGAGTTAAAAAAAAGGACACGTGAGTAAGGAGTACTCATGAACATTGATGTGTAATCAGTTTCGAAATAGGACTTTTATTCCCTTTCCCTTATTCATTTTTTCACTGGTTTTCTATCGATTAAAATGCGACTATCGTTTTTATAATTTTTTGTTGCCATTGTCACTGCTACATTTTGTTGTTTTTGTTCGTTTTGTTTGTTTCGGTGTTTGGTTTTTGATTTTTAATTTTTGATTTTTGATCTCTGATTTTGATTTTTTTTGTTTTGCTCAGAAACATACAAGATCATTCGGATCCACGTTTGACCCATATCTCGGGGCTGCGTGTAGAAGTCCTACTCAAAACCTTTCATTTGATACCAACATTGCTCAGAAATATTCAAGGATCATCCGGATCCCCATTTTGACCCATATGTGGAGACCCGGTCTAGAATAGAACATCTTTCATTTGATACCAATATTGTAGAAGGCCAGCCCAAAACCTTTCATTAGATACCAATATTACTCAGAAACACACAACATCATCCGGGTCCTCGTTCTGACCCATATCTCGCGACCCGACCCAGGAATCATAAAGAATAGGGCTCCCTGTAGAAGCCCTGCCCAAAACTTTTCATTAGATACGCGTAAACTTTACCTGTTTTTCGAAATTACTCGTAGCTACAGCAAAAATGTTTGCACATCAAAATGCCACAGGTATACATATATATATTATAAAAATAAAAAGTCCATCCTAATGTACGGCAAATAGTATTATAATAACACTGTAGGGAGGTCAAAATATCACAGCGAAACGCCGAGACACCCCAACTTAATTTTTGGCTGTAGAATACGATGGCATTTACAGAAAGTCAAAGTTAGCTCGCGTTTTCGAGATATTTGGGAAAAAAGTTTCAGAGCTCTGAAGGTAATTTTTTTTCCGTCTAAAAACTTTACTCAGGCTTGGAACCCTTTTCCCGCATAAAAATTCTGACAGTTGTTCTTACTTAATTGGGACATTCTAAATTCGATGCCACCTTTAGTTTTCCAAAATTGGCTCCAGTTTTTGAGATAACGGTATTTAAAAATTACCATCAATTTGGACTTTTTTGTTAATAACTCAGTCAGTTTACGAGATAAATTGCCAAAACTTTGCACGTGACAATATTTTAGTATTACCTTCACTATTTCTGAAAATATTTGAAATCGGATCACTATAACATATAGCTGCCATACAACCGATTTTTCAGATATGGCCATTTTGGGGTATAGCTTCGCTATTTAAACAGCTAAGGACATGCAACTTTGGAAAATTTGTACTCATATTGGCCTTAATCTATTCCCTGAAAATTGTCAAGATCGGGTCACTATAACATATAGCTCCCATACAACTGATGGTTCAGATATATGTTTTTGCACTTTTATTTCTTTATAACTCCGAAAATAGTCATTCTGCGTGAAAATGCAACATAAACACTTTCATTCAAAATGAATAGGTGAACAATTTTCTCATATACGATTTCCACGTATCTGCATCAGTTATTGCAGTTTTGTGCAACCAAGGTTAAAATATCACCATAGGCATTTTTTTCTAGCCCAATAACACATATATCGTATTAAATTAATTGGATGATCTTTATATCGTCTTACAGTGAATTAAAAATACTTTTACGCAGTTTTTAAATGAAGAAAATTAATGCATGTTTGAGGATTTTATATGCATTTATAGTAAAATTTTCCTACAAAAATATTGGACGAAAACTATTGAAGCATACTTTTAGGCATTATTTGAAAAAAAATTTTATGAAAAATTAACAAAAAAAATTATTCAAAAGCGTATAAAATCCTCAAAAATGCATATATTTTCTTCATTTAAAAACTGCGTAAAAGTATTTTTAATTCTCTGTAAGACGATATAAAGATCATCTAATTAATTTAATACGATATATGTGTTATCGGGCTTGAAAAAAATGCCTATGGTGAAATTTCAAACTTAGTTGCATAAAACTGCAATAACTGATGCAGATACGTGGGAATCGTATATGAGAAAATTGTTCACCTATTCATTTTGAATGAAAGTGTTTATGTTGCATTTTCACGCAGAATGACTATTTTCGGAGTTATAAAAAAATAAAAGTGCAAAACCACATATCTGAACAATCAGCTGTATGGCAGCTATATGTTATAGTGACCCGATCTCGACGATTTTCAGGGAATAGATTAAGGCCAATATGAGTACAAATTCTCCAAAGTTGCATGTCCTTAGCTGTTTAAATAGCGAAGCTATACCCCAAAATGTCCATATCTGAAAAATCGGTTGTATGGCAACTATATGTTATAGTGATCCGATTTCAATTATTTTCAGAAATAGTGAAGGTAATACTAAAATATTGTCACGTGCAAAGTTTTGGCAATTTATCTCGTAAACTGACTGAGTTATTAACAAAAAAGTCCAAATTGATGGTAATTTTTAAATACCGTTATCTCAAAAACTGGAGCCAATTTTGGAAAACTAAAGGTGGCATCGAATTTAGAATGTCCCAATTAAGTAAGAACAACTGTCAGAATTTTTATGCGGGAAAAGGGTTCCAAGCCTGAGTAAAGTTTTTAGACGGAAAAAAAATTACCTTCAGAGCTCTGAAACTTTTTTCCCAAATATCTCGAAAACGCGAGCTAACTTTGACTTTCTGTAAATGCCATCGTATTCTAGAGCCAGAAATTAAATTGACGTGTTTCGGCGTTTCTCTGTGATATTTCAAAAGTTAAAAATTTACCTACAGTGTAATTTTTATAGTTTTGCCACTGAGAAACAAAATTAATTTCGTTTCTGATTTTGTTTTTGTTGCAAGGAACAAAATTAATTTTGTTTCTGAGGCTGAGAAACGAAATTAATTTTGTTTCTGAGAAACAAAATTAATTTAGTTTCGTTACGGATTTTGTTACAAGGAACAAAATTAATTTAGTTTCGTTACAGGATTTGTTTCTGCTGGAAACGTTTCTGAGTTTTGTTACAACTTTTGTTACAAAGGAGTTTGGTTTCTGTTTCTGTTTCTGTTACAAGGAACAAAATTAATTTAGTTTCGTTACAGGTTTTGTTACTTATTGAAACGTTAAAATCTTTTGGTTTCGAATTTAGTTTCTATCCTTTAATGTTTCTTGGAACAGAAACGCCAGAAACGAGAGTTTCGTTTCGTTACGAGTTTTGTTACAAGTCCCTGAAAAGTGTACACACCAAGTTTCGTCATTATGTATAAATTATTAGTCGGGTTATGGGCTCAGAAATCTCGTATATTCCTGCTTCTAAAAAGAGGCGGTGCCACGCCCATTTTCCAAAATTTTTGTGTTTTTCGTTTTATGTCCGCAGGTGGTATATGATATATCTTTATATTTGACAGAGATCTCGCTTAAAATGTTTTATTTAGTCATTTTATAATACACATATATAAAAGTGGGCGTGGCCGACAACCGATTTTAACAATTTTCCATCCAAACGTTTGCCTAAGTAAGCAAATCAAGCGTGCCAAATTTCATCGATATATCTTCAACGGTTTCTGAGTTATGACATATAAAACTTTCAATGTTTGACCCTTAATAAGTAGGCGTGGCACCGCCCATTTTCCAAAATTTCATCAAATTTCTTCTTAGGGGCCTGAGCTCAACACGTGGGTAAAATTTCATCGCTCTAGCTATATTAGTGACTGAGATACCAAATTTCTGATTTCTGTCGGATTTCGCCCATTTTCAATACCAACCGTCCCAGTGTCGATACCAACTTGCATTTCAAATTTCATCAAAATATCTCAATTTTTGCGCGAGTTGGAGTATTTACAGTCGGACGGACGGACGGACGGACGGACGACGGACATGGCTCAATCGATTTCTCTTTTCACCCTGATCATTTTGATATATATAAGTCTATATTTATCTCGATTATTTCATTCTGTTACAATCCACCGTTATGTGATTAAAACTATAATACTCTGTGTACTAGTACAGCTGAGTATAAAAAGCAAGTTAAAGTGGTGCGTGTCGCGTATTTCACTGACTTTACGATTTCACCAATGACCGCTGCGCGGCCCAGAAGGAAGACATTCGTGCATACACCACGTGTTGAGGATTCAAAAAAGAGTACCGAACAATAAAATTGGTTTTCTATTTAGTTGCTTTACTGGTTCTTCAGAAGATACTACATACATATGTATGTATCTATGCGTCTTACGCGCCTAATCGGCCAGAAGCTTCAGCATGACATTACAAAGATGAAGTTCGCCCAAAGTAAGCCTGATTGTCCATAAACTTAATGCTGTTGGGAATATATGTATGTACATGCATACATACAAATGCATAGCCATATCTTGGCACGCTGTGGTGCAGTGGGTAGAGTGCTCGCCTGCTATGCCAGAGGTCTCGGGTTCAAACCACGGTCCGAGCCAAACAAATTTTTCTAATTAGTAAAAATCCAATTATTGGGTTTTTTAAGAGCAGCGGTCACCTCCCGGCAGTGGGCGGCATACCCTCCGAGAGTATTTCTGCCATGAAAAAGCTTCTCACAAAAAATGCATTCGCCGTTCGGAGTCGGCATAAAACTGTAGGTCCACCCAATTAGTAGGAAAAACAAAAAGGAGCACACCGCGAATTGGGAGAGAAGCTCGGCCATAAAACTCATCAGAGTTATAATAGCGCCATTGTATTATTATTATATCTTGGCACGAGCTCAGCACACGCCATTTGGCTCAAAGTACAGACTGCGCGCATGCGCGCTAATATAAAACGACAACAGCAACCATCCATATGGTCGCGACGACTTGCGACGACGACGACAACGACAACGCCAACGACGATTTGTTTGCCTTTTGCTTTAAAGTTTATTGTGTTTTTTTTTTGTTTTGTTTTATTTAACGAGTTTGAGGTAAAATCACAAACCAAAATAACAATACAAAACCAAACCAAACCAAACTAAAATAAAATAAATTAAAGTTAAAAAATAAATATATCAACAGCCAAGCTTTTTTTGCTTTGGCTTGATTTACGTCACTGACTAAAGCTGGGGTTATAGATACTTAACATAGCATGGAACAAGTTGAGAAACGGGCCGCTTTATGTGCGCTCCGTAAAAATCTAAATTGATCTGACTTCTATGTTACGCTAAGTGTGCATAATCAAATGTACTCAAATCCCATTGAACAGAAATTTTGAGTGAGTTTGTTCATGCTACGTTAAGTACCTATAACTCCAGCTTAAGAGTTTGGCGGGCAAAATTTGGCAAGCAGAAAATGGTGATCCCGTAGCGTGTATGGTACTGTAGTAGAGGCGCGCAGCATAAGCAAACTGCGACAACAACAACAACAAAATCATCAACAACAGCAGAAAAGTCAGCTCCTCCAGCAAACTGCAGCCGAGAAGCAACAACGGCGCGTTGGCAATAAAATCGAGTCGCATGTGCCATTTTAAAAAACCAAATAAAAAAGTAAATAAGCTTCAAAATAAGGCAAAGACGAAACAGATGTGGGCCGCCTTACTGCAAATAGTGTGTGTTGCTGTTGTTTGCGTTTTTTCCGTTTGCCAACAAACAAGCAACGCCAGCAACGGGATTGACTCAAGTGCAGCCCGGCCAAAAGTGCAATGAGAAGTAAAGGTACAAAACACTGAAGTACGTTCATAGTAGGTTGTTTAAGTTTAAAAGGCATCACAACTGCAAACATCAACAAACGAAAAAATAGAATAAAATGCCATGCAAGGAAATTAATGCCTACGGTTTTGCCGAAGGCGTTATTTATGCATTTTATGGGCATGAGGAAATTTACCTCAAAATAAAGATAATTATAATTACATATATGTATGGTGTAGTGTGAGCTTAACTCTCAAGGAAACAGTACTGTACGAATTGTTAATTTACTGTCTCTAATTTCTCGAATAACCAAAAACCGAAGCGCTCATAAAAAGCATTCAAAAGGAGTCTTTTAAAGGAGCTTTTTTTTTGGTTGTTTCGCAAACCTCAAACAACGTACTTGATTTCTCTCGCTTTGAAAGCCACCCAAATGGTCTACGCACATTGGAACTAGCAAACAACAAGCAGAAACCTATTCCTATCCCTATCGCTATTCCTATCGCTGTGGCTGCTGTGGTGCAGTGGGTAGAGTGCTCGCCTGCTATGCCAGAGATCTCGGGTTTAAACCCCAGTCCGAGCAAACAGTAAACAAATTTTTCTAATTAGTAAAAATCCAATTATTGGGGTTTTTAAGAGCAGCGGTCACCTCTCGGCAGTGGGCGGCATATCCTCTGAGTGTATTTCTGCCATGAAAAATCCTCTCACAAAAAATGCATTCGCTGTTCGGAGCCGGCATAAAACTGTAGGACCACCCAGTTGGTAGGAAAAACAAAAGTAAAGGAGCACACCTTGAATTGGGAAGGAAGATCGGCCATAAAACCAGTCAGAGTTATAATAGCGCCATTGTATTATATTATTATTATTATTCCTATCCCTATCCCTATCCCTGTCCCTGTCCCTATCCCTATCCCTATCCCTATCCCTATCCCTATCCCTATCCCTATCCCTATCCCTATCCCTATCCCTATCCCTATCCCTATCCCTATCCCTATCCCTATCCCTATCCCTATCCCTATCCCTATCCCTATCCCTATCCCTATCCCTATCCCTATCCCTATCCCTATCCCTATCCCTATCCCTGTCCCTATCCCTATCCCTATCCCTATCCCTATCCCTATCCCTATCCCTATCCCTATCCCTATCCCTATCCCTATCCCTATCCCTGTCCCTGTCCCTATCCCTATCCCTATCCCTATCCCTATCCCCAACCCTATCCCTATACCTATCCCTATACCTATTCCTATCCCTATCCCTATCCCTATCCCTATCCCTATCCATATCCCTATCCCTATCCCTATCCCTATCCCTATCCCTATCCCTATCCCTATCCCTATTCCTATCCCTATCCCTATCCCTATCCCTATCCCTGTCCCTGTCCCTATCCCTATCCCTATCCCTATCCCTATCCCTATCCCTATCCCTGTCCCTATCCCTATCCCTATCCCTATCCCTATCCCTATCCCTATCCCTATCCCTATCCCTATCCCTATCCCTATCCCTACCCCTATCCCTATCCCTGTCCCTGTCCCTATCCCTATCCCTATCCCTATCCCTATCCCTATCCCTATCCCTATCCCTATCCCTATCCCTGTCCCTATCCCTATCCTTATCCCCATCCTCAGACTAGGCCGTCACTAATCGAAATAACCTCTGACTCGGAACATTTCTTGCAAAACATCTCAAATGTGTAGTCGAGGAACGAGGCTCAATTGTAATTTTGCAACGATGGCGATTCTCTCGATTGTCTAAAGTTTAGACTCTAAACATCTCGGATTCACCCATCACTAATCTGTTGAAACTGAATCCTTGCGACTCATTTATTCTGTTTACCTATGCCTTCTGCTTAACTATCGGCTATAAAAACTCCTGCCTACCTAAACAAAACTTACGATCTGAAAAAATAAAAATAAAATTATAAAAAATGGACAACAATCGCTGCAACCCCAATGCAACCACCAACACGCAACAACACCACAACCCACAAAACCAGTTAATTCGCCAAACCGACAACCGACAACTAACAACAAAAAAAACCGGCAGCCTTCTGCTCATCATAACCAGCGGTCCAATGTTCAATATGTACACACAATTTTTTATTTATTTTTTTTTAATGTGCGTAAAGGCCGCGGTCACTCACAATTGGCATCGCCTCCTCCGTCAGGCAACAGCGAACGTCCTCTCAAGTACAGCAACGCAAAAAACACCAGAAAATCATTGGCACCACCCAACCGCGTGGCTTGTACTACGTAGGGAGTACAACTTAGCGTTTGGCAGTTTTGGCTCAGACGACACAAAAGCGTTGGGGTTCGCCTACCCATGTTGGTTGGTTGTTTTGTTTTTACTTTTATGGTTTTTGCCTCCTCTTTTTTGACATAAAAAAGGAATTAGTTCGCCAACACAACAGTCAGTCATCGCGGTCGTCGTCTGCCAATAACGCCACCGCTACTGCAACCTCTGGTATCTGCTACTGCGGCGGCAACGCGAGAATTTATCCTCGTGGCAGGACCTGCAACTCCGTCGCCCGACAGCGTTTGTCGCACGAAAAAAGGCGAGAGTTTTGCGTTAAGTGTTGTTGCTTGGGATGTTAGCTAAACGCAGTAGTAGTAGTAGTCACTAAATGCTTTTTTCGTTGTTTCTTTGTTTTTTAGTTTTTTTATGCCATTTTTATTTAGCATTAACTGCCGAGTTTAGCACGCACAGTAGCAGTTTTGTGGTGTGTTTTTGTGTACGCAAAGAGGAAGACTAGAAGTAAGAACTGCAAAAAAAACCAGCGGGTTATATTTTGAAAATCAGTAAACACAAATAAGAAGAAGCGCAGTGGCCTTCGAGGGTACACTGTAAAAAAATTAAGTGCGATTGTTAGTGTTTTGATATTTCCGATGCGTTAACGGGAGTTACGCATTAGTATGTAATGTTTTGTGGCAGCGTGGCTGACAGTTCGAGCTTGGGAGGACGAGCTTCATTTATACCGTACCTAACTTCGTTTTGTCCAGAAATCCAAAAGACCAACCCAATTTGTATGGCAGGTAATGATGGGCGAGTCGAGCATATTTAAACAATCGAGAGAATCGTCATCGTTGCGAAATCACAATCGAGTAGTGATGAGCGATATATCGCAAGAGGTGATTTTTTCACTGTGAATAAAAAATCGCAAATCGCAATTGCGATCACTTTTTCAAAATAGCAGTTCACTACTTATTGGGAACTGCTATCGATGTACCAAGTAAGCAGTTCACCTATGTGAATCGCAATCGCAAAAGCATTATAAATTTCTTTTTGTTTATACCTACTTTTGAGCAGACCACATAGGTATATAGAAATATAAAAAAAAAATAATTATTGAATTTACAATTTATCTTTGAAAAATGTTTACAAACAGCGAAATTACTGCGCAATACGTTGTTATTGCTATCATTTTGTTAACATAAAATGAAGACAGGTTATATCGCTCAGAAAACGCAAAATTAATCTCTCCGGATGATTTTATAGCAGTCCATGCAATCGCAATAGCAGTTTAAAATCGCAGTGATTTAAAAATAGCAATCACCGAAATCACAGATATCGAAAAATCGCAGTTTCTCTCATCTCTACAATCGAGTGAAAAGTTGACTTGCACCTCGACTACTCTTTCGAGATGTTCTTGCGATCGTTGCGAGTCAGAAGTTGTTGTGATGAACGAGTCCGAGATGTTTTGGGGTTGCTTTGAAAGCGAGAGGAATCGTTGGCGAGTTCGATATGTTTTAGCGACTGTTAATATCGTCTACTATTGGCGACTAGAATCGAATTCGAATGGAAATCATTGAGAGCATAGATATTTGAGAGCAGAGATATTTCAACAATCGAGCAAAATATCTCGGACTCGCCCATTATTAATGCGAGGTGGAATGGAATGGAATTGTGGTAGACCATGAAAACCTTTGTCTTTATCAAGCACTCAGGCATATTTTCCCATTGTACTTAATGCCTTGAGAAAGAATCGGGATGTAGGGAAAAGGGTGGGATATTGGAATCAGCGTTTCTCTGCAAACTTGCCAGATTCTTTAATAAATCTGGGAAGTTTGTCGAGTGGGAGGTAATGTGCATCTGCCATTCTTCATACATCTGAACCGAGAATGCGCAATCTTAGCTTAGCGAAGGCTGGACAAGTGCAGAGAAAATGCTCTGTACCGTCGTGCTACTCCTCCAGACAAGTAAGACATAGTGAGCTCTCAATGATGCCTATGGTGGCCATGTGATGTTCCCATGGGTTGTTTCCTCTAGGGAATCATCCCCAAGAGCCCGAAGCTGCCTGCTCGTATTAAAGGGAGGTACCACTCCCACTTATTCATTTCGGGATTGTACGACTATATTAGGAAATATGTATGCCTATAACATTCCCAGGGTAAAAATAATTATAATTTAGTGTACTTAAAGAAATTTGTGCGTATTTTGCAGATACATATTTATGTTATTTTTGCTTTGCTGTGGTTTATGTGTACCTATGTATGTGTATATACATACATATGTATGCCTGAGTGTGCGAATGTTTGAGGTGTAATCGCTTGCAATCGCCCAAGTAAGATTGCATCATGGGCCGCACGTTCTACTTGTGATTATTTTTGTCCTCGGAGTATATTTTTTAGCAACATTCATATATACTTATGTACATATATATGTATGTATGTCTGTATGTATACTCGTAGATGTATTCCAGTGCAGTGATTCGTTTTGATTTTATGCGCTTAATTGCTGCAATGCGCATCTGTTGCTTGCTTGACATTTTATTGCACGTGTACAGATTGCTGCTGCATGTTTACTATATATGTACATATTCGTAGGTACTTGCATGATGTTGCCCAGCTGTAGCAACACACAATTGTTTGCAGAAATCTAAATTTGTATCAAACAAGTAAGGAAGCCTAAGTTCGAGTGGAATCGAACATTAGATACTCAGCTGTATGCTTTCATTGCTTGTTTGCGTTTGATGGAAACACGGCGTATTTTATATAAAGCGAGTGCCGCATAAAGTGGGCGTAGCCACGCCCATTTTCAACATTTTTATCAGTCATCCAACTAAGCATATGAATATTATTCTTTGTGCAAAATTTCATTCCTTTTTGACTTCTAGTTACAAAGATGTCACGTTACAAATTCCCAAAGGGTGTTCCAGAAATATCTTTGTTAAAAAGTAGGCGTGGTCATAAACCGATTTGAATAAATTTTTGCGTGTCTATTAGCACAAGTTATAAAAGTGTATAAACCAAGTTTCGTCTTAATGTCTCAATTATTTGTCGAGTTATGGGCTCCGAAATTTCGTATATTCCTTTGTCTAAAAAGAGGCGGTGCCACGCCCATTTTCCAAATTTTTCTATTCTTTGTTTCCGGTCTATTGTGGAACTCATGCCACAAAATTTGAATGAATTATCTTTATATTTGACAAAGATATCGCTTAAAATATTTTTATTAGGCCCCTTTATAGTTCCCATATATAAAAGTGGGCGTGGTCGCCAACCGATTTCGCTAAAATTTTGAACATGTATTACCACAACTAATAAAAGTGTACACACCAAGTTTCGTCATTATATTTAAATTATTTGTCGAGTTATGGGCTCAGAAATCTCGTATATTCCTGCTTCTAAAAAGAGGCGGTGCCACGCCCGTTTTCCAAAATTTTTGTGCTTTTCGTTTTATATCCGCAGTTGGACTCCTGCCATAAAATTTCAATGATATACCTTTATATTTGACAGAGATATCGCTTAAAATGTTTTTATTAGGCCACTTTATAATACCCATATATAAAAGTGGGCGTGGTCGTTAACCGATTTTGGCAATTTTTCGTCCAAACATTTGCCTAAGTAAGTATATCACGCCTACCAAATTTCATCGATATATCTTCAACGGTTTCTGAGTTATGACATGTAAAACTTTCAATGTTTGGCCCTTAATAAGTGGGCGTGGCACCGCCCATTTTTCAAAATCTCACCAAAATTCTTCATAAGGGCTTGAGCTCCACACGTGGGTGAAATTTTATCACTCTAGCTCTATTAGTGACTGAGATACAAAATTTCCAATTTTTACTATATAGGGGAAGTGGGCGTGGTCATGGTCCGATTTCGCCCATTTTCAATACCATCCGTTCCAGTCTTGATACCAACTTGCAATCCATATTTCATCAAAATATTTCAATTTTTGCGCGAGTTATCGTGCGTACAGACAGACAGACGGACGGACGGACAGACGGACATGGCTCAATCGATTTCTTTTTTCACCCTGATCAATTTGATATATATAAGTCAATATCTATCTCGATTATTTTATGGTGTTACAATCCCCCGTTATGTGATTAAAACTATAATACATACTCTGTGTACTAGTACAGCTGAGTATAAAAAGTGTAATTGCATACGTACGCCTATTTATATTTGCATGTACATATGTATATTTATATCGTACGTTTGCATGTATGGTTGCTTGTTTGTTTGTTTGAGATCACGTACCTATGAACTTAAAACTTGTTTGTTACTAAACCGATGCCGCGGCAACATTGCATACATACAAGTTGTTGCAGTGTGCGAGTTTAAATGCAAATTTAAATATGTATGCATGTATGTATGTAAAATTGTACAATGGAGCCGCTAGACGATCCATCATTTCAAGTAAGGCACTCGAATCAAACAGTTGATATTTATGCTGAAAAGTATTGCCGTCATTAATTTGAAGGATATTCTATATTCCTTGGAACTTTAAGCAGTGCCTCCAGTAGCTCTACTTTACTATAATAATAATACACTGGCGCGTATATACACCAGCGTTGCCGTTTTGTGGGTAATTCCCCAAATTTGGAGAATTTTTTTAATATTTGGGTAATTTTTGGGGAGTGCTATGATTTGGGGAATTTTGGGGAATTCGCCTTTTAATAGTTTTATATGAATAATAATACCTATAAAAAAATAATTATTTTCATGAGTTTCTATTACATTCGCATTGTGTGAAAGTGTGTATGAGTTTTTGCAGCATTTATTTAATCTTGAATTACCGGCTGGTCGAACATGTACAAGCAAATTTCATAAGCCCATTAAAGTAAGAAGTTAGCTAGGAAAAAAATAAGCAATTTTATACCTTTCATGAACATGAAATGGTATTATAACATCGAGCCAAAACAGGTTTGTCGAAAGTTCCAGAAGGAGAAAAAGTAGACCCACCAAAATATATACCGATATTATCAGAATCATAAGCTAGTTCTTCAGTTGTTAAGATACGCTGATCATTTGTCGGAATCGGCCAAATTGGACCATTATAACATATAGCTCCCCTACAACCAACCATATATTTTGGGGTAAAACTTCTTCACTTAAATTGCTAAGATCATTACAATATTTTTTTATAAATAAAATCCGACTATTTAATGTTTCATTTCTCCCTTACTTGTTTTATGTTTCTTTATAACTTTTTTTAACCACACATACATATATGTACATACATATATGCACATGAATTTAAAAATACAAACCGTTATAAAGTAAAATAAATTTGAAAATACTTGTTTATTGGAAATCTCTTGATAACACTACCCGACAAAAAAATTTCCTCGACATTTGATTCCTATGTATTCCTGCTAATTCCAAATATGTAATCAAATGGTTCAAAAGTAGAACAGTTTTCGAGATATTTTGAAATTTCAGTTTTCGCGCTAAGAAGAAAAGGAGGATTACTAATCTGTCAATATCTCCGCCATTACCATCTTGAGCTTTATGTTATTTCATTTCATTTTGAGAAGTTAAAGTGATGGGATTATGGTGGACAGAAGATTTGTTTTTATGCAAAAAATAAGTTAAATACAAGATATATAAAATGTCGAGGATATCAAAATTTTTGAAATTTTGTCGGGTAGTGTAATTTGAAAATTTGTATGGGGAATTTTGGACAATTATGGGTAATTTGAATATTTTTTTGGGTAATCTCAATAATTTAAAACGGCAACGCTGATATACACATGGCAAGCTGAAGAGTTTTAGGCACAGTTTCTCTCTTAATTCGAGGCATTCTCCTTAATTTATGGATTTCATACAAATTGAGTGCGCCTAATATGGTATGTCGGCTCGCGAAGGCGAATGCTTTTTTTTGTGCGATATCTTTTCATGTCAGAAATTCAGCTAAAGTTTTACAAAAGTTTACTCGACCACGAAAAAAGTAACTTTTTCAGGGGTTATAGCCACAGACCCATTCCCAGTAGGTATTTCTGAGGGGTTCACATTTTTGAGGAATGGAATGGAATTTTGCAAGGCCCGGAAAAAATTTGTCCTTCCCATTCACTCAGATTATTTGCCATAGTACTTAAGGCCTTTAGAAAGAATCAGTATGCAGGGAAAAGGGTGGGATATTGGAATCAGGGTTCCGCTGCAACCTTCCCAGATTCTTTAATAAATCTGATAAGTATGTTGAGTGGTAGTGAATGTGCCTCCGCCATTCTCAATACATCCGAAACGAGAATGTGCAAACTTAGTTTAGCGAAGGATGGACAGGTGCAGAGAATATGGTCTGTACCATCGTCGTCCTCGTCCGGACAAGATAGGCATAGGCCGAGAAGTCGGTTCCAGTACAATATTCTATTTTTGATCCGTCTGTGTATATGATTTTCTTCGATCCACGTAGTAGAGTTTCTGAATATTTCCCTTGATCTCACAGCGTCCTCTTGGACCACCAAATCCAGAGGGAGTACGTTCAACACAGCATTGAGGATAGCACGTGTTGTTCAACATAATAACCGTGGACTTAACCATGGTCACGTCACCACGTAACAGCGGAGTAGGTACGTTGTAATCGATCTGAGCAAAGGGAGGTGTTCAAATTAGTAGAATTAGCATCCATAGAATATTTCCTGATAGTTTCATTAAAAACTTCCCATAAATGCAGGTGGTTACGCTGTCGATTGCCGATGGATAACCGTCCTACTCTAGGCTAACTGGCTAACTCTGGTCCATTTCATAAGATTGTTTATGTATGTATGTATAATTGAGGTCGCTTTGTAGGTACCTACCTATCACCTCCTTTATCATTGCGAATTTCATAACAAAACGCAAATGGCCCTCATGGTTTGTGATTTCTGCAATTTTGTGCGGCTCTTTTATGATTTTTTTCCTTTTTAGCTGTTGCTTTTTGCTCACAATTATTTTATGTGTGAATGTATGTATGTAGGTATGTACTCGTAGCCGTCCTACACCATTGTGACAAGGTCAGTTCCAAAGTTGTACGAGTACGCGTTGTGCGTCGAACTACCTACAACATACATACATACATGCGTCAGCCAAATCCCGCCAATATTCTAAAGAAGTTTTACGTAAAACCCATGCATGTACGAACTTGTTTAAGTGGCAGCAGCAGAATTCGAAAACGAAATCAAAACTTTTAACGGAAACAATAAGCAAAACAAAAGCCAAGAAGCGTATTTCACAAAAAAACGACATCAAAACTGCTCGTCGTCCATACAGAAAATAAAAAAAAAGCAAAGCGCACCACAAAAAATACGGTCAACCAAACTCAGTTAATAAAAGCAAGACGCAAACGAAAGCCAACAAGAAAATATCGAAAACAAATTAAAGCCAAACAGAGCCAACAAACAAAACAGCATTGGCCAGGCGTAGTAGTATCTAGTATCGACGTGCATATATACATACATGCATAAATATACTACATAAAACACCAACAAAAGTACAGTCACAACACGAAAAGTTGTGCGCCAGAAAAGCGACAAACTAAAATGTGACGTTCAACCAACGGGCATGCGACTAAGATGAGACGAGGCGAGGTGAGGTGAATTGAGTTGACTTGGGAAGAGGCGCGACGCTGTGGCGATGCGACACGCTGGGGCCAAGTGAAGGAATGGAAAACAACAACAGCAACAACGTAAAACGTGAAGTGATCTTGTGGCAAAAAAAAAAACAACAAAAAAAGCATTTCGGGGATTACGAACATCAAAATCAACATCAATATCAACTTTAGCTTCAACTCCAGCTTCAGCTTCAACTCCAGCTTCAGCTTCTTTGGTGCAGCTCAAACGTGCGCTTGCGTGCATGGAAACAGTTGGTTAAAAAAGTCTACAGTACATTTCAGGCGATCGTGTGCAAGAGATCTACAATATAGTAGGTATGCATAAGCAAGCCGAAAGGTGTGACCTGACAGTCATTTTCGTTTCAGGCGATAGTGACGTCCAGCGTAACTGCCTTGCGGATGAGTTAGCAAAGGAGGGCACAAAATCATAACTGAGTGTTGAGTTGCCAGGTATCGCTATTTTCATAGAAACTCCTTCGATTGTCTGGCGGAGTTGGAAAATCAGAAAAGGTACTAGATTTTCTGCGCTTTATTAAGTCCGTTTAGCTTTACGGGCATCTAATCTCAACCTATTTTAAAATCTATTTTCCGGAAAGGTGTTTTTGAGGGATCTTGGAAACTAGTGCTGCCATTTGCTATCACAACCTAACCGGCCTAAGTGTGCGCCCGCTTTCTTGAATTACGGGGGCAGTAATCTCAACCTAACCTAAGATTAATCTATTATATAAAAATAAGTCGCATTTTCCTTCCTGATGATTTAACTCCAGAACGGCTGGACTGAATTAAATGAAATTTTGCACGTAGTTTTCGATTGAGCCCGACATGGTTTATGGCCAAAAAAAGTATAATAATCCGGGAAGGTTTTGGAGATATTCCACAAAATGTGGACCAGGGTAACCCTATAACGGGTTCGTATGATATGGGTATCAAGTGAAAGGTGTTGATGAGTGCTTGAACATGGTGTAGTTATTGGTCCCATATAAGTCCCCGTATTCGAGGTATTTCCTGAAATATGAACCAGGTGTGACCCCAAACGGGTTTTCTACAAAATGGGTATCAAATAAAAGGTGCTGGTGAGTATTTAAAAAAGAGGTGATTTTCAAGACCCTATGCGACCCGTTTTCCGAGATATCGACCAAAATGTGGACCAGGGGTGACCCTAGAAAGTCTGGAGGGATAGAATAGGCATAGGGATAGGGCTAGAGATATGGATAGGGATAGGGAAAGGGATAGGGATAGGGATAGGGATAGGAATAGGAATAGGAATAGGAATAGGAATAGGAATAGGGATAGGAATAGGAATAGGGATAGGGATAGGAATAGGAATAGGGATAGGGATAGGGATAGGAATAGGAAGAGGGATAGGGATAGGAATAGGAATAGGAATAGGAATAGGGATAGGAATAGGAATAGGGATAGGGATAGGGATAGGAATAGGTATAGGAATAGGAATAGGGATAGGTATAAGGATAGGGATAGGGATAAGGATAGGGATAGTGATATGGATAGGGATAGGGATAGGGATAATAATAGGGATAGGGATTAGGGATTAGGGATTAGGGATTGGGATAGGGATAGGGATAAGGATAGGAATAGAGATGAGTGAAACTGCGATTTTTCGATATCTGTGATTTCGGTGATTGCTATTTTTAAATCACTGTGATTTTAAACTGCTATTGCGATTTCATGGACTGGTATAAAATCATCAGTTACCGGTAGAGATTAATTTTGCGTTTTCTGAGCGATATAACCTGTCTTTCTTTTATGTTAACAAAATGATAGCAATAACAACGTATTCCGCAGTAATATCGCTGTTTGTAAATATTTTTCAAAGACAAATCGTAAATTCAATAATTTTTTTTTTCTTATATTTCTATATATGTACGTATGTGGTCTGCTCAAAAGTGTAAACAAAAAGAAATTTATAATGCTTTTGCGATTGCGATTCACATAGGTGAACTGCTTACTTGGTACATCGATAGCAGTTCCCAATAAGTAGTGAACTGCTATTTTGAAAAAGTGATCGCAATTGCGATTTGCGATTTTTTATTCACAGTGAAAAAATCACCGTTTGCGATATATCGCTCATCACTAGATAGGAATAGGAATAGGGATAGGAATAGGGATAGGTATAAGGATAGGGATAGGGATAACACGGTAATCTAGGACTTTTCCTTTAGGCTTTATAGGAATAGATTTTAGGCAGAACAACGTCTGGCGGGTCAGCTAGTTATTACTAAAATTTAATTGATATGCTAGATTAAGAACCCAATGTCTTTCGTTTTCTTTTTTGGAAGTTCTCTGTGCATGTCAACATACTTTTATGTCATAGTGTATCATATAGGAAGCCTCTAACATTCGGATTTATATCAATGTTTTTTTTTTGTATTGGAGCTTTGATGATGAAATACAAACACATACACCTACAGAGATACTATATAAATGTGCATTAGTAGCAATAAAAACAAAGCCAAGGAAAGGAAAGCCCCAACAATACACATACTCGTATAGGCAGCCGCGTAGCGTAAAACGGCAAAAGCAAAGTTTCAAATGAAGAGAATGCAAAACGGCGAGTAGGTACGGTGTATTATACGGCGATACACGTACATGTCTACATCGGTCATGCACACAACAGCTCCCGGGAACTACTCGGCTACACATCCCTGCTAAAATGTGAGCACCAGGTGGTCTGTTGGAACGGGACTTTAAAGTAGGTCTGAGGCACGTGGGCACAGACTTGCTTATATGTTATGCTGCATTTGAACAAACCTGATATTTGGGATATACATAGGTAGATTTGTGGTTACGGGGCGCAGCATGTTTTTTGGTGAATATGACTACCGGATGTAGCATATTTTGTAGGGGTTTGTGGCTACGGTGTAGCGCCTCTATATATTTGTTGGTGTTTATGGCTACGCTGTATCAGCTTTTGTTTGTGGGGTTTGTGGCTACGGTGTAGCATGTGATGATGATGGCAAGGTGGAGTATGGCTCGTTGCGCCTGCGCCGGGCACAAGAGGTGTGGTGTACCGCAGGGTGAAGCCACGAAAGCTGGAGACGGCCACTGCTATTGCTTGATGTATATATTGGGACAGACAAGACTCCTGGGAAAGACATTGGAGATTGTCACCTTTGTAAAAATGGCCCTTCGGGGATTAGGGTTGCTAGGGGGAAGACGTGTCCCAGGTTGGCATTCATCCAGCAGCGCTTTTAGAGCAGCCACCTCAACCCGAGTGAACCCATATATAAATGTTTAGTGACACACTAATGCTACATAACCAGAACATCGCTTGAAACAGTTGAGAATTGCTGACATGCTTGCATGCAAACAATAATCAACGAATGACATCGCAATGTTAATGTTACCATTTCGGTAACTAGTAATGATAACAACGTATTCGGTTTCCGTACCTACTAGCATATTAACTGATTCCAGTTTTTGCGGGGCTATGCCAGTACACGCATACTAAGGCGCGTGTACAGGTAGCGCAGTCGACGCTGTGCATCACTGATCTACATACATATGTATACTCGTATGCTACTACAGCTACTCGTGGCCAAATCAAAGGCGTTGGATGTCTTTTGCCTTTTAGGTGTCGCGACGCAGTGGTGGGGCAAGACAATTGGCAAACTTGTTTTTTGCCACAATATTGTTTATTGTGTTGTGGTATTTCTTTTTATTTTTTGTTTAAACTTTTTTCTTCTTCGTCTTCTTTTTACTATCTTTGCTTTTGCTTGCGCTGTTGTTGCAGTGGTTTGTTTTATGTTTGGTTGTTTTTGTTGCTGTTATTAAGCTGTGACGTGACTCTGTTGGCTGGGCTGTGTTACCGCTTTCTGCTTGCACATGGCTGTACCTCCAGAAAAGGCGAAGAAAACTTTGAAGATACATATACTACGTGTATACATACATACCTACTAGGGTTGCCATACGTACTGATTTGATCAGTACAATACTGATTTTTCGTGCTCCGTACTGATGGTTTTAAAAACCTTAAGAAATACTGATTTTTTATATTTTGTACTGATTTGTACTGATTTTTAGCCGACACTAAAAATTTTCCAACTGTTTTCATTTGACGTTTGTAATGCCGTGGTTATGCTTACAACAATACTCGACGAGCAACGTGTAATTGTTGTTGTGCACTCCGACGAGTGGGATGAATTTTCGGCTTCACATCAAATTTGCTGGGTGAAGCAAGCACCCAGCACGCCGAGGTTTCAGGGTAGTAATGTGTTATGTTGTTTAAGCGTAACCACCTCCCACCAATGAAGATGTGTCTGAATTTCATCGGTGTTTTGTTCGTAAGCATAACCACGGCAAAACCATGAAATAATTAGGAACGAGGAAGCAACGCGAACGTTAAATGTCATAGAAACATGATTGACAGTTAACGAAACGGAAACAAAAACAAAATGCCAGTAATAAAGACGATTTTCTTCACATATATTGTTTTTTTTTTTTTTGGAAGGCAATGTACTGATTTTTTCGGGAAAGGTATCTGGCAACCCTAATACCTACATATGTATGTGTGTATGTATGTCTCTACCCACCCAGTTGGAAAGGGTAATGTTTGGTAATGCACAAAGTAATCTATCTCTACCATCATTTATACATTACAACATGCATGATTCCTAACACAGCAAATGTCCTACGAAAGTAATGTGTCGCTTTAGGTAAAGCGACACATTACCTTTTGCATTACCCATTCGTATATAAAAAGATACATTACCTTTTGCATTACCCATTCGTTTTTAAAAAGATACATTACCTTTTGCATTACCTCTTCGTATATAAAAGAATACATTGCCCTGTACATTACCTCTTCGTATACGAAAAGACATCATACCTAAATTCCATGAAATATTTATACATTTAAGTTGCTATACATATTAGGACTCTCGTTGCTCATACTAATGTTTGGACCACAACTATTTCTTGTATCTTTCATCGCCAATGGCGTTTGGGATACATTTTCAGAATTATGCATGTACATATGTACATATTTTTCACCAATTTAATTTTTTTTATTATTTTTTTTAAGCTGCCACCTTCAAGCGACAAAAATACAATTGAGTTATTTCAAATCATGTTCAGAGAAATTACCTCTTCGTTTACATAGGTATGCATGTTTTCGTATATTGCCATTCGTTGATGAATTCATATTTGAAAAAGGTAATGCATTCCGCACTTTCCAACTGGGTATTTTTGTTTTGTACTATGTATGTATGTTTGCAGCTAAGCCAAGTTAAGCCACTGATATGAGCGGGTGTTAGACGTGCTAAAGCTTGATCTTTGTTTAGAAGTTGTGAAATTTTGCAAAACGAATAAAATTAAAAAAAAAAAAAAGTGTGTTAATGATATCATTTGTACCTACATACATATGTTCATACATATGTATGTATGTACATTAGAGTGCGTTTAAAATTCAAATTAACGATATTTTACTGTATCGCCCCCTCAATCTGTAGTAACATGGTCAAAGATATCACACATAAATTTTGGTCCCGATTGGTGGCGGTTAAGGCGTGGCGCATTGAGGTCAAAGTTCAGAAAACTCTATGAAGGGTCAAAAAATCAAAATATTTTTTTTAATTATATTATACCCAAAATTAATACTTCTATACCCAAGGATAACAAATATAAATTTTGGTTCCGATTGATGACGGTTTAGTGGTGTTTTAAGGGGGTCAATGTTCTCATTGCCATAGAAGACTTATATTTTTAGTGTCGCATATGGTAATCTGAACTTTGACCCCCTTGAAACACCAGTAAACCGTCATCAATCGGGACCAAAATTTATATTTGTTATCCTTGGGTATAGAAGTATTAATTTTGGGTATTAGATAATTAAAAAAAATATTTTGTTTTTTTGACCCTTCATAGAGTTTTCTGAACTTTGACCTCAATGCGCCACGCCTTAACCGCCACCAATCGGGACCAAAATTTATGTTTGATATCTTTGACCATGTTACTACAGATTGAGGGGGCGATACAGTCTTTTTATGAACTTTTAAATTTTTCATAAAAATTAAAAGCACCCTAATGTACATACATATATATATATGAAATAGAAGAGTTACATACCCTGCAAAAAAGTGTGCGACGTGTCTCTAAAAAGATTTGTCCGGGAGCGCTCTCTTTCGGGTATAATTGGTCTACAATTGTTCCCCAATTGTACCGAACGGGTACATATGTATACTAATTGTAGACGAATTGTACCCGAAAGAGTATCAAACGGGTACAATTAGTCGCAAAAATGGATGCGTCGCTTTTGCTACCCGTTCGGATACAAAATGGGTACAATCAGTGGCGGACCTAGCATAAATTGCCTGGGCAAGCCTATATGTGAAGCATAACCATTAGCCATTTATGTAATTTCCTTTGCTGTATTATTTAAAAGTCTGATTGCGTTCCGTCATTGACTTTGATTTAGGGTTCTCGATTTCTTTTTAACATTTTCGAGTGGCCCGAATAAATGCTTTTCAATGCTCGAACGCTCGTTTGTTTGTTTATTACGCGTATGCGTGTACGGGAATTTGAACAATTCGGGTATTTGAAGATCGTTTTTTCTCGTTTAAAAATTAAATTTTTTAAATTAAAATGTATTTAGGATTTAAAAAGAAACATGTTTAAATTGAAAATTAAAATTAATGGAATAAAAACGAAAGTTTTTCCTTCAAAATCTAATAGTGCTTAAAATAAAAATAAACATTTTTAAATTAAAATTGTTTTTTCTTGATTTTGCAATTTTACTCTGAACATTTTTAAAATAAAAATTTCGTTTTTACATAATTCTTAAATATAAAAACGTGCGCTAGGGAAATCTTACACGAAAGCGCAGAGTTATTTTTAGTTTCCTTATACCGACGGAAATTTCAGCAGTAGCAAGTGTATTTGCTTATTGCCTAAAAAATTGGTGCTTTAGTGTTTGAAAAACTGAGGTCCAATTTGATTTCCACCGCTTTTTAAAATTATCTTGATATTGTGCCAATAGTCGCCAAAAATCACAATCAACCCTTTTATAATCTGGTATTTAATATTTATGTTTGCATGCACATGCAGATGTAAGAAATTATGTGCCTAAGTATGTACCTACATGCAAACGAAAATCAAATCAAATATGCATATGGCTGTGTATACTGAACTTTTGAATGCCGAAGCCAGCTTCATATTCGCATACAAATTTGATGTGAAAAATAAAAAAAGAGCTTTGCTTGTTTTTTTCAATTTAAGTCTGAAAATAAGCAATTGGTTTCTCCTTAGCGAAAGCGAGAAAACAAGCTATGTTATTCTGTTTTGAAAGCCACGTAAAAGCTAATGTGTGGAAACGTTGAAGCATGCTCACTGTATTGTGATTGGCTGTACAAACAAAATACACATTGTGAGGTGGAATGGTGGTGTATTTGCGCTATTTTCTCAGCAGGCTTTTAGGGGCATGTTACAGTGGGGGCTATATTATTGAGAACTTAAATAGTAAACACATTTAAAACGTAAAATAACCAGATTTTAAAGAATTTCGTATGAAATGAACGAAAATGTGTACGCAAGCCGGGCTTCTCGGCTTGTATGAAGCGACCGCCTCTGGGTACAATTAGTCTATTCATAGGACACGCTCAAACAAAAGAGAACACTTCAACCCATATAAAGAGATACAAATGGGCAGTAATCGCATGCTCAGTTGCGAGTTGTCCCGGATGTATCCCGGAGTAATCGCATTTTTTTGCAGGGTATTGTCATAAACATTTATATACAGTGATGTAAGACCGTTACAAAAAGACGCATGTACATACATAGTTACATACGTACATAGGTATCTATTCGTTACGAAATTACAAGAGGAGCTTACGTATGTATGTAAATATATGCACGGCTGAGAAACGGGGGCAGTGAAAAAACACGTGTTCTGCATCCTCTGCAACATCGCAACACATTGGATAAAAAGGACTATCGTCGCGTTATAGGTGTTAATCTTCGAATTCAAGGCTTCCCAAGTTTTAGTAAGTACATATTTTGTGTATTTCCTAAAGAGTATTTTGTTGAGCACTAGATTCCACAACAGGGGTGAGAGTGCTTCATCTTGCGGGGTGCCCCTGTGTGCCCTTATTGACACCGTCGCCCCAGCGCTGAATGATTGGGGGCATTCCGATCCATTCGAGCCCCCCCTAACAGTGTCTCAGCAGAGACGTTGCTAAAGGCACCCGAAGTATTAAGAAAGACATCTATCGCACTCCCTGTAGTGAAGGGACTTTTCGATATGTTGTACAACGTTCTGATTCTTTATCCCGTGTATCCTCCATCGCGATAAGATAAATGAATTTATGTCTTCCGCCAAGCACTCCGCAAAATGACTGAGGTCGTCACAAAATTTATTTTTAGTATTTTTAGGGTCGCTAGTGGTTTAAAATGTTCTAGAACGTTAGGGTTGACCATTTCTTGCGATACGGTTTAATGTACTATAAATAGTATTTACAATTGTACTGCAGCTAAGATTGCATGTATCTAAATATGTATTTACTTACCTATATATGCATGCACATTCATCTTAGATTGCCTGCAATATTTTTGAATGTAAGCAATGTAAGGAATGTAGGTCAATCTACCGGTTTTTCGTAATTGATATTTATTTTTTATTTTGCGAGTGGAATTTGTGACGTTCCTTACCTTGCTCACGCTAGAGCACACGAGCGTTGCCGTTTTAAATTCTTGAGATTACCCAAAAAAATATTCAAATTACCCATAATTGCCCAAAATTCCCCATACAAATTTTCAAATTACATTACCCGACAAAATTTCAAAAATTTTGATATCCTCGACATTTTATACATCTTGTATTTAACTTATTTTTTGCATAAAAACAAATCTTTTGTCCGCCATAATTCCGTCACTTTAACGTCGATTTTATGTGGAGTTGGAAAGGGTATTTCATCCTCTCAAAATGAAATGAAATGAAATAACATAAAACTCAAGATGGTAATGGCGGAGATATTGACAGATTAGTAATCCTCCTTTTCTTCTTAGCGCGAAAACTGAAATTCCAAAATATGTATCTCGAAAACTGTTCTACTTTTGAACCATTTGATTACTTACATATTTGGAATTAGCAGAAATACATAGGAATCAAATGTCGAGGATATTTTTTTTGTCGGGCAGTGTTATCAAGAGATTTCCAATAAACAAGTATTTTCAAATTTATTTTACTTTTACTTTACTTCGACAAACCTGTTTTGGCTCGATGTTATATGTAATACCATTTCATGTTCATGAAAGGTATAAAATTGCTTATTTTTTTCCTAGCTAACTTCTTACTTTAATGGACTTATGAAATTTGCTTGTACATGTTCGACCAGCCGGTAATTCAAGATTAAATAAATGCTGCAAAACCTCATGCACACTTTCACACAATGCGAATGTAATAGAAATACATGAAAATAATTATTTTTTTATAGGTATTATTATTCATATAAAACTATTAAAAGGCGAATTCCCCAAAATTCCCCAAATCATAACACTCCCCAAAAATGACCCAAATACATATTAAAAAATTCCCCAAATTTGGGGAATTACCCAAAAAACGGCAACGCTGGAGCACACATGTTCGCTGTTTTTATTGTATTCGCTTCGTTCTTAGTCAGCAGTAAAAACATACTTACGTATTTGCAAAAAAAAAAAAAAAATAATAATAATACTAATAGCCGAATTCTTTTGTACATGAACTAAGCTAAATTTTTATGGTAAGCACTGCTGTGAACTGTCACAAAAATGACAAAACAAAGAAAAATTAAAAACAACAATTAACATTTTAATGGAAATCTACCAATTTGCTTTCGTCTTCATTCACAATAGTACATTAATTTAACTTGGCCACACTGCGCTTGGCAATTTGTACGCATATCTCGCAATCAGAAATTGAATTCAGAGTTTATAAACAACTTTTCTTTTCACAAGTTGTATACAAAAGCCTACCTACGATTTCTATTGACTTGAATTTTTATTTGGCCGAAAACTATTTCGATTTTTAACCAATTTAGCGCATTACTCATGCTCTTTCTGCATTCTTGTTTTGGCCTAGTAATTCGCTAGTGAAAGTGAGCCAATATTGTACATATGTATGTATGTATGTAGGAAATCTACTTATCGTGGGAGAAAGTATAAACAAAATTGTATTCAGTTAATTTCATAACTTGTTTAGGTTTGGATTTGATAGACTGACCAGTGATGACCGCACATGGGCTAAGTAGGTTCGTAACACATCGGTATTGTTACTAATAATACAATGGCGCTATTATAACTCTGGCGAGTTTTATGGCCGAGCTTCTCTCCCAATTCGAGGTGTGCTCATTTTTGTTTTTCCTACTAATTGGGTGGACCTACAGTTTTATGCCGGCTCCGAACGGCGAATGTAGTGTTATTAGACTCAAACTGAAAATTTTTTCCTCCCTTTGGCGAATACAAAGAGTCTCTTTTCCTCTCTTTTGGTTACTAATACGTGAACAAAACTGTGCCTAGTAACCGAAGTCGTAGCTTAGGAAACGCAGGGTACGAGCAGAGAACACCGTCTCTTCAACCAAATATAACGATTTCGTTGAAAATTTAGCTAAAGAGTTTATATTTTGATAAAAATATTGCTCAAAAATTTTTCGAGCTATTCCGGTTCATGTTTGTGCCTCAACCCCGGGAACCGATTGAGATATCCGTTTAGTGTTAACTATATATATGGAAACTCTGAGCAGCACCTTCACTTCAATACCAATAGTGCGCAAAGATATTTGGGGTCATCCGGGTCCACGTTTTGGTCTCTATCTGGACAACCGACTGCAAAATTGGAATGAAATTAATTCTCTATTGAAGCTCTGATTAACATTTTTAATTTGATACCAATAATTCTCAAAAATATTTTGGGGCTATTTGGGTCCATGTTTCGGGCTAAATCCCGGGAATTAAATGTGGTCATAATTTTAATCTAATACCAGGTGATCCGATAGTTTCCGTGTCCATAAGGAACAAGCAAACAAACAAATGTATATATAGATAGATAGATGTAGATAGAATCTATAACTGCAAACTAAACCGACAATGAAGTAACAACATCAGAATCCGTCTTTGTAGGCAATTGCAAGCTGATGACAATTACAAACAATTAGAAACAAAGTGCAATGCACAAGATTTTATTAATTGTGCCCAAGGAATCTACCCTCACCCACTCCGCTTTAAACTTTGACTTGAGTTGCTTGCTTGAGATAATACATAATAAAATGTATGAGACTAGAAGCGGTGATGATTGACTAGAAGCGACTTTGGTGGCGCTGTAGCGCGGCGAGTTAAGATATAATTGCATCTACTTACATCGGAACGTTTGTATCTCCATGAAGATATGCGCATAAGAGTGCTCATATTTCTACTAAGTACGTATGTACATATGTATAGAGATATGTACATGTACATGAGCCTAGATTTGCCTTAGGCGGCTTATAACGTCAAATGTGGTGACGTCGCATTGGCGGTACCTTTCAAGTTTGGCCCTCTAAATATTTGCTAAGCATCTTAAAAGCTTTGCCGACTTAATACAAAATGTATTTATCTATGAATGCAAGTACGTACATTGTTTAGTGCCTATCTAGATATGATATGTAGGTATATGAATATACATTAGGCCTGGGCGATTTACTAACTTATGTATGTATATCGTGGCATGGAAATCGGATTCCTCTCATTTTTCTGAGTAGAAGACTCTACCACGACATTTGTTTAAAATTAATTTTGATGTTCCGGAATTTAGTTGTTATGTGCCAAGACGGATTTTAGAAAGTCAAAAATGGACAAAAATCGCCAAAAAATTAACCAGCCCAATATGCACATCAAATTCAAACAAAATTAGTATTTTATTCAGCTCTAAAAAAGGTTACTCATACGCCATAGGGTACTATTGGAAGCAAAAGAAAAACGATTTTCAAGTAGCATAAGTCTACATTTTTGAGAATAACTCTTCCATTTATACAGCTAAAATTCTGAAATTTTGTATTTGGAGCATCTATTGTACACAATGATCATATGAAATAAGCCTCATATAAGGCGTAGATACATTTTTTTGGAGAGCGTATATATAAGTTCATTCTCAGTTCGATATTTGTTAGGAATATCAAAAGTGATTTTGGAACGTTTCGACACAATATTTATTAGGAATTTACTTGAGCCTTAGGAAAGCTTCAAATATGAACGTGCCCTAATTGTTACCCACTTCCAAACACATAGTGAGGCATGTGTAAGCATATGTACTAGGGTGGTCACCAAATATTTGGAGACAAATTGTATATCAGATTTTCTCAACATCACCCTCTGGTCGATGCTAATATAGTCGAAGATGCCATATATAAATTTTTGTCCCGATCGGAAACGATTAAGGGGCCAAAGTTCAGAAAACTCTATGGAGACTGAAAAATGAAGTTTAGTTTTTTGTATATCTAATGCCCAAAATCGATTATGCTTTACTCAAAAATACCAAAATGCAAATTTTGGTACCGATCGGAGACGGTTAAGAGATGCAGCACAGGGGTCCCTTATGACACAATCTCCGATTGTGACCAAAATTTATATGCGGTATCTTTGACCGTGGTGTTACCGAAATAGGGGTGAGGCTGTAGAAAATCGCTTATTTGATATTTAAGGACCAGCCTAATGTATACGCACCAGTAAAACAATCAACGGGCATTGGCTTGTGTGGAAAACTAATTTCCCAAATGTTCATTATTTTCATTTCATTTTTGATGTAATTAATTTCAGCCTTCAACGCTGCCTCAAACTCGAGTTGTGTTGTGATGGGTCAGTGGCTGTTGTGGACTGGATGAGTGTTTGAATGTCTGGCGTCTGATATTTGACTTAATGTTGCTTGCCGATCGGCTGTCGGTGGTGGTGGTGCTGCTGCTGTTGCTGACGCATAATGCCCTGTGGCCGTCTTTGACTTTGTGACGGATGCGACTGCCACAAAAGCGATTTATTGTATGGTTATAATTTTTTGTTTGTTTTTCGGTAGTAACCGATCAAGATCGACCCACACATATTTGGGGCTCGAGCTCCTGGTTGTCTGCACTACATACATGTGTATGTATGTACATATGTAGATACTCATATATGCAAAAATATGTATGTATTTTGTGATTTGCGATTTCAACGCTACGCTGCACAGCCGGATGTCCAATGAAAGCTGATGTGTGTATATACGAATGTACGATCAATCTGATATTAAAAGTCATATGTAAATTCTTTTGTTGTTTTTGTGTAGGTATATTTTTCTTTAACAGCTATCAGCAACAACGCCGCACCGCTGAACTCCGCCTGCGCTCATTACCTTTTTCTTCATTACATTTTTTCCCCCGACGTTTAAATCAGTAGACCGCAGCGGCATAGAAATTAATTCGTTGCATTGTTTCATTTGAAACAAATTTCCTTTTATTTTGTTTATTTTCTTTTTGTTGGTGGCGTAATTTAGCGGATGTGTCGGTTTGTCCGCTCCAGTCCGCTACGCCCTACCGTTCCGCCGCGCCGCGCCGCACCACCGTCCGTTCATTCATTATCTTTGTACCTACATTGTGTAGCGGGCGTGTGCCAGAGGTACATACGTCGAAAGCCAAAGTTAATAAGATGCCAAAAAAAACAACAAACAATGGCAAATGCAAAAACAATAGCAATAATAATGTGGTAACAAAGTCAACAACAAAGGCGCATGACATCGTACATTTTTCACTTAAGATTTGTAAAAAAAGTATATGTACCTACATACATACATACATATGTGTATACAAAGGTATGTACATATTATGTATATCTTTAACGATAAGAATATCGTCGTTTAAAGTGCATTTTTGCATAAGAGGTATTTTCATTTTCGCGTAGCGGACATGGTTGAATTTTACAGGAGAGCAAAAAAACTGTTTCATTTCAAAACCGTTACTTCTTTCTGCGTACAAACTTAAATTTAAATAGTTACGTAGGTCAGTTTGTTAGCTAAAACATCAACTTAGTGTAGAAAAAGAAACAAATTGAATTATTAGGACTCTTTTTTTTCATGTGCGGTTGTGCAATTTTTATTTGGCACAAAAATCACGCACAAGCGGTTATGAAATGGCAAAATGTTCAATATAATTCTTTTTTTTTAGTATTTTATAAAGAAAAAAAGTAACAAAACTTAAACTTATATTAAATTTAAAGCTAAAATTAATATTTTTAATTAAGAAAACGTAATTTTGTTTACACATTGCTGGAGAAGTCGTAAGGTAAATGTGGTAAATTGTCATAAAAGCTATGACAATCCCAGGGCATCACTTGTTTTAAGTGTTTTAAATCTTGATATTTACTTTTTGTAATTTTGATGTGACTTTTATGGATTGGATTACGAACATCCGTGTTCTATCTGGTTTATAACCTGACTTGAATGTCTTATAAATTTTCGCATAAGAATCATGGCCTACAAAAAACATGTTTTTATCGCAATGTAATAAATTGATTTTTATACACAGCTGTAATAGTACACAGATTTAAATATTTTTATGAAATTTCGTATACAGCCATATCTATATGTTTGTTTTCTCGTTTTTGGGAATAAAATTGAATAAGACAAAATTTCATTGTAGTTTTTCAATGCAAATTGACTTAAATTTTAAGGTTTTATTGAAAAAAAAAAACGCCCAGGAATTATAATTTTTCAGAAATTAGAATCACCCTAAAAACAAAGTGGTTCTAATTTGTGAGCGTCTACTGTACCACGATAGATAGAAAACCATAAACAGAAAATTTTTGGAAAATGGGCGTGGCACCGCCTCTTATTAGACAAAGGAATCTACGAGATTTCGGAGCCCATAACTCGACAAATAATTGAGATATTATGACGAAAATTGGTGGACTTATTTCTACCACTTGCGGTAGTATATGTGCAAAATTTTAGTGAAATCAGTTTATAACCACGCCTACTTTTTAGTAAAAATATTTCTCGAATGCCCTTCAGAAATTTGCAACGTGACATCTCTGTAAATAAAAGTCATAAAGGGATGAAATTTTATAATAACAAGAATATTTATACGTTTAGTCGGATTATTGATACGAATTTTTAAAATTGGCGTGGCTGCGCCCACTTTATGCGACACGGGCTTTATATAAATTGCACCGTGTTTCCAGCATACGTAAAAAAACTATGAAAGCTTACAATGTTTGGCTCCACTCGAACTGAGGCTTCCTTTCTTGTTTTGTTTTTTTAATTTTTGATACCTTTAGTCATAATTTGGTTGGAAAAATTGTAAAGATTGTAGCAAAAAAACGTAGTATCAGAGCTTACCAATTAGCAACTTCATTTAATTTGTTTAAAATAATACCTGCTTGATATTTACCTGACATTATTTGTTTAAAATATTTAACTTTTGCTCCCTTTCATATAAATTCGCCATTTAATTTATTTATCTAATAACATATAACTTCGCTTGTATGAATGAACTGAAATCATAAGCGGTAATGCTGCCAAATTTTAACAATACTCTTCATAAGCGATTATGAAATTTACTGTTATTATGCGTTTTTGTTGTTAGAATTGCAAAGTTTTGGTATGGATCGATAGAGCTGAGCGTCAGGAACTCAGGGTTGGAAAATCTCATTTTTGGCAAAAATGTCCCTTACTCGAAAATGAAAATACCTCTTACGCAAAAATGCACTTTAAACGACGATATAAACTAATTTGTTTGCATCTGCAAGTAGATACAACATAGAATACCCCGCAAACATTTGCATTAAATCACCTTCGAGGCTCGCCGTCGCCAATGCGCACAAGTGCATAAATCTTCCGCAAAATTTTTCTCTCTTATACCCCAAGTGCCATCTCATTTGATGTTGATATCGTCCACGCTTCCATTCTCTTGGCCTTTTTGTCCATCTCGGCGAAGGCAGAACATACATACAGCTTGATTGTTAAGGCCAATGTTGCCAATATCATTCGCGTTTGTCAGTAGTTCCTGGGTGCTGAAATCCCGCCATAATAGTTTTGCAGGGAAATTAAATTTGCGATATGGCGGCATATGACAATCTCCTTTTCTTCGATAGCAGCTTTAAAATTGACAGAGAGATGGTGAGTGTCGACTTGTTTTTTCAAGATTTGACGATGGTGCACTTACCAGGTCTGGGACCACGCTGTTCAGGACCGATCAGCTCACTGACTCTTGTCTTCAATCCAAGATAATTGCCGCGTTTTTGTGTATGAACTATGGAGACTTCCCCCGAAATATTGCTCATCTTTATACTTCAAAATTGACAGTTGGGTATTAATGATATAAAATTCTATACGTACCTACATACATATGACATATGTATTTGTCAGCGGTTATTGCCACCGCAAATCAACGTACGTATGTATGTACCTTTAAAGGTCACAGTACCACCGGCAAGTTCATTTGCGGATATTTAGTAAGCGTTTCAAGTGCGTTACGCTACGTTGCGTACCGTAAGCAGCTGACAACTTTAAAGTCAAGCGTAGGACAATCTTCGACTTTAGGTGAAATGTAAAAAAACAAAAATAAATTGTTTTAACTTCAAAATGACGATCACACAAATTATTGTTGCTATTGTTGCTTCCCGCCCACCATGCACATCTAGCACGTATTTCAGCCCTAATTCTCTTTAATATTAACGTATCAATATGTAAGAAGGTGAATTGGATCATTAGAATAAAATATTTACATAAACTAGCAAAATATTTGAACTTAAAATAGCACCATAAAAAACGTACTTTTTTTGAAATTTTCACTTTAGATGCACCAAAGTACATTAAGCACTACAGGTACATCAAAATTGTATATTAAAGAAATATTCCTTTATTTACTCTGAATGGAAAGGAATTTTCACGTAGGAATTTTCACGTAGAGTTAACATTTAAGGAGTTATACGCAAATTAAAGTGGGTACTTTTTGTGTTAGTTTATATTTCAGTGGTTATCCTTTAGGTCCTATTCACATTGGATTTTTCTACTACAGGTGTCCTTTTTTTCTTTTTAATACCTTTTTTTGTACCCCTTAGCGACCAAATAATGTATTGAAATCGGAAAAATTTGGACAGTGGCGAATTTTCGATTTCCTCAATATTTGATCCTTTCAAAAAAAAAAACAAAAAATGTGGATATCCTTGAAAAAGGAGCAGCTCGGATTTTAATTTCAACGGATGTTTCATCTATAAACATCACATAACAAAACCCCACTTTCCTTTTTTGTCGACATTTTCATGCAACCTATCGTCGCTTTCTGCCCACCGTGTGTTACCAGGTGAGAATCTATCGATTAACGTCATTATGGCACCACTCATTCGAAAACATTGATAGAGTTCAGTTACAGAAGCTCAGTACTGGTCTATGTATCCAATACCAACCTATTCCATGTTCATTATCGAAGATAGACTTGAAAGAAAAAGAGACGCACTTTTAAATCGTTTTCGACATTCTTAAAGGTGCCTGTTGTTTATAGGGTAACTTATAATTTACAATTCTTTTGAATTCAATTGATCTAAAAAGATCAATTCATGGAAATGCCTACATACTCGTATAAAACTCTTGAAAGAATTTTCGATAAATAAAATTCCAATCAAAATTTGTTTATTTGCGCACCGGCCGATCGGTTGGCGAATATTAAAAATTTTTACATTTACGTATGAAATCCAAACATCACGTAGATATGAGCTATGCACTTTGTTTATTTACAGCACGTCCATGGGCAATGCAGAGCGAAATTTGTTGATAATAATTTAAAAGAATGAAGGTTAGAAATTGTCCAGATTGCTTCCATGAAATTCCGCAAGACAAGCGTCGCACTTTTAAAATCATCTTGTTTTGCTTTTATTAAACGTTTTAAAATTAAATTTGGGCTAATAAATTAATATTTAATAGTTTTACATGAAATCGATTTACGAATCTTTTGCATTGTGTAAACATCAGCTAAAGCGACAATTTTATTGGTGCGACATTTCTTGTCATTTGGCGCGTTGAGGGTACGCATGGTTAGTCATTCGTATCTTTCCTGTGGAAGAGCGAAAATAAACAAATTAGAGAAATTTTAATGATCTTGACAAAGAACGATTTTAATAGTTTTATTTTGTGTTTTGCTAATTACATATGTAGGTACATAGAGTTTTTACTTACGCGCCATACCAAACTGAATTATTATAAACAGGTAACTCATTATGGCGGATATGATGACCAATATGAATCTCTTGTTGATGAAAGAAGCCCAAAATTTTAATTTCTAAATTTTCTACATTGCGCTGGCAATTGAAGAGCTCTACCTGAAGTGATAAAAAAAGATGAAGAAAGAGGAATCTATTACAAATTAAATAGAGAATACAATAATTATGCAAAGTACATATTCATGTACCCAATAAGCGATAGGCTTGGTTATTATTTTGGAAATGAATCTCCTTTTCAAGTGTCACCTTCGCTAATGACCAAATGGAATCCTCGCATTTATGTACATATGTATTTTCGCCTTGTTACGGAATCGAAGTTCACCATATTCTCGAAGGGACATAAAAGTCGTTTTGAAAAACTTCCCATAAAGGGATATATTTGGGAAATTTTTAATTTTAACTTTCTTTGGTTGACTAAAACTATTGGACAATTTGTTTAGAACTAATACTTACTTTAAGAAAAAAGCTGGTTCTACAAAATTTCCCCTAAGGATTTCTTTTTCAAAAGAAATTCCCATAAAGGGACATTTTTGGGAAATTGTTAATATCAACTTTATATCGTTAGTTTTAGTCAATTTGACAATTTTTTTTTAAAAACAAAAAAGCAGGTTTTACAAAATTTCCCCTAGCGGATTTTTTTTCAAAAGCTAAAATCGCACGTTTTATGCAATAGGGATTTAACTCAAAAAAAAATTTTTTTGGGAAAACGCAAATAAACTTTTATAATTTCAAATAGTTTCCTTCTACGGCTAACTACAAAATCACTTTTATTTCCGCCATTTTTATCCTTTTGAGTATTTTATAAGGCTAGACTCAAAGGCACGACCCAGTTATTGAACAATATGGCAAAATCCCAGAAATCGAAAATTTCGAGTTAAATCCCTATTGCATAAAACGGGCGAAATGTTGAAAATGATAGATTTTTGGTGTATTCCGGACATAAAAGTTGTTTTGAAAAAAAATCCCTATAGGGATAAATTAGTTTTGAAAAAAAAAAAAATTCCCCTAAAGTGATATTTTTGGGAAATTTTTAATTTCAACTTTATTTTTTTATTTTCGGTCAGTTTGAAAATCTTTTATAACTTTTACTTATTGTAAAAAAAAGTAGGTTTTACAAAATTTCCCCGAGAGTATTTTTTTTTACATTTTTAGGTTACGTTTTAGGGATATTTTTGGGAATTTTTAATTCCAACTTTATTTTTTAATTTCAGTCAGTTCGAAATTTTTTTATAACAAAATAAATTTTTTATTTTATTCGGCAAAAAGCTGTTTTTAATAAATTTCCCCAAGAGATTTTTTTTCCAAAGTAGCTAATTTTTGGTAAAATGCATATAACTCAAATGTATGACATGAAATATTTTTTTGTTCTTCGCGTCCTGCTGGATTCTCTCTCAAAAATAAGCACATTGGAAAATTAATGTTGGTTATTTTTGTTCTCAGTTCGTTATACACATTGGACACCGAAGGTCATTTTGGAAAGTTCGCCATAATACATATATATTGGGCACAACTAGATACATATATGAAACTCTAACTTAATTAATATACAAACATACATACATATATGCATTTCTAAGTTCCAACTCACACTCTCATACCACCGCTCATCCATTCCCAGGCAAATCAAATCCAAGCCGAGTAAATCTGGCAAATGTGATGCATTCACAACATCGTTTGTGCATAAAATTAATAAACCCAAATTAAAGAATTTAAAAATGGCCGAACAGAACGAAAACATTTCTAAGTAGCCGGTATCCATATAAAGCCAGGTGAAACGATGCAATAGTATTAATATGATTGCAAAATTATAGTACATATAGTAAATGATTTGCCAACGAAATATGTGATAGAAATGATTTGTGAGCTCGTACAATCGGCGATATATCACATTGCACTCATCCATTGCATCAACGTATATGCACAACTTCTTCATACATTGATAGTGACTTAATTGTTTCAACGCGAGAGCCACTTCGATTTGCCACATATCAGTGATCATTTGCTGTAAATGTTTGGCCATTGCGTTGTACATTTGTCGGATTGCCGTGAAGCCTAAAAAACAAAAATCCAAAGTATATGTTACACCCAACCAAAGGTAGATTGCCGCTGCAGTGTTTTGAAGGCCATCATCACCGCCATCACCATAATCGCCATTACCAGCATCATCATTAACATCACCATCACCATCATTACCATCACCATCGCCATTAGCCACCATCAAAGAGATCTCATATATTAGACCCAAAAAGGTGAGCGAAAATTTGAATATAACAAGCCGTACAAAGGTTAAGCCCAGCAATTTCTTAGCGCCCGTTTGCCTTACAATTCTCTTGTAGATTTTAACGAAACAATTAAATGTTTCAAATATTTCCTGTTCCGAAAGTTCTTGTATCAAAAATGCGATGCCCGAGAAGATGGTGAACGATGCCGTTAGCCAATTGGCTAGAAACGACAGGTATGTGTGGTCCGAGAGGCGTAAATAAGGTTTTAATACTTTTGGCGTAACCGATAAGAACAATACGGTGAGGAGGATACGCCATATTAAAATGCCAATGTGCTTGCATCTATTCCTTTTGCGTAAATTGGTTTTTTTCGTTTGCAATTTCCAATTAAAAACGCTTAAGAGACGTCCATAATAATAGAGAATTATTAGAGTTAAATAAGCGGGACGATCTGCGCGACTGAATGTGGACATAATTATAAGCGAACTACATATTTTGGTGAGATAGGCTATTTGCAGAAGTGGTGGTGTTATTACAATTACGGTTAACGCACTTACAGGGTCCAACAATTGGGTAAAATTGATCTTTGCGTTTGTTGTAATTGTATGCAAATTGTTGTTTAAAAACCACTACATATAATACTCTAGAAATATTAATTTAAAAGCAGAGTCGCAATGAAGTGAGGGTAAACTCACATGTCAAAAGCGACTCAAACAAACTTTTGCTTTTAGGGTTCTAGGATAGATTATTGGAAGCTGATGGTAAAATATATAGCACTTGGTTAACAATTCAAACATCATTGGAAAACGAATCTCTTTTTCAGGTCCCACCTTTGGCACAATGAACATGGAAAAGTTTTTTGTTTGATTCGAAAACTCCAGCAGAAATCAAACCTTCGTTATCTGTTGTACTCGTATTTTCTTTTCATTATAATTTCATTATGATTCTCGAAGGGAAGTTAATATGGCGGACATAGAGTGTATTTATCGTAAAATACGTCACTTTTTCTCTTATTAACTTTCTTTCGAGAACTCAACTTTTCAAAAAGGTAAAGCCTGCTTAAGGGATTGGAAAAGATCACTCATATTTACATGAAACTCTTGTTAGAGAAAGTATGTAGAGCCTAGAAAAGATACTTCTAAGTTCTAAGAAAAGCTACATCAAATTTCTTCACTTTTTCCATTACACTAAGCTTAAAACGACCCAAACGAAGTACCCTATAGCAGCTACCACAGCTGTTAACATTATTAATTAGTGAAATTGTACAAAATACACTTGATACATTTCCCCAGAGGCGACGTGACTAATTGACTAAACGATATGCTTAATTTACATTCAATATTTAATTTAAATAAATATTTGTTGCTATTCCAATAATGAGTAGGTAATCCCAGCGAACGCTGAGGTTAGATACCGATTTGAATGAGAATGAATAGAAAACTAGCTATGTATTTGCACAAATTACTAACAACTGGATACTCCGAGCAACAGAGGATAATCATAGCGCGTTCGAATATAAAAGGGAAAATAGATAATTCCCAAATCGATAAAATTATAATTTTCGAATTGAAGTCTTATCTATTTCACTAAAGAGATCATAATGGAAATGTTCATTTATTTTGTAGGCATAGATTTTTGGCGCTTCCCAGTGGAATTTTAATGTAGTTTTCTATCCAAGTTCTCGTATAGGGAATAGATGAAGATTTTTTATACCTTTCATGGGAATGAAATGGTATTATAACTTTGTGCCGAAACACGAATGGTGAAAGTGCCAGAAGGAGGCGTGGCAGATCTACCAAAATATATACCAATATGATCAGGATCATGAGCTGAGTCGATTAAGGCATCTCCGTCTGTCTGTCTGTCTGTTTGATCGCAAACTAGTCCCTCAGTTTTCGAGGTATCTGCATGAAATTCGAAATGTAAGTGTATTTTTAAGAGAAGCTGATAATTTATCGGAATCGGCCGAATCGGACCACTATAACTTCTCCATTTAAACGGATAAGGACTTGAAACTTTGCTGTGTTCGTACCCATATGGCCTTAACGATGTTACTATGAACTTTCAAGGTCAACATATGGGTCAGCTAAATAAATTCAGACCCGTTCATGAAAGGTATGAAGTCTTCGGTACGGCCGAAGACAGCCGCGCTCTTACTTGTTATTGTTTGTTTTTACGACAGGGTAGGAATATGATGTATTGTGGAATGAATCTCCGTCCTTCCCTGCCAATTTTAATTTGATTATAAACCGGTTTCGGCGATGTTTCATCCTCAGTATCTTTTTTCCCGTTCTATATTACATTGGTTATCTAATGTACTCTGAAAAAAAAAAAAAACGTGGTAAATCTGAAGACTTTCGCTGTTAAATCAACTACTTTTCGCAGTTGAAATGTGCCCAACAACGCTCCGTTGTTGTTTCAAAGGTGCGAGCGTTGTTGATTTAAGTCAACCACGGAAACTGTTTTATCAAACATTTTTGCCTTTAAGTCAACAACGGAGACTTGGACAAAATTTTCACCTAAAAATAAATTTTTGTTTGCATTTTACTTTTCATCTTCTCTCCACCCGGGTCCCAACTGCAAATATGTAGCCTCCGCTTGTTCTCTTCTTCTCTCCTTCCTATCATTCACTGGTTGCTATCCTTATTTCTTATTCTGCTTTTTCCTCTTTATTTTACATTCTCCTCCGGATTCGAACCATGACATCAACCTGAAATTCTATCCAACCATCACATAGTAGAACATTCAACATTATATTGAATTAAAATCCTCTTTTATACTTCCTCTTTCCCGAAAAAGCATCTATAAATTATATGAATCATTGTAAAAACAAAATTTAAAAAAAAAATTTCTCATTCGTTTTGTTAACAACGGAAACTGTTGGATTAAATACTTTTGCCTTTAAATCAACAACGGGGACTTTTGTAGAAAATTTTCTGCTAAAAATAAACTTTTGTTTGGATTTTTCTCTCCATAATCTCTCCATCATTATTGTTTTTGTTGGTTTTCTCACAAAAAAAAAATTTAAAAGCAAGCAAGTTTTTGAATAAATTGTTGGATCAAAAACTTTGCTGTAAAAACAAATACTTTTGCTGTTGAATCAAAGACGGAGATTCAACAGCCGAAAGTTGTTGATTTAACTACGGGTATTTTTTTCAGAGTAGTCTTAACAAATTCTCCAAGGTTAGTGATTGTGTTTTGCTAGGATAAGTTTTGTCTTCAGCATTGGATCGAAGCTGATTCATTTTCGTTTTCTGTACATAGAAAATATGTAATTGACTATTCTACTGTTGAATTGGGCAAGTATACAATTAAATTATAGGTTAGGTAGTTTAATAAAATGATAAAATAGTAAAGTGCGAACTCTAGCGTGTGTTTACTGTAGAGCTTTTTGTGCCCTCAGTGACAAAGGAATTGGAATTCTTAAATCCTCTACATAAATCAAACAACAACAATATTTGCTCAAAAGTAGTATATATTTTTAGGTAACTATAGAGGTCACAACCAAGTTCAAAATCCAAGATGAAGGCTCATTTGTACATAGAAGTACCTACATACAACACATACATATGTAAGTATGGGTATACCCTGCAGCGAAATCAACCAGTTGTAAACTAATGCTAGAGACACACATCGTAGTATAGTAGAAATATTGAGTTCTATACCACATATGTGTCACTTTCATATTGTAGTTTAATTGAAAATTTTCATAGTAAAGCCAAATCATAGTATTGATATTATAATATTTCTACCACATGTGTGTCTGAGCCATAATTGACAACTAGTTGGCCATACAGCTCAACTAGTCAGCCATCTATCTTTTTTCCATATTAGCAACTGGTATTTTTAACACGGTGATGACCTAGGAAATGGCAATTGTCAGTATCCACACCAGAGTCATACCACTTGACTGACTAGTCAGTATACACACCAGCAGCATACCACTTGACTGACTAGTCAGTATACACACCAGAATCATACCAATTTGCTGACTAGTCAGTGTAGATGTCAGAACTATACCAGTTCACTGACTAGTTTTACATGCTACTCCAATGAAAATAAAAATTGCAAAATAAAGTTTCTAATACATTTATTTTGTTATTAATATGATATTTAAATTAAAGAATTCAGGCACATTAGATTGTGATCTTGCATATTAAATATTTAGGTAAATTAACATTAACATTGTGAATAAGTAACACGGTGACCATTCTAAGCTTGACATTTATATTGATGATTTTCTGACTTTATACAAACATATCATGTACTTTCTTCTATGGCTGAAGTAGTATCTAATGTACACGGCTACATTAACATCTCAAACTATGTTATATTTGTGGCATTCACCTGATTTAACGGTCTAAAAATTTGCAACCAACTAAATCTACAAGGGGCCTACTACGCAGGGTTCGAATACTACAACAACAATAAAGAATTTGCTTTACTTTTACTGCATACGTGTTCATTGCAACCTCCAGAAACCCCGGATACATTCGTTTTTAATTTAAAACCCTTTTTTTGGCAAAACTTCTTGTTTCATAACTAATCTCAATTTGTCCCCTATGAATCTAGTTGGGCAACTCCCATAATTTATCTAGTCAGTTAACTGGTAGGTTGGCTGACTAGTTTGGACTTTCGCTGCAGGGTACATAGAGCCCACAAATACACATCGGCAATCGCTTTGTAGATTTTATTGCCATTTTGAAGTTGCTTATGCATTACCGCGATGCACTTAAATCTTCCTGGCTGTCACATAAACTTTACTATGATACGAGCATAGCTTTCACCAGCTCAATAAATATACATACGTACATTTTCTGAGATGCGACCAGTTTTTTTGCATACAGCAATATACTAATTCCTAGAACAGCGATGCATATTTATTGAAAACCAGGAAGTAAAGTGAAGTTTCAACCACTTTTCAGGGAAAACTTGTCCAAACAACTTTCTTTTGCACTTGCATTGTGGGCATCTGAATGCATATGGTTGTATCTATGTAACTATGTACATATGTATGCACATTAGGGTGGTCCCCAAATGTATGGAGTGGAGACCAATTTTATAGCACATTTCCTCAACCTCACAACCTAGGTCGATGCTAATATAGTCGAAGATAACACATATAAATTTTTGTCCCAATCGGTGATGGTTAAGGGGTGTCTCAGAGGTGTCAAAGCTCAGAAAACTCTATGGGGATTCAAAAAATGAGGTTTAATTTTTTGTATATCTAATGCCAAAATCGATTGTCCTGTACTCAAAATTACAAAATGCAAATTATTGTCGCGATCGGTGACGGTTTTGTGGTGTCGCGCAGGGGTGCCATATGGTTAGCTGAACTTTGACCCTTTTTCGACGCCTTTTATCAATTTCCGATCGGGACCAAAATTTATATGTGGTATCTTTGACCGTACTTTAACTGAAAATGTTCATTCGATTTTAAGAACCACCTTCATGTACATACATACATACATATGTGTTTCTGGTAGCTGCGCTTGCGGTTGCAATTGTGAATGTCAGGCGGCTAGGTACTCGTGTTCAACCAAAGCTAAACATGGACAATAGTTTGGCTATTACGCGGAACACACCTTTCCATGCACATGGATAATGATCTACATTGAGAGAAAATTTAAGGGAATTTAACCATGCGACCCATGAAATTCGATATCCATAAGTAACCTTCGTACATCTTTTGATTATCTGAAGTTGATGGATTAAGTTTAGATTAGATTGTAAGTAACACACCAGAATGAATTGTCTGTAACTCTCTACTTTTGTCGTAATTACCGTAGAGGCAAAAGTATCAGTTCTCGCAAGTTTACTATGCTATGTGTGCTATATTAAGCAAAAAAAGTTATTGACAAACTTTTAGAGATTGGTCTTTCACTGTGGTTCATCTTGGCCAAAGGCAACTTAGATACTTCATTCTTTTATACTCAGCTGTACTAGTACACAGAATATTATAGTTTAATCACATAATGGTGGATTGTAACAGAATGAAATAATCGAAATAGATATAGACTTATATATATCAAAATGATCAGGGTGAAAAGAGAAATCGATTGAGCCATGTCCGTCCGTCCGTCCGTCCGTCCGTCCGTCTGTAAACACTAACCCACGCAAAAATTGAGATATTTTGATGAAATTTGAAATACAAGTTGGTATCGAGACTGGGACGGTTAGTATTGAAAATGGGCGAAATCGGACCATGACCACGCCCACTCTCCTATATAGAAAAAATCGGAAACTTGGTATCTCAGTCACTAATATAGATGGAGCGATGAAATTTTACCCACGTATTGAGCTCAGGCCCCCATGAAGAAATTTGATGAAATTTTGGAAAATGGGCGGTGCCACGCCCACTTATTAAGTGTCAAACATTGAAAGTTTTATATGTCATAGCTCAAAAACCGTTGAAGATATATCGATGAAATTTGGTACGCGTGATACACTTACTCGGACAAATGTTTGGACGAAAAATTGCCAAAATCGGTTGACGACCACGCTCACTTTTATATATGGGTACCTGTTAAAAAGTGGCCTAATAAAACCTTTTAAGCGATATCTCTGTCAAATATAAAGGTATATCACTGAAATTTTACGGCAGGAGTTCAACTATGGACATGTTCAAAATTTTAGCGAAATCGGTTGACGACCACGCCCATTTTTATACTCAGCTGTACTAGTACACAGAGTATTATAGTTTTAATCACATAACGGTGGATTGTAACACCATAAAATTATCGAGATAGATATTGACTTATATATATCAAATTGATCAGGGTGAAAAAAGAAATCGATTGAGCCATGTCCGTCCGTCTGTCCGTCTGTCCGTCCGTCTGTCTGTCTGTACGCACGATAACTCGCGCAAAAATTGAAATATTTTGATGAAATTTGGAATGCAAGTTGGTATCAAGACTGGAACGGATGGTATTGAAAATGGGCGAAATCGTACCATGACCACGCCCACTTCCCCTATATAGTAAAAATCGGAAATTTTGTATCTCAGTCACTAATAGAGCTAGAGTGATAAAATTTTACCCACGTGTGGAGCTCAGGCCCTTATGAAGAAATTTGGTGAGATTTTGAAAAATGGGCGGTGCCACGCCCACTTATTAAGGGCCAAACATTGAAAGTTTTATATGTCATAACTCAGAAACCGTTGAAGATATATCGATGAAATTTGGTAGGCGTGATATACTTACTTAGGCAAATGTTTCGACGAAAAATTGCCAAAATCGGTTAACGACCACGCCCACTTTTATATATGGGTATTATAAAGTGGCCTAATAAAAACATTTTAAGCGATATCTCTGTCAAATATAAAGGTATATCACTGAAATTTTATGGCAGAAGTCCAACTGCGGATATAAAACGAAAAGCACAAAAATTTTGGAAAATGGGCGTGGCACCGCCTCTTTTTAGAAGTAGGAATATACGAGATTTCTGAGCCCATAACTCGACAAATAATTTAAATATAATGACGAAACTTGGTTTGCACACTTTTATAACTCGTGTTAATAGACACGCAAAAATTTATTGAAATCAGTTTATGACCACGCCTACTTTTTAACAAAGATATTTCTGGAACACACTTTGTGAATTTGTAACGTGACATCTTTGTAACTAGAAGTCATAAAGGGATGAAATTTTGCACAAAGAATAATATTCATATGCTTAGTTGGATGACTGATAAAAATTTTGAAAATGGGCGTGGCTACACCCACTCTCTTTATATAAAATACACCGTGTTTCCATCAAATGCAAACAAACAATGAAAATATACAGCTGAGTATCTAATGTTCGATTCCACTCGAACTTAGGCTTCCTTACTTGTTTTGATTTAAAATCTTTCTCGAACAAGACGTGTAACACATTAGCGAAGTAGCGCTCGCTGATCCGTTGAAATGTTTTCTTTGAGTGTACGATCGTAAGCTTGAATCCTGTCTTGAGTAGCAGCTTCAAATGAACGAAGATACATATGTATATGCACATCAATCTGTACGTAGTAGATTTAGTGCTAAGGCACTGCCGCTTTTTAATCTAATACCTTCACACCGCTTTTTCATGATCTCTAGCATTTCTGTAAGCATAGTGTATAGTTCTATTGTCACGAATAACAGGTTTTATTTTTATACCTATCATGAGAATGAAATGGTATTATAACTTTGTGACGAAAATCAAATCTTGAAAGTACTAGAAGGTGGTGTGACAGACCCATCAATATATATACCGATATGATCAGAATTATGAGCTGAGTCTTTTAAGCCACGTCCGTCTGTCCGTCCGTCCGTCCGTCTGTGTGAACGCAAACTAGTCCCTCAGTTTTTGAGATATTTGATTGAAATTTGGAACATGGGTAAGTTTTGATGCTCAATTGATCATTTGTCGGAATTGGCCGAATCGGACCACTATAACACATAGCTCCCATACAACCGATTGTTCAGATATACACATTTTGGGGTATAACTTATCCCTTTTTACAGCTAAGAACACGAAACTTTGGAGTATGTTGACCCAATTAAAGTTTCCGAAAATTGTCAAGATCGGACCACTATAACAACGATAGAATTGAAATTATAAATTAAACTAAATCAGGCCATGTGCATAGGTAACTTTTCATTTCACCATTCATGAAAGGTATGAAGTCTTCGGTACGGCCGAAGACAGCCTCGCTCTTACTTGTTTTATATTGCAGTCTATCGGTGGAATAGGTTTTATAGTATTTATGTGCATAGATATACATATGTATATGTATATGTATCTAGATATGTACATATATATAAACTTATATGGCTTATCTGGTGAATTGCAATAGATGTGCAGAATGTATTTATCATGCCGATAGGAGGATGATGGTGCAAGTGAAGCGGCGTGGTATCTCCTTTAAAAACTGAAATTTTCATGATGTATATACATATGTATGTATGTATATCTCTTGAACTATCTATTTGTAAAAGAGCACTGAAATTTGATATAGAAAAATTTAAAATACTACATACATATGTATGTATGTATATATGTTGACTCCGAGAGATGGAAATACAAAAATAGGATTGGTCGAATTAGGTCCACTGGGCGAGCTCTTTGAGATTTATAGAATTGTCTGATTAGCACGATTAAGTGCACTAAACTTGCCGTCAGAATCATATGTATGTATGACACTTTGGATGGCTATCATACCTACTATATGAGTAATCCACTTCCAAAAGTAGCTACATATGTGAAATAAGTATTTTCGACGTTGAATTTTTGATGGATTGTTTACCAATATTTGAAGGTGTATAATATTCATTAAGAATTTATTGCAAAATCCTTTCGTATTCTGAAAAAATTGAATTTAATACGAATACAGTTTGAAAAGCTTATAAGGTTTTACACCTTTCAAAATTCGCTGTTTTTTCTAATTTGCGGCTTAATATGAAAAATTCACATAGCCACGGTTGAAAGTGAACTACTCATATGACTTTGCTGTGCTTTGTTAGGAAAACTTTTCATTATATCAGTTTCCGGTTGAGATTGTGGTCTGCATTCAACGCCTTTGTGCTTATTCGCAGCCAAAGCGTAAATCGTGCATTTTAATGGTATTCCCTACCGAAGAATTTGAGCGCCCGCTTTTCTTCCAGTCGTTCTATCAAATAATCAAAAGATATGTGGCTACAATTGTTACAAAAGTGCATTATCATTCTGGTGCATACCTACTTGAATATGCATACATGCATACATATGTATGTACATATATACGGAACATAAAATATTCACTTTCTAAACTCTTTTGTTTGAAATATAAAACAATTGTTTTTAGCATTCCAACGCTTTTTGAAAACGAATTTCATACAGCACGATAAGGCGATTTGATTTTGAAACTAATTGGTACGTATTGTTACAAACGTAAATGCGATTGCCCTACATACATACATATATGCACATATGTATATGCAGGAATATCCCTGCAGAAAAGGGAACTAATCCATACGCGCATGTATAACTGCGTCGCTTGTGGCAATAAAGTAGTCCCAAAGCTACCATATTTCTCTCTCAAGTGGTCCGATCTTACGAACTGTTAGCATGGCGGCACTGGTCCTCTCTTAGAACGCGATGCTAATTGGACTAACTTTTGTATATGAAATGTTTCTGATTTTGCGCTAGTCTGTTGTGACTCTGTAGGGACATCGTCAAAACGAGTTATGATCGTAAAAAAACGAGCGATGGTCGCAACCAAATACGTTAGTGTAGCACTAGCCCAATGATTAAATACATGTGACAAGATTATCGCTAGTTCAGTGAGGCACAAATGTGCCAAGTAGCCCAATAATGTACATACCCTGCAGCGAAATCAACTAGTTGTAAACTAATTGACAACTAGTTGGCCATACAGCTCAACTAGTCAGCCATCTATCTTTTTTCCATATTAGCAACTGGTATTTTTAACACGGTGATGACCTAGGAAATGGTAATTGTCAGTATACACACCAGCATCATACCACTTGACTGACTAGTCAGTATACACACCAGCATCATACCACTTGACTGACTAGTCAGTATACACACCAGCATCATACCGATTTGCTGACTAGTCAGTGTAGATATCAGAACTATACCAGTTGACTGACTAGGTTTACATGCTACTCCAATGAAAATAAAAATGGCAAAATAAAGTTTCTAATACACTTATTTAGTTATTAGAGTATAATATTTAAATTAAAGAATTCAGGCACATTAGATTGTGATCTTGCATATTAAATATTTAGGAAAATTAACATTAACATTGTGAATAAGTAACACGTTGACCATTCTAAGCTTGACATTTATATTGATGATTTTCTGACTTTATACAAACATATCATGTACTTTTTTCTATGGCTGAAGTAGTATCTAATATACAGGGCTATATTAACATCTCAAACTATGTTATATTTGTGGTATTCACCTGATTTAACCCTAATCACCGAATTTTGAAAAGTTACGTAAAACCGAAAGTGAGACTCTGAGGCTCACCTATGGGGAAATTTTGAAACACATTATTTTGGTATTTGTTTTTTACTTTTATTTATGCAGTAATAAATACAGAAGCATTTTTATACATTCTTATAAAGGTTTATGTCAATTTTTTAAGTATATAAAGATAAAAAAGTAATTTTATAAAATAGGGTATATTAATGAACTGCAATTTTCACACATTTTTGTAGCTGTTGAATGTTCATTACAAACGGTTTTATTACATCTGTTGTAAATTTGTTTTTGTGCACACAATGAGAAAAACTACGAATCAAATAAATATGAATAAATTTTTCATATGATCCCCCTAATATATATTTTCCGCGATCAAATTTAAAAGTTTTAAAATGCGACGTTCGTGGTGAAATTACTGACGCATATAAGCAGACGATCGTTCGTTTCTCTATCTGAACGCATCTTTTCCGTAATTTAGAATCTCATCAAACAGAAAATGATAAGATTTTAATGGTTTTGAAATTGCTGACTTTACCGTTCTCCATAATTTTATGACATCATGATCTAAAGATCTATGGTGAAATACGACGAATTCTCCAAAATCCGGGGGAAGTGTGGTGAGTTGACAATGTAAAAACCTCACTGGATAAAGTCTGCAAACAACGGATTCAAAATTTAGTTGAATTCTAGAAATTTAAGCTTATTACGATAAAGATACTTAAGGTGAGTCTTTGAGGCTCACTTTCGGTTTTTCGTTACAATTTTATACGATTGCAAAAAAAATGGTTAAAATAAATAAATAGCCCAAGGATCAAAATTATTTCATAATTTATAAACACAAATGGAGGAATACCCAGAATTTTAGGCAAGAAACGTTTTTGGTTTAGGAATAATTCGCTTTTAAACTTTAAAGTGAGACTGAGAGGCTCACTTTAGAGGATTAGGGTTAATGATCTAAAAATTTGCAACCAACTAAATCTACAAGAGGCCTACTACGCAGGGTTCGAATACTACAACAACAATAAAGAAGTTGCTTTAATTTTACTGCATACGTGTTCATTGCAACCTCCAGAAACCCCGGATACATTCGTTTTTAATTTAAAACCCTTTTTTTTAGCAAAACTTCCTGTTTCATACATAACTAATCTCAATTTGTCCTCTATGAATCTAGTTGGGCAACTCCCATAACACAGTGCTACAGTGAAAATACACTCATGAAGCGACCTAGCTAAGATTGTTTATCTAGTCAAGTGTAACACGAAACGGTATTTGAAAAATCCGCTGTACCCTCAAATTTTTTTTTATTGCTAAAAAACCGTTATTCCATGCTTGTCGGCACATAAAAATTCCTAGAGGGGCTATTTTTGAACCGATTTCAATTTTTCCAACGGTTTCGGAAAGTTAAATAATGGTATTCTTAATATATAAACAGAAGTTTGTTAGTTTATAAGGTATAAGAAGAAATTTTTGCACTTAAATCTGAAATTTTCGTAAAATTTTTTCGTTTTTTCGAGTTTACGTCATTTTTTTGGTACAATTCGAAAAACATGCTTTAATTACAACAAATATTATTGTTCTACTATTAATTCTTAGTAAAACTAGACCTCATTTTTTGAAAAATTTAAAAAATTGTCGAAGTTACAACGCTTTTTCGAAAACAAGAATTTCAACGTTTTTACCACCCACTGCATAGCATAGCATATAAGATGAATTTCATATCAAAGGCTGAAAAAAAACGAACATTTTGAACCCGACCCCCTAAGAATTTGATGAAATTTTGCATAGAGGTACATCTTACCTACCCAAACACAACCTCATTTTTACAAATTGCAGTTTCGAAAATTGTAATTTTTGTATTTTTTTGAAAGCTAATTTCAATACCTTTCTAGTGGTATGAAGATCTTTGAAATCGGTAAAGCCATTCCCTAGTAATCACACCTTAAAAGTACCTATTATCGTAATTTTTCGAATATTTTCGAATATTTCGATACCTTGCCACGCCCACAATTTTTCGAAAATGCAATTTGTAAAAATGAGGTTGTGTTTGGGTAGGTAAGATGTACCTCTATGCAAAATTTCATCAAATTCTGAGGGGGTCGGGTTCAAAATGTTCGTTTTTTTTCAGCCTTTGATATGAAATTCATCTTATATGCTATGCTATGCAGTGGGTGGTAAACACGTTTAAATTCTTGTTTTCGAAAAAGCGTTGTAACTTCGACAATTTTTTAAATTTTTCAAAAAATAAGGTCTAGTTTTACTAAGAATTAATAGTAGAACAATAATATTTGTTGTAATTAAAGCATGTTTTTCGAATTGTACCAAAAAAATGACGTCAAGCTCGAAAAAACGAAAAAATTTTACGAAAATTTCAGATTTAAGTGCAAAAATTTCTTCTTATACCTTATAAACTAACAAACTTCTGTTTATATACTAAGAATACCATTATTTAACTTTCCGAAACCGTTGGAAAAATTGAAATCGGTTCAAAAATAGCCCCTCTAGGAATTTTTATGTGCCGACAAGCATGGAATAACGGTTTTTTAGCAATAAAAAAAAATTTGAGGGTACAGCGGATTTTTCAAATACCGTTTCGTGTTACACTTGACTGGATAAACAATCTTAGCTAGGTCGCTTGATGAGTGTATTTACTTTTTTTTTGTTCTAGCACTGTGTAATTTATCTAGTCAGTTAACTGGTAGGTTGGCTGACTAGTTTGGACTTTCGCTGCAGGGTATGTACATATGTATGCATGTATGAACCTATGCTTGTGAACTCATCACGTACTGCCTAACCGCCCCATTATCGTTATCTGGCACCATTGTACTACACAATGGAAAAATCAATGCTATTGGCACTATTATTAATGAAAGAAAACAACACATTATTCTCCCCACTAATTTACGTATGCAGATATGTATGCAAGTTTGTGTGCTTGTTCGTATGCAGTTCTACGCCTTAATACCCTTGTTTTCCAAGTCCAAAAATACTACATGTTTATTGTAATGGCTGTACCCATTATAATGTTTCCCTGCATTGTTCTTGTTGGTATGGATTATACGGATCAATCTATGTATATAAACACATACATATGTATGTATGTATGGATTTTATTTGTTTTACAAATGCATACAAGTGCATAGGTATACATAAATTGTAATGTTGTCGATTGTGACGTCGCGTTCGACTTTGACAATGCTGATGATGATGGCAATTTCAACGCGACGCGATCTTGGTACATTAGGGTTGTTCTTGGATTGCAGATAAAGCCTAGTACTGAGTTCGCCGCCGTGAAATTTCGCCAGCAACATGCATTTATTTTGCCGTGAAATGTTTCAAGAACATTTTTTTGTCAAATGAGAATAAATGCCAAAACGAAAACTGAGCAAATGTAAAAATAAAAAATTTGGAGCATCGCCTCAGAACCAACTTTCAAATTTTGGCCAATAAAAAAATTTTATACAAAATTTAAATTTCAATTTCAACAAATGTCACTTTTCACTCGAAAATAAATAGCATTGTACATTTTAAAGCATAGTACTGAGTTCGAGTTTCACGTGAAACTGCTGTCAAATTTCATACAAAAAAACTGGTTGTGAAACATGTGTGAAATTTCACAGATATTTCACGACAAAGTTGTACTGAGTTCCTGCCGTGAAAAGTTGCGCAACATGCTAGCAATATTATGCCAGCAACATTTTTTCACGACAATTAAAATATACAATGCCATTTATTTTCGAGTGAAAAGTGACATTTGTTGAAATTGAAATTTATATTTTGTATAAAAATTTTTTATTGGCCAAAATTTGAAAGTTGGTTCTGAGGCGATGCTCCAAATTTTTTCTTTTTACATTTGCTCAGTTTTCGTTTTGGCATTTATTCTCACTTGACAACAAATATTTCTTGAAACATTTCACAGCAAAATAAATGCATGTTGCTGGCGAAATTTCACGGCAGTGGACTCAGTACTAGGCTTAATTGTCGTGAAAAAATGTTGCTGGCATAATGTTGCTAGCATGTTGCGCAGTACAACTTTGTCGTGAAATATCTGTGAAATTTCACACATGTTTCACAATCATTTTTTGTATGGATTTTGACAGCAGTTTCACGTGAAACTCGAACTCAGTACTATGCTTAATATGACAAAATATGAACAACGATCCCAGTTTAATGAAGCAGTGGGTGTGGTAGCTGGGACAGCCTTTTGGATTTCTTTTATCGGTCTTTGGATTTCTGGCTTTTGGTTTTGTGTCAACGAAGCGGGCGGATATTTGTTATGTAGTACTTATGTATGTTCTATAAGAATAACAACCCTAATGCAGAGTCATAATTACATATGTATGTATGTATGTTGTTTTTGTTATCTATTTTTTTTTTTTTTTATACTCAGCTGTACTACATAGTACACAGGGTATTATAGTTTTAATCACATAGCCCCAGTTTACGCTCAGATCAAAATCAACGTGGTCAAATATCTCCTATTGCTTTTCCATTAAAGCGAAAAATGAGAGAGAGAGAGAGAGAGAGTGAGAGAGCACACAATTTTGACCGAGATTCGGCGCTGACATCGAATCAAAGTGCAGCCAATATCTCACAGAGGTAAGAATCGTAAAATGAGAGAAAAAGTATATTTGACCGCGTTGATTTTGATCTGAGCGTAAACTGGGCCATAACGGTGGATTGTAACAGAATGAAATAATCGAGATATATATGGACTTATATATATCAAAAGGATCAGGGTGAAAAGAGAAATCGATTGAGCCATCTCCGTCCGTCCTTCCGTCTTTAACACTCCAACTCGCGCAAAAATCGAAATATTTTGATGAAATTTGCAATTCAAGTTGGTATACAGACTGGGACGGTTGGTATTGAAAATGGGCGAAATCGGACGCCCACTTTTCCTATATAGAAAAAATCGGAAATGTTGTATCTCAGTCTCTAATAGAGCTGGAGTGATAAAATTTCACCCACGTATTGAGCTCAGGCTCTTATGAAGAAATTTGGTGAAATTTTGGAAAATGTGCGGTGCCACGTCCACTTATTAAGTGGCAAACATTGAAAGATAAGTGAGGTATAACTCAGAAACTGTTGAAGGTATATCGATGAAATTTGGTACGCGTGATGTACTTACTTAGGCAAATGTTTGGACGAAAAATTGCCAAAGTCGGTTGACGGCCACGCCCACTTTTATATATGGGTATTATAAAGTGAGCTATTTAATAAAAGCATTTTAAGCGATATCTCTGTCAAATATAAAGATGTATGTATCTGTTTTCGCAATAAAGCCGGGAATAATAAATAAAAAACACAAGCAGAATTAGGTTTTTCCAGATATAAATTCAATTAATTTATTTAAAATATAATCTTGTGAACAGCGGTAGGTATATAATTTTATCTTCATGTAGTGAATAAAAGAAAAACTTACGGCGCTGATGATGACTTCGGTTGTACGGGATCGCAATCGAATAGAAAAGAAAAAAATGGCAAACCGGAAAACGTCAATAATTTTCACCACAACAAAAAATGTTATTTCGAAAACTACTGACGTTTCGACAGGGTTGCTCTTGAAGGGTTGCCACAAGGGGGACATTAATAACACACATTAGGGTGGTTAGGAATTTGGTTTGGGCTGCTTGCCCAAACAGTATCATTGAAATTTGGCGTGGCGGCTTGGCACCTCCCCTTTTTAGACAAAAGGAATATAAGAGATTTCGGAGCCCATAACTCGACAAATAATTGAGACATTAAGACGATGATGTATAAACTTTTAAGACCTGTGGTAATACATGTTCAAAAATTTAGCGAAATCAGTTTATGACCACGCCTACTTTTTAACAAAGATATTTCTGGAACACCCTTTGGGAATTTGTAACGTGACATCTTTGACAAAGATACAAAGATTCTTTGTAGCTAGAAATCATAAAGGAATCAAATTTTGCACTAACAATAATATTCATATGCTTAGTTGGATGGTTGATACAAATCTTGAAAATGAGCGTGGCTACGCCCACTTTATGCGGCACTCGTACTTTATAAAATACACCGTGTTTCCATCAAAAGCAAACAAACTATGAAAGCATGCAGCTGAGTGGCTAATATTCGATTCCACTCGAATTTAGGCTTCCTTACTTGTTATTATTCTTCTATTTTTACGCTTGATCAACAACATGTTTATGCCTTCAAATCATAGATGGGCATACTGCAGTAAACTGAGTAATGCAGTAAAAAAGCAAGTGCAGTAAAGCTTACTGAATGCTCATGAAATTGCAATAGCTATTAAAATATTACTTTAAGTTGCAAAATATTCGAATTCAAACTAAGTTTTGCGAAAATTTTCGGTAGAAAGTCAAAGACAAACATTCTACTGCTTGAATACTGGTAATGCATTACTACTTATACTTGAAAATGCCCATCTATGCTTCAAATGCTCCTGCGCGTTGTAAAATCGCTTATTGCATGGCCACGCTATGCTCCTCGCTTGGCGTGGTGCCTTTTGTGTTATTCCTGCTTGAGGTTTTCCCCTCTATCTTTTACCCTCAATTTATATATGGATGTACGTATGTATGTGCATTGCTCTACCCAGCTCCTCTATTATGCCTGGATTCAGAGTTGTTAGAGTAGATAGTTGCCATAGACCATAGCCAAGGCTCGGCGTTTCATAGATCTTAAGATCAGACAAACAAGTTACGCTCTTCACACAGACAGGTTGCGCTCCTTGTTTAAAAAATGATTTAGTCGTCGCTGAACAAGTGGCCAAACAACATCGTGTGTGGCTATCGCATGTTTGCGCAGCGAATGTTAAAAATGTGCATGTACGTATGTAGATATATGCATGTATGTATGTTTGTTCGCCATACCCTGCAAAAAAATTTGCGATTAATCCCGAAAGAGATTTGTCCCGGATTCATCTCTTTCGGGAACAATCGGTCCACAATTAGTCCCCGATTGTTCCCGCACGGGTATAAATGTACTATACAAAAATATTCAATGTATGAATTAAAAAAAAAATTATAATAATAGGTAAAACTGAACACCCTTTCTTTTAATAACAATGATGAATAATAATTTCAACAAAATGTTACCAAAAATTCCTATTGGAAAATCAATTACAATTATAAACTCAATATTGACTATGTAAAAAAAATTTTATTTATTGATTATTATTATTTTTTACAAACGTAAAACTTATTGTATAATCTTTACTTAAATAGGCATGAACATTTATAAATTTTAAAGATTGTTATAAAAAATAGCCTAGTCGCACGCTCCCTTGCGATTGATCCCGGACACGTCCCGTATTAATCGAATTTTTTGCAGGGTAGCGATCAAAGCGCTCTCACTTATACACTTGCATTTACAAATTTGCCGAGCCTTGCCATAGACACACATTTAGTTGTTGAATTTATTGTTGTTGTTGTTTTTTGTTTGTTGTTTGTTGTTTTTTTTTGTTGTAATCTCTATTGCTATGTATAATTATTGCCCATACAATCGTGTGTAGCTAAATTGTCATCTATATAAGTATGTCTATTAGGGTGTCCCAAATGTATGGAGTAAAATTGTATATCATATTTCTTCAACCTCACCCCCTAGACGGTCGAAGATACTACATATATGTACATATTTGTCAAGAGCCTCCTTATTCCGCGCCAGGACCACCTCCCTTTTCAGGCCCACTGCATCTTCCATGAAACTCCAGTCCCGCGTAGGGAGAGATGGCTTCATAACCTGCAGCATCGTTAGAATCCTCTCAGGAACTGCTGGGGTCACCGGAACCCATACCCTGACCCTAAGCCTGACCGGGAGGTCCTTCCAGCCGACGACCTCTAATCGCGCGCCGCGGTAAACCTCGCCGAGCACCGCGACCTCAGCCTTATACAGGCTAACGGTCCTTGCGTCATCGCAAGAGAGCACCTTAATTTGGCTTTTATACTATCCCGCGTGACTACCACGTGGACGCCAGCACGATGTCAAGGATGGCGGCCCGCCGTACCAGCGATCCCACTGGTGTTGGGATCCATCACGTGTCGATCGTTCCTACCTTCTTCTTTGGCTCGGTGTGGCCAGGTCGTGAAACCATTGCCACCGCCTCGGCGAGAGGGCTAGCCATTCCAGCACCTGGGCGGCGTCCAGCATCAGCAGGAGCTGAATGGTTTGCCGTTTACAGCGCTACCACTCCAGCGGTCCTACTGGTACTGGGGCCCCCCAAGCCGCCAGTCCATGTTGTTGTTGTTTGGTGAGAGGCAAGCCTTCCATCCGCATGTTCGCTATGTAAGCGCGAAAGCATCCCTGGCGTTTGCGCCGACGCAGTCCTTCTTCGATCGGTACCAAAATTTATACATATGTATGAATGTGATATATTTGGCTGTGCTGTTACCCATGTAGGGGGTGAGACCGCGCAGTCGCTAATTTGATTTTAAGGACCACCCTAATGCAATGTGTTTTTTTTCCTTCTACATTTAGCTTTTTTCGTTGTAGGCAAAACGTGATTAGAAATGAAAAGTCGTTGAACCGTCCAAAATAAACAAAGTCATACCAAACAATTCGAAAAGATTACAGGTTAGCTAGTAGTACGAGTACGAGTACGAAAATGCGTTCAAAGTGTGAGCAGTACGAGCACATAGACTTTGTCCATGCATGCATTTGCGATGAGTACGACAAGTAGGTAAATCGTAGTATGTACTATACGTAAAGTGCACGTAAACAAAAATATATGTATGTACGTATGTATGTGTGTGTGCATATTTTTATTGTGTTTAATCAAACAAAAACAATACGTTTTTTTTGTTATTTTGTGAAAAGAAAAGGGAATAAAAATAGGTAAAAAAACTTTTTAAGTTAAACTGTTTTATGTTATACATACATTGCAATGTTTAAGATAAATGTACTAAAAACCAAAAAATAATAAAATAGATACAGTCGTGGGAATTATAAACATTTGCATAGACTAGACTAAAATAAAACCGTGGGGCACGTCAATTGTCTACAATCGTTGATTAAAATGTTTGTTTTGTAATGTTACACTATAATTAGGCAGTTGTTCAACCGACAACGATGGACGTGTGATAAGTAGGGCTAGAATGTGGAAAAAAGCTAGCAAGCTCGAATATAAGCGAGTTTTAGGGTTTCATAGTGGTGAGCGAGTAGTACTTTTATCATATGTTTTGTCGATTAAAGACAAACTACGAGCAGTGAAACGATTTCTCGTGTGAATGTCCAACGATAAACTAGTTGAAACATCTCTTTTATTAACATGGAGTGTATAACTATTGGAATTTCCATGAGCAAGAAAATAGTAAGTAATTTCCTCACCGTCTGCGGGCCAACTGCCTAACGACGAATTAAACGATTCTTCTATCGCACATTAAGTCGATAATTTGTAGACAATTGACGTGCCCCCCGGTTTTATTTTAGTCTAGTCTATGCAAATGTTTATAATTCCCACGACTGTATCTATTTTATTATTTTTTGGTTTTTAGTACATTTATCTTAAACATTGCAATGTATGTATAACATAAAACAGTTTAACTTAAAAAGTTTTTTTACCTATTTTTATTTTCTAGTTTTTAGTTTTTATTTCGCATTCTGTTTAATTCATTTAGTGCTTCATTATTGCAAGGTTTCTTGCCCGTTAGTTTATTGCAGTCCAACGCCTCTATAGCGACCCACGCGCCACCTATCGGAAGTTTTTTTTAGGAAAATATTTCCTTTCAAGGTAGTAATACATGTTCCGAATTTCAGCCAAATCGGACCATAAATGCGATTTTTGTAAATATAGCGATCCACGCGCCACCTAGCGGATTTTTTTTTTAAGAAAATATTTCTTTTCAAGGTAGTAATACATGTTCCGAATTTCAGCCAAATCGGACCATAAATGCGATTTTTGTAAATATAGCGACCCACGCGCCACCTAGCGGAATTTTTTTTTTAAGAAAATATTTCTTTTCAAGGTAGTAACACATGTTCCGAATTTCAGCCAAATCGGACAATAAATGCGATTTTTGTAAATATAGCGACCCACGCGCCACCTAGCGGAATTTTTTTTTTTAAGAAAATATTTCTTTTCAAGGTAGTAACACATGTTCCGAATTTCAGCCAAATCGGACCATAAATGCGATTTTTGTAAATATAGCGACCCACGCGCCACCTATCGGAATTTTTTTTTCATAATATTGCATTGTCATCGGGGTTATACATGCGTGCAAAATTTCAGATTAATCGGTTGACAGGAAGAGGATGAAATTTGAATTACTAAATTTGACCCAAGAATAAAGAATAAATAATAAATAAAACAAACGGGGTGAGCTAAATAAAACCGTTTAAAAACCAAAAAATAATAAAATAGATACAGTCGTGGGAATTATAAACATTTGCATAGACTAGACTAAAATAAAACCGTGGGGCACGTCAATTGTCTACAATCGTTGATTAAAATGTTTGTTTTGTAATGTTACACTATAATTAGGCAGTTGTTCAACCGACAACGATGGACGTGTGATAAGTAGGGCTAGAATGTGGAAAAAAGCTAGCAAGCTCGAATATAAGCGAGTTTTAGGGTTTCATAGTGGTGAGCGAGTAGTACTTTTATCATATGTTTTGTCGATTAAAGACAAACTACGAGCAGTGAAACGATTTCTCGTGTGAATGTCCAACGATAAACTAGTTGAAACATCTCTTTTATTAACATGGAGTGTATAACTATTGGAATTTCCATGAGCAAGAAAATAGTAAGTAATTTCCTCACCGTCTGCGGGCCAACTGCCTAACGACGAATTAAACGATTCTTCTATCGCACATTAAGTCGATAATTTGTAGACAATTGACGTGCCCCCCGGTTTTATTTTAGTCTAGTCTATGCAAATGTTTATAATTCCCACGACTGTATCTATTTTATTATTTTTTGGTTTTTAGTACATTTATCTTAAACATTGCAATGTATGTATAACATAAAACAGTTTAACTTAAAAAGTTTTTTTACCTATTTTTATTTTCTAGTTTTTAGTTTTTATTTCGCATTCTGTTTAATTCATTTAGTGCTTCATTATTGCAAGGTTTCTTGCCCGTTAGTTTATTGCAGTCCAACGCCTCTATAGCGACCCACGCGCCACCTATCGGAAGTTTTTTTTAGGAAAATATTTCCTTTCAAGGTAGTAATACATGTTCCGAATTTCAGCCAAATCGGACCATAAATGCGATTTTTGTAAATATAGCGATCCACGCGCCACCTAGCGGATTTTTTTTTTAAGAAAATATTTCTTTTCAAGGTAGTAATACATGTTCCGAATTTCAGCCAAATCGGACCATAAATGCGATTTTTGTAAATATAGCGACCCACGCGCCACCTAGCGGAATTTTTTTTTTAAGAAAATATTTCTTTTCAAGGTAGTAACACATGTTCCGAATTTCAGCCAAATCGGACAATAAATGCGATTTTTGTAAATATAGCGACCCACGCGCCACCTAGCGGAATTTTTTTTTTTAAGAAAATATTTCTTTTCAAGGTAGTAACACATGTTCCGAATTTCAGCCAAATCGGACCATAAATGCGATTTTTGTAAATATAGCGACCCACGCGCCACCTATCGGAATTTTTTTTTCATAATATTGCATTGTCATCGGGGTTATACATGCGTGCAAAATTTCAGATTAATCGGTTGACAGGAAGAGGATGAAATTTGAATTACTAAATTTGACCCAAGAATAAAGAATAAATAATAAATAAAACAAACGGGGTGAGCTAAATAAAACCGTTTAAAAATAGGGAATAGAGGGGAATAAGTTATGTATCATAAAAATAGTACCTACTAGAGGTCGGAAACTATCGATAGTCAGCACCATCGATAGTGTACGATAGTTTTTTGCAAACTATCGATAGTATATCGATAGTTGACGATAGTTTGGGGTGATTTGGGAGAGTCTACGGCTACGCTCACACTGTAACCGCCTTTTGCCGTCCGGCAGCAAACACATCCACAAACACATCTGTTTTAAATGAGCTCATCCGATTTCACCCGAATGTAAACAAACTTTGCCCACCTGTCCTGGTCTTATTCTTACCAATACATGAAAGTAATAGAAGATGATCCAATAAAACTTCAGTACATTGTTTTGTTTTATTTATTTATTAGCCATTTATTCTTGTTCAAAAAAATTAATATATTAACCAGAGACTATAACAATTATAATAAATAAATATAAAAATCACTTGGTAACAATTATTGAGCAATGGAAAAAATTTTCCATCATCAATAACAATTACTCAAAGATCGATATTTTTTCGATCAGATCATAATTGTTATCAGCAATTGATATTTTTTTCGATGTTCCATAACAATTTCTGGATGATGAATATTTTTTAGATCAGCTCATAATTGTTACTAGCAATTAATATTGTTTTCGATATTCCATAACAAATACTGGATGATGGATATTTTTTAGATCATCCCATAATTGTTATGAGCAATTTATATTTTTTCGATCTTCCATAACAAATACTGGATGATGGATATTTTTTAGATCAGTTCATAATTAATTAAGACTCGACCAAATGATAGCCCTAGCCAAGCGCTTTCATTTGATACCCATTTTGCGGTGTTCGGTATTTATATTCGTATTTCGTATCCAGTAATTGTTATTTAAGATCGAAAAAAATATCAATTGCTCATAACAATTATGGGATGATTATATGGAGACTTACTAAACTTTAACCATAAATTCCTCGAAAACGAGGTACGTCATCCCCTTTCGTTTCATACCCATATTGTAGTGTAATTTTAATGTTTTTGGGTAATCACATTTTAAACGACCATGCGACTAGAATGCATAGTCGTATTTATGTTGCTTTGCATGGAATAGTTTCCGTTTGTTTAGTGCCTAGTGGTCCCATTTCAAATTTTCAATAAACTATCGATAGTTCAAACGATAGTCAAAAACCATCGATAGTGTAAACGATGTTCAGAAACAATCGATAGTGACGATAGTGCCATCGATAGTTTCCGACCACTAGTACCTACCTATGTATGTACCCACCAAACAATCGAAGCCTTATTTAAGAATTAAAATAACAGATTTAAAGGCTTACGAATAAAGGCCTGAAAATTATAAGGGTAGCAAATTTGTATGTCGTAAGGCTTAATGTAAGGCTGATTTTCCTCTGTTGATGTCATCAGGCCATCAGGACGAAGTACCTTCTGTCAGCACACAAAGAAACAGCACGTCTTGGCAGCCACGTTAATGTTGAAAGCTCCTAATTCAAAACAGTTAAAGACTACGTCTATTTGGGAACCAGCATTAACACCAAAAACAAAGTCAGCACGGAAATCCAACGAAAACTCCCTCTTGCCAACAAGTGCTACTTTGGAGTAAGTAGGCAATTGAAAAGTAAAGTCCTCTCTTGACGAACAAAAACCACACTCTACAGGCCTCTCATCGTTCCAGTCCTCATGTACGGCGCAGAGGCAAGGACTATATCAAAAGCAGATGAGATGGCGCTTGGAGTATTCGAGAGGAAAGTTCTTCGGAGGATTTATGGACCTTTGCGCGTTGGCGAGTATCGACGGAGATTTAACTATGAGCTGTACGAGATTTACGCAGACATCGACATTTTTCAGCAAGTAAAGATCCAGCGGATGCGTTGGGCAGGTCATGTTGTGAGAATGGATGGATGTGCTCCGCCCCAGAAAATATTTCTATCGAAACCCACTAAAGGCGGAAGAAAAAGGAAACCTCCAGATAGCACGATACAGAAACGACTGGCGCGCTTTATTGGACTCAGTCAGAATTGCCTAAAAGTTTACGCGCCAATAAAGAAGAAGTAGAATGTGTTTGATTTTGAACGATCTTAATTCGAGGTGGTTCCTTATCACTTATATTCATATTTATATCGACGCCTGAGTAAACGATCACTCTATTTCAAAACTTGCTTAAAAGAACACCCTACCTCAGAGTTTTCTTTAATAACGCCCTATTTCAGAACTTGCTATCTAATTTCAGTTCTCCCTGAAACGAAACAAAAAGAACAAGTGGCTATTCTGGCCTTTCTTCCGTGAGGCCTTTGCCTAAGCTACTGTTATTCCATGTCTGAGCTGATTAGTGCTGAAAATATTGAAACTGAAATGATTACCAAACAAGTAAGGAAGCCTAAGTTCGAGTGGAATCGAACATTAGATACTCAGCTGTATGCTTTCATTGTTTGTTTGCGTTTGATGGAATCACGGTGTATTTTAAATAAAGCCAGTGCTGCATAAAGTGGGCATAGCCACGCCCATTTTCAATATTTGGTGGTCATACCTGATTTCAATAAATTTTTGCGTGTCTATTGACACAAGCTATAAAAGTGTATAAACGAAGTTTCGTCATAATATCTCAATTATTCAAAATATCTCAATTTTTGCGCGAGTTAGAGTGTTTACAGACGGACAGACGGACGGACGGACGGATGGACATGGCTCCATCGATTTCTCTTTTCACCCTGATCATTTTGATATATATAAGTATATATCTATCTCGATTATTTCATTCTGTTACAATCCACCGTTATGTGATTAAAACTATAATACCTGTGTACTAGTACAGCTGAGTATAAAAATTGTCCTGATGAAAAAAGGAAACCAGTAAGTGATTTAACAAAAATTTTGTCCACACATTTTCTCTGTTCAGTTAGCATTGCATATTTCTACACTCAAAAAAAAAATTTCTCTCGATCAAAGACATAATTTTCCTTATAGAAAATATACAAAATTTTCTTTGTTTTGTGTAAATTTTCTCAAAAATGTGGAAAAAACATAAAAAAACATTCAAACAAATTCGTTGCCATGGGGATTTGTATGGGAATTTAATTTCTCAAAATTAAAGAAATCAAGTCTTCAAAACAAGGAAAGTTGGGAATGGAATGGCGCTTAAAGAATTTTTCATTAATTTAATGTATGAATTTTTTCAAAACAAGTATATGAAACCATGGTAACGCATGTAACAACAATATTTTATAAACATTTTAACATGTTTTAAGGAAAATTTACTCAAAACAAAGAATGTAGTGTTCAAAATAGGTAAACAATTTCTTTGACCCCTCCATATATTTTTTTTCTCTCAGTGTATGAATTTGTTCTGCTGAACGTCAAATAGGTACTTCTTTATACCATGTCTCCACATAACGTGTTTCGCTCTTTTTTGCTGCACTCGCTCTCTCAATCTTGTTTCGACCTCAAAACGAGTGCCGAAACTCGCCAATTTCCATAAAAATTTCTGAGAGCGTGTGAAGATTGAAACAATTGTTTCGTTCTCAATCCTCTTGCCAAACGCGATGATATCGATGCCTTCTCTAATTTTGTATCGAAAATCTATCGAAATCTCACACAGGCCAAAACAAAAACGCAAAAATAAGCAAACATACAAACATATAAGAAGAACAAGAAAGAGAAATGTTAAACTGAATCACGATCAGCCACGTGGAGACGTGTTATTTAGCGAGATGTTTCCCTAGATGTTTCGCTGGCGAATTAAGTTATGTATGTGAAGACGGGCTTTTACGGAGCTCCTGCAGAGAGGAAAGAATTAGCTATCAAGAGTGTTTACAGCAAATTTTTATGGACGCTGTATGAGTGATTGATGCCTATGCAGCACCGAAACATCATTGGCAAATGCTACACTGTCAATATGAATCGCGATATTTGAATCGCGATTCATATTGATGGTTTGATGAATCGCAAACTGGTGCTACACGTTCAAGATGAATATTGCGATATTTTTCTCGCTCTGAGATTCAAAATATTTTACTTCCGTCCTTTTCCCACTTTCACTTTCAATTCGTTTATTGCCAATATTGCGATCCAGATCACGGATTTAAAAATTTCTAAAAATACACGCATTTTGATGGATCGCAAAATTTTCATGCTATACAGTCAATCCATATTGTCAATATTGCGATCCGGATCGCGGATTTCTAAATTTCTAAATATACACGCATTTTGATGGATCGCAAAATTTTCATGCTACACAGTCAAAAAATCGTGTTAAAATAGCACACAACCAATAAAAGTAGAACATCAATTTAAAATAAAAATTTGTTGTTTGATTTTAGGTACCTATATGCATATTTTCCCTGGCATCCTCTTTGGTTGCATAATATTTTCTCACTATAGGTAACATTTGGTGCAAAATTCGATATCCAACATTCAGCATCCAGTGAGCTGGTGCACTCTCGAGTGAGTTGTGGCTGTGGCTGTTGCCGTTGCATCGAGTCCGTGCACGTGCACGGCCATAAAATGCTCATATTCTGTGCCTTTAATAGGCTTAAAGTAAACGTGCACAGTAAAAGCAAAAACAAAAACAAAACACAAATAAAAGCAAAAACTCAAACAAAAGCAAAAACACAATTAAAAAAACTGACAAAAACCGCTCAGTTCAATGGCCTGGCATGGCCTCACTAGGCCTTCCCTACTTCCAATTCCAAATGCATGTTGACGACGGCAAAGTAAAGTGGACGACGGTGGAGGATAGCAAAGAAAATGAGTAAACTACGAGCAGTAAAAATCTGGGCAAAGTGAGTGCTCGAGTGCCAGCAAACGACTAGTGACGCAGAGTGTGGAGTGGAAGGCTTGTCTGTGTGCTTTGTCTGTGTTTGAAATGATGCTGCTGCTGCAATGCAACGTTGGTACGCAAAAATGCATCCGGAGCTGCCACTAAGCACAAGCGTTTGTGTATATGAGGTCAACGTAGCATTGACCGACCGATCAAGCGATCGTATGACTTCTATTAAAAAAAAATTTAAATAAAAAAAAAACAAGTAAGAGCGCGTCTGTCTTCGGACGTACTGAAGACTTCATACCAGGGACGTAACTGTTATAAGAGAAATGGGGAAAAGTCATATTTAACCATTATCATGAGAAAAAAAAATTTATTGGTCCTTAATAACCATTATAAAAACCAAAAAACCGTGTTGGGCCTGAATAACCGTTATGGCAACCAAAAAAGTTTTTTGGGCTTGAATAACCGTTATTCAGATTTTTATGTTTTTTATGGTCAGCTATAAAAATCAAGCCTATTTATTTGTCAATATTTCTGGACGATATTGGTATCAAATGAAAGGTGTTGAGCAGGGATTGTAGCTCTGATTACCTCTTTTCATTTGATACCAATATTGCTTAAAATATTCCAGGGCATCCGGGTCCACTTTCCACCCATAACTGGGAACCCAACCTACGAATCTTAACAAATACACCTCTATGTAAAAGCCCTGCTCAACACCTTTCATTTGATACCAATATCGTTCAGAAATATTGACAAATAAATAGGCTTGATTTTTATAGCTGACCGTAAAAAAATTAAAAATCTGAATAACGGTTATTCAGCCCCAAAACGGTTTTTTGGTTTTTATAATGGTTATTAAGGACCAAAAGAAGATAAAGGTTATTTTTGCGTAACCTTTTCACCACACTAAAAAAATAACCGTTATTTTCGGTCCCTGCTTCATACCTTCTATTTCATGACTGCGAAAATAAAACGAGCTTGATAATGGTCGGTCAATATGAGTACCATGGCTGCAAAGTTTCATGTCCTTAGCTGTTGAAATGGAGAAGTTAAACCACAAAATGTCTATATCTGTACAATCGGTTGTTTGCTATATGTTATAGTGGTCCGATTCGGCTGATTCCGACAAATGATCAATTCAACATCAAAACTGACAAAAGGTATACCAAATTTCAATAAAATATCTCAAAAACTGAGCGACTAGTTTACGTCCACACAGCCGTACGGACAGATGGACATGGCTTAAACGACCAGCTCATGAATCTAATCGTATCGGTATATATGTCCATATATTGGTCACGCCTCCTTCTGGTACTTTCAAGATTTGAGTTAAGGCACAATGTTTTAATACCATTTCATTTTCATGAAAGGTATAATAATAATATGCATGCCTTGTACCTACTAAGATTTATACATCTGGGTATTTCCATGGTGACGAACGTGTCATTCGTACGGATTCAACGTGAAGAAAAGTATCGATAAATATATATATTAATTTGTTCAATGTTGCCTTTGAATAGCTCTTTACCAGCACTATGTTTAGTGAAAATGTTAGATATACAGCAAAAAACATTTCAAAAATATTTGCCAACAAACACCGGTTGGTAACGTGATACAAAATAGACGTCATTCTCAGCTGCACCTATAAAAAGGCGAAATTCTGCGAATATTGTACACATTTTTTAAATGCAAGTTACTATAATTTAATCAGTGTGATTTACTTGTATTACTGCCTTAATTTTTTCTTGAAAACATCTCTTCAATTATTTTGTACATAATATTATAAGGTACGTAACGTAACGTTCGTAACGTGACATATAAACCTCTACTGAAGAAATTACTTACATAAACTCATTTTTCAGATTTTATTAAACGAAAAATGTAACATAAATTTTTATTCAGAACATTTTAGTACATGTATAAAAGAAATACATATGAGTTGAATTTTTTGAAGTGGGCCACCTAAAATTTTTTCGACGGCCACGTATTTTAATGAAACTGGGTAGTATGGCTCACAACGCTTAAACAAAAATACGTATTTAACAATTTTTCGAAATTCGAATAATTTTCAAAGTTATAGCTATCGAAGTTCCTCAGTTTTTGCCGAAATTTTGATAATATATGGTTTGGTAGAAAACTGCATTTCTTATTTTTGCAAATAATTTTTTTTGCGGTCGGACGGCGCTTTTGTATGATGTTGTTGGGCATTCCATTAGTAACTACTAGCAAAAAAAAAATTTGGGGCACTTTAAAGGCGCGGGAGTTACTTACATTTTTTACAGACTTATTTTTGTATGAAATTTTTTCTTTTTACTTACTGAGTACTACGAATAATGAATTAATGTGTGTATCACCAACGCCGTCGGCGGCACCGAAATGCCGAAAGCCACGGCGCCGAACTCATCGAAAATGGCATCAGCAACTCCGACGGTTCGAAGTTCAGTGTAGCGAAATATGTGAACAGTGTTCGAATCAGTGTTGCCAAGTACTGATGCGAAATTCAAGACAGGTAGGCGCAGCGGCGAATTCAGAAACTACTTTTTTTTATTTAGAAAGGTACAGTGTAATGTCAAAATCAAAGCAAATTCACACTATGGCCAACAGGAATGGGCGAGTCCCAAGCGAATACAGATTTTAACCAAGGCGAAACATTATTTTGACATTAAACTATACCAATTACAATATTAAAGTTCTGAATTCACGTATGCGCCTACCTTTCTAAATCTGGCTGGCGGAATTGAGCGGGATTTTCTGACGTTTCTTATCTTTTTGATAAAAGCAAATACATCGTTAGTTTATTTTACTAAAAACTATTTATTTAAATAATAAAATAATGGATTCTATTGCGATAGCAGCTATATTAGTGGAGGAAGAAGAGCAAAGGAATCTGATAAACGAGAGAAAGTTTTTAAGGGATCATAGCAATCCTTTTACTTTAAGTAAACAAGCGTAAATTTAAATTTAAATTTTTTCTGTTTTCCATAGAATTATTTTGAACTACATAAAAGCAAATTGTATACAAAAACTGGGGAAAATTTCAATAACAATGTACCCGGCACCGGAATTTTTCGTTTCTTTTTTTTTTGGCGATATATCACTAAAATGCAAACGAAATTTTGCGGAAACTTATAATTCATTAATAACACAGTATTTTTGCGTAGAGCACCCTTATGCACTGCGCCGCGCTTTGAAAAGTAACCCTCAGCCGACAGAACTCCCTTTCTGGAGTTAGATCTGGAGAGATTTACAGTAATTTTGCGTAGTCGGAAGTGTTATAACTAGTAAAATTATCATTCGCAGAACTTTTCTTGAAGGATTCATTGAAACATTCTTAGTGGTTTGAAAATAAATATGGTGGGCGCATTATACTGAAGCCGGCCTTCCACCACCTGCAATATTTATTTGAACGCGTCTTTATTGAGACGAAAGTTTTTACTGAAATGGTAAATTGTTGGTATAACACATTCATAATTCGTTAGATGCTTTTTTATAGTAGTCAAACAATAGTTATCAACTTCAGAAAATGCATTATTATTCTTTGGTGAAAATATATTTTAATTTCCAAAATCTACATACACACGTATTTAAATCACTGTTATTATCATTATTTCACAATTTTTTCTCTAAAGTTTTTCTTTGCATATAACAGCAATTCAATCTCGGTGGAAAATGCAATGGACCCACGCCATGTTTGTGGCTTCTCGCGACCGGTTGATTAATATATTTACATATATTCACACTTATTAACACTTATTCCAACTTCATACATGCATTTACACAATTTACTAAAACTTTTATTGTAATTTTTTGATATTTTGTTAATATCGCCGCAACCAAATACTTGCGGCAAATTTCGGCACGAAAAACTGTCAAAATGTTCGTTCATTCGGTGTTCATAATGCCAATTTACCGAACTTCGAAAGATTCGGCGCGCCGTCGGTTGTCATAATGCCGATTTGCCGAAAACGTCATTTCGGTACCGCCGACGGTGTTGGTGATAGTGGCATAAAGCATGCATAACTCCCGCTCCCTTAAAGTGCCCCAAAATTTTTTTTTTGCTAGTAGTTACTAATGGAATGCCCAACAACATCATACAAAAGCGCCATCCGACCGTGGTCCAGAACATAAAAATTGCGAATAATGTTTGCAAAAAAAATTATTTGCAAAAATAAGAAATGCAGTTTGGTAGAAGATATTATCTTTTATATATATATATCAAAATTTAGCAAAATCGGTTTGACCAATTGTGAGAAAATCCGCAAAAACTGAGGATCTTCGAAAAGTGTTGATAGCCATAACCAAGGCTAATTTATAGAAGGTTAACCTACTAAACAGCTGATTGCAAACTTTTTTCTATTTTTTTTATTCATATTGTGATGCTTATGTCAAACTTATGTCAATTTTGATATTGACGCAATATGATTTCTACAATGGCGGGCTATGATTTTGACAGAAGCATCACAGAATACACAAACAATTTACATGGAGTGTGTATGTATGTATGTACGTATATCGTACTGCAAAAACCTTCTATAATTGAACCATGGCCATAACTTTGAAAATAATTCGAATTTCGAAAAACTGGGTCAAACGTATTTTTTTTGTTGTTGTAAACTATACAGAAAAGTTTCAGAAAGATAGTACAACTTCGAAAAAAAGTGGCCCACTTCAGAAAATTCAACTCATATATACACTCAAAATAAATTTGCTATGACTGAAAACGGAACATCTCTGCCAAGAAATAATCATTGGGATGAATCTTCATTTAAAAGTTAGAAATTGTAAGAAAGGGCTGTCCCGAAATTGTCAATCACATTTTATTATAGCTCTAACTTTGAAAAATCTAAATTTGTTTAAGTTAATGACAATTCGATATCTCCTCTTATTTAATAAAAGCTAAAAACTTTGTTTTGCATGCATTTTACATTTCGCTCGTGGTGGACCTCTCAACGGAAATATCCTTATGTCGCACGTTTTATGCAATAGGGATTTAACTCAAAAAAAATTTTTTTTGGGAAAACGCAAATAAAGTTTTATAATTTCAAATAGTTTCCTTCTACGGCTAACTACAAAATCACTTTTATTTCCGCCATTTTTATCTTTTTGAGTATTTTATAAGACTAGACTCAAAGGCACTACCCAGTTATTGAAATATATGGCAAAATCCCAGAAATCGAAAATTTCGAGATAAATCCCTATTGCATAAAACGGGCGATGTGTATGTCCTTTATTTGTACGCCAATTACTAAAGCAAAAAATGTGCTACTAAAGGGGCATGACTGGAGCTGTGATGAGTTACATACATACATACATGCGTAAGTACCTATTTACCTCTAGTTATAGTTGAAGTTTTTTTTATTGTTCAATTACCTTGTGTACTTACTTGAAATGAGCTGAAGTACTTGGGGAAGATGTTGATACATGATACCTACATTCAATCAACTACATACATACATACTTAGGTACATACATATGTATGTATGTATGTTTATAATTATATAGCTGATCTAAGCAGGCTCAAGATGATAGTTGCATTTAGATATGCATATGGACATGCCTTTAGCACAGCGCAAACTAAAATGTAAAACAGAACGTACCTACTCGATCTTAAGCTTTACTGTGATTTCATATGCGTCACGTGACACATTTTTCCTAAAGAGGATTTAAGTATGAAGGAATGTTATGTGATACCTACTTCACAGTTTATTTTAGTATAGACAGTGTTGAGATATCTAAATAAAATTTTGGCTGGCTGCTAAGGTCTTTTTGGGTTCATTAAAAGCTGAATGACTTGGTGGAAGACGAAAAAAGTAACTAAAACATATTTAATAGTGCAAACGAGGACGCAAAAACTGCTAATTTTGACGAATTATAACCCACTGAATATTATGTATGTATGTTTTATTTGGACCGTTTTTCAATAAAAATCGTATTCCAAACAAGCGAAAAATATTATAAAGCTTTACTATAAACGTACATGTGTACACTTTCCGTCAAGTGTAGCGTCTAGAGTCATTTCACCCACCAGGAAATGCTAACAAAAATGTTAATTTATATCATCAAAAATAATGATATTTTTAAGTACCGAAGAATTTGAACACTTGACTTTAAGTTCATTCTTTGTTTTTTTTTTGTTTTTTGCAAGCAATTAAATGTCGTTACGGTGCAAGTCATCGATGATGATATGAAGTTTTTTGTTTGTTCGTTTGTTGGAGTGATTTCCCACCACGTTTTTTGAAAGACATTAACTTGGCCGTAACGCTTGGCTAACGCGCGCAACAAGTATACATATAATAAAATTCTTACTTAAGAGGCTATAGTTGTGTGCAAAAAAATTTTAATACATATTTAGTTGTTGCAAAAAGTCAAGACCGGAGGGTTTACTTGTGATCAAAATCAAAATATATGTATACATTTGGAAGGCTTGGGATAAGTGCAAAGAGGAGCAATGGCTTCGTGAAAACTTCGAGATTCAGACTTATTGCCTTTTTGATGTTGCTTTAATCTTGCATCTCTTGCATGTTGCCTCAAATCCACAAAAAACGTTAGACATTGACCTATGTACGATATTCAATGAAACTATCGAACTAAGAAAGAAACTGGCAACCGAAGATTAGTTGTTCAAAGTTCATGGTGGAAATACAGTCGAAAGATAAGAATCATATTTTACTATAGCAACAATAAGTGCTACTTTGGACTAAGGATTGAAAAGTAAATTCCTCTCTCGACGAACAAAAATCACACGCTCTAGAGGGCGCTCATCATTCCAGTTCCCATATACAACACAGAAGCATGGACGAGCGGAAAGTTCTGCGAACCTTTGCGCGTTAGCGTAGGCCAGTATCGACGGCGATTTAATGATGAGCGGTACGAGATTTACGCAGAAATCGACATTGTTCCGTGAATAAAGATCCAATGGCTACGCTGGGCAGGTCATGTCGTGTGAATGGATGAATGTGCTACCGCCCAGAAATTATTTCTATCGAAATCCGCTAAAGGCAGAAGTAAAGGGAGACCTCCACTGCGGTGGGGAGATCAGGTGAAGACTAACTCGTTCTCCCTTGGTATTTACAATTGGTGCCAGGCAGCACGAAACAGACACGACTGGCGCGCTCTATTGGTCTCGGCCAAAATCATCTAGACGGTTACGCGCCAATTACGAAGAAGAACAAGAGAAACATTTTTAAGACATTGACTCTGTCTCTCTCTTTTACCCGCACTTAATGTTTCATTCGAGAATGGGCTGTGAAACGAATTTGTGGCGAATGACAATGGGTTAAAGAAGGTTCCGTTTTGCACTTAATGGTCAAGTTCTCGAATCAAATAACAATCTTTAACACATTCATCAACGAAGGAAAGATTTGAGGAAGAGATTCATTTACCAATCGAATTGAATTAACATAGCCTCAATTCTTCCGCTACTTTGCCCAACACTGTATCAAAATATTTATCTGTTATCTATCGCAATATGTAAACATTGTATCGAGATGGTCAACGGAAGGATGGAAATGGTGTGAAATAGCGGATGTCCTGATCAAAAGCAAAGCAAAAATAATATTATTTGGCGCTTTCTCACAATCTATTTAACATACTTGAGACTGACTGACGGACGGTAGCCGGCAAAACGAAACGAACCGGCTTGACTTGACCATGTCCGGTGGTGTGCTCAGGTGTCCATGATCAGCTGGTTGTTTACACAGCATATAAGTAGGTAGTATGTAGTTGTTACTGTACGCTGTGGTTATGCGAATCGAAGCGTCGCCCGTCGTCCGTCGATCAGAGGAAATACGAGCAAAGCGGATGCATTTCAAAGGTTTCTATGATACGCTAAGATTTCGCCGAACCATAAAAATATGTGCAGTATACTTGTGCAGTGGAAGGGAATATGTGTTAAATGGAATATACTTACAGAGGTATTTCAATTCTTACTAACGTAAGCAACACCAAGAGCAAAAACAATTGTCTGACTGACTGACTCATCGGACAATTGGGTGATGGCAAGTAAGGGAAGTTGGCAACTTTGTTCAATTTGAAACAACACAGAAGGTGAAAAATGTATGTATGTATGTAGTATGCATGTACGAGGATGATTTGATGAGGGTGCGATTGCATGTTTTGGCTGCTTTGAGGCGACATGGCACTTCACGCTCTTCAAGCCATACACACTACATACTAGTTAAATGTATACGCTCTGGGAAGTGTAATGTTGTCGACAAGAACAACTAACACACAACAGATGTGATTATTCTAAAACACTCCGTCCCTCGTCATACACACGGACATATTAGTGAAATTTAATCAAGCGTTTAATTTAAGGGGAATAATAAAAATTATATAAATAAATAACAGAAAAAAAAGCTGTGTTTAAGTGAGTTAGTTACCCAGCAAACCATAATCAAAGTTAGTTGCGGCGAAGAAAATTTGCGATAAAGTTTAGTCGCTGTTCGTCGAGAGTGTGCTAAATTTTTTTTAAGATTGGGTAGTCAAATACATAAAAAGTATTAGGAAATAGATCTTTGTTTGTTTAATGTTTGGCGTCGAAATCCTCCCGCTAGCTGGCTTGGTGGATGAGGTGTTGTTATGGCGCTAGTCATGGAATGGCTTGGCGGGATCAACGGAGCGAGGCCTTTTAGGCACATTTTCCTCCGCCACCTCGGCTAAGTGTTGGCGTACACGCAGCCTTTATGACACCCCAACCCGCCTCCACTTGACCCTGGCTCTGGCTGTGGACCAGTTGAGATGACTAAAGGAAAATTGCTGTACCGGTCGGGCACACCAACCGTCAGTCTACTAACTGACCTACAGTCTAAGGCCGTTACAGCTCCTTCCTGCAATCAGCACCTACCAGTAGTGTGCAACCATGGAGGCGGAAGTGTCCAGCACGAGAGCCAGTATACTAACCACAGTCTCTAGAGTTTCTCCGTAGGTTATACCCGTAGCATATAGAAGTTATGTACGTCGTCCCCAACTTCGCCTCTCCGCTGTCATACGCCTGGTACTGCTTCCCGCTCATACACGCTGGCCGCTCTGAGATCGCTGTATCCATTTCCGCTCAACATCCTCCGATAATCTTCGATACCAGCCGTTACCAGCCACCTCATCAACGTATATAAGACTATCCTTCTCTCTTCTCACCATCTCACTTTTTCGTTACGGAAAGCTGATGCCCTCTCAACACCTCCGGCCGGCTGTGCGTGTGTGTTCGACCTTAACACATAAATATTTATATGTAGTGTTCTTATTCAGTGGGGGTTTGTGGCACCTCTACTGGACTTTGGACAGACTGAGCGCTACCTTAGCCTTCGACAAAACCTCGCCCATAACTAGTTAAGTATCTGTTTGATTGCATTTTTCTGCTATAAAGCTCTTTTCGCGCTATTTTCTAGTACATTTATTTTGGAAGGTTTTTGTTCGATTTAAAATGTTTGCTGGGTTTTGTGTACAGACTCATGAAGCTCCTGACACATGCAGCTATGCATACATATAAAATATGTACAACCGTATATTTATATTTTTCGATATTGACTTACAATATGAGTATTGCTCATATGGCACTGATCATCTGCAACAGCAAATGGCACTGACGATGGTATTGACGATGACGAAACGATGGCGAGGATGACGACAACAACGTTATTGAAACAGTTGCTGATGAAATGATGAAATGCCAGCAATGACGTCGACTTTGACATATTAACACAAATGTGCATGGCTACACACATGCTACGTACTCGAGAGTGGGATGTGTGTACATATATTCTGCTTAAGAATATCGAATTTTAGTTCGATCATTAATTTCTTTTTTCAATGGATGTTCATTACCGTTTTATAATCACACGCACACATTCAAACACGTACATACCCTGCAGGGAAAATCTCTAGTTCCGAAGTAGGTCGCTTCTAGTGTATTTTTCGACACTACTAGTACGAGCTAAATCTCTTTTGCATGTTATCAACTGGCGAATTTAACACGGCGATGTCCTAGGCGGTGTCAATTGTCACCCTCTGCACTACATTTTCGATAGTTCCGAACTAGTACTAAATTCTACAGTTTACACTAGTTCGTTTATTGGCACATTTTCGATAGTTCTGAACTTGTAGCTAAGTACCTACAAATTCTACAGTTTTACATCTGCCGCTTAAGTGCAGACTTTGACACACTTCATGCAAGTGGCGCGATGGCAGACTGGCTAACGCATGTGCCTTTCAATCTGAGGGGCGCGGGTTCGAATCCTGTCGGTGTCAAGGTGGATGATAATTTTTTTTTTAATTTTTTTTTTGACTAATATTTTTTTATTCATTTATTTAATAAAATTTACAGTAATATTTAAAAAGTAATAAAATAAAAAAAATTAAAAATAAGCCTGAGGGATCGGGAAAGCATAATTAGGGGAACATTTCATTTCATACAAGTTAAGATGCAAATAGAAAACTCTTTATATGAAACGCTTCACTAAACATCTGAGAATTGCAGAAATATACAAAGCCGACGGAAATTGAACGAACGAAAAATTTTCATAGAATTTTTGTCACTTCGAAATTGCATACAAATCAAAGTCTGTCTTATAATGGTCACTCAATTCACTCCTCCTGAACTGGTGAGGGTCTAACTACAATTGATCTAGTTCCCTTTTGACACCTTTTCGCTAGTTCGGAACTAGAAATTTTGCTCACTAGTTATTGAGTTCCCTGCAGGGTATGTACATATGTATGTATGTATAGCGACCGAAACAGCCACTATATATAGTAAGCGCTTGGTTATAATTATCCTTTAAAGGAGAGTAGTTGTTGTATGTTTATATACAGAAGCGTAACGTTTCAAATTTATTTAGTAACCATATGTTACCACACCAAAAAGGAAATTCATAACAACAACAGCAATACATATTTCTCCGTTCGGGTAATTTGACTAAGCACTGAGGCGTTAATAAATTGTTTGGGATGCTGCGGCCGACATTGCTTACCACATTGTGCTGCATTATAATAAATGAGCGTGGCATGAATATGCAGTTGGTATGGACGAAAAGTGCATTTCATCTTTCAACTTGTGGGTGCTCACAGATGTTGGTATGGTTTTATAATATAGTATTTAGGTATATGTTTTAGTAGGTTAATTTAGCAGCTAGACATTAAAAAATGAGCAAGACCTAATTTTGTTAGACTGCTATATCCCTGCAAAAATTGTTGGACTACTTGGTACATTTGTGCCACATTCAACTAGCTACGAACTTGCCATATGCAGCCAATAATTGGGCCAGTTCATATATATGTATGTATGTAGATCATAGATGGGCATACTGCAGTAAACTTAGTAATGCAGTAAAAAAGCAAGTGCAGTAAAGATTACTGAATCCTCATGAAATTGCAATAACTATTAAAATATTACTTTATGTTGCCAAATATTCGAGTTCAAACTAAGTTTTGCGAAAAATTTCGGGAGAAAGTCAAAAACAAATATTTTACTGCTTGAATACTGGTAATGAATTACTACTGATACTTGAAAATGCCCATCTATGATGTAGATTCGTGTTTGAAGAGCGGTTTTAACGATCGTAACCGCTGCACGATGTTTATTAACAGTGTTGCCAAGAACTATTAATCTAAATATTAAAAAAAAAACATTGGTCTTGAGAGTTCAAGAATGATGTAGTTATGAAAATAAAAACGACCAAAAAAACCAAAAATAAAATTTAATCGGATCAGCCAGCCGATAAACAAGCTCTACTAATTAGCACAAAGAATTGATTGAAGAGATGTGGTGGTCTCCTAAATGGATCTATAACTTCTATCAAAAAATATTAATTTTTCGCATCAATTTTTCCTTAAAAAAAAAAAAATAATAAATAAAATTGGTCTTGAGAGCTCAAGAATGAAGTAGTTATGGAAATATTTTACATTTTTAACTCCTTAGAGTAGTTTAAAAAGTAACTTGCCGTAGCTAGTTTAAAAAGTAGCTACGGCAAGTTAGTTTTTAAACTAGTTTGATGCGATCGAGCGATGGACCATGTGGTCCTGTGCTAGGACATTGCAATGTTAATTGGACCAATATTTTTATATGGAATGTGGCAGGTTTTGGGCTAGTTGATTGCCACAAGCGGCTGGTTTGTACATGCATGTGTGGACTACTTAGTTCCGTTTTCTGCAGGGATGTGCTACATAGTTTTGCTGAAAGGGAACTAATCATACAATGACAAGAAATATACATATTTAGGTACATAGATACTATGTATACACTTCAGAAGAGTGTAAGCATCTGTGAGAAGGAATGAGTAATTATTCCATCCTCAAAATTATTTATTTATGGGTGGTCAGCTAGAATTAATCTTAAGAAGTTTCAAATGTCAAATGTAGATTGTTGGCTTTAGAGCAAAGTATGTACCTACTCGTACTTGGTAATCATACTAAGCGGAACTGAGAACATTTTAATGATAAAGGAAAATGATATATTGAAGCGGTAAGTAAATTTCATTACGCTTATCCGCCTTACTGCATCGCCTACAGCCAACCTAAGGCTCCAATTCTTTTGTCACGGAACAGATCATTAATTCTCTGTATTCCTTTTAAAAGTATACTTGAGCAGTTGAAAAAGCTATAAAAAGTGCAAGATCTTTAAATCAAATCCGCGATATAAACAGACCTAATACATAACCTCAATTAAAGTTGTTTTCTGGTGTGATGAGAATTTGCACGTATTGAAGAGGCAGTAGAAGTAGTACTAGTATTATGAGGTGGGTCTTGTCAAGAGCTGACGTAGCGCTCAGTGTGTCTAAGGTCGAGTAAAGTTTCCACAAACTGAATAAGAACACTATATTTATGTGTTAAGGGCGAAAAGACACACGGCCTGAGGTGTTGAGAGGGCAGCAGCTTTCTGTAACGAAATAGAGAGATGGTGAGAAGAGATAAGAAGAGGTTTATAGACGTGGACGGGCTGCCTGGCATCGGATATTCCCGGAGGAGATTGAGCGGCAATGATACAGCGATCTCAGAGCGGCCAGCGGTCGTAGCGATAGAGGGCGATTAGCGTGGATGAGAGGGGAGTAGCACCAGGAGTATGCCAACGGAGAGGCGGTGTTGGTGACGGCGTAACTTCTATAGACTGCGGGTATAAACAAACGGAGAAACAACGGAGACGCCGGTTAGTATACTGACTCTCGTACTTAACACCCCCGTGGCCATGGTTGCACACTACTGGAAGTTAGACACATCGGGACAATGGCTTCCCCTTGGTGATCTGAACTGATCCACAGCCAGAGTTAGGGCCAATTGAAGGAGGGGGGAGGGGTGTCGTAAAGGCTGCATGGCCGCCATCACTTAGTCGAGGTTACAGGGGAAAGTATGTCTAAAAGGCTTGTGCTTGCCAAGCTATGGGTGATTAGTGCCATGAAAACACATCCTCCACAAAACCAGCTAGCGGTAGGATAAGAATGCCTTACGTACGCAACGTAGAATGCATTACGTATGCAACGAAATGCTATTGGTTGCTGGTAGTGTATTTGCGCTATTTTTCGAGAGGGCTCTTAGGCGCAAGTTACAGTGGGGGCTGTATTATTGTAATGCTACGTTACTGTAGGATAAGAAGCATTGGGCCACATATAGGTCTTGGGTGTCAGATCGATGCAGTCGGAAGCGTTGATTTAATTTGTTGCATATTTCAAGGCGTATTTTTTATTTTTTATTATAATACTAGCCTGTACCCGCGGCCTTGTCCGCAACTACGAAGTCCCCTTTCAACATTGTAGATAAGAATTCAGTTGTCGAAGTCCACCATAAAGAGAAAAAAAACGTTAACTCATGGGTTTGAATATGTATTACCAAAAATTCATCTTAATGATTCATTGAAGACAAAAGTATACGTAGTCGTGCCGAGTAATGTGAAAAGGCCCAAAGATGGTTATAGAAGAGGCTGTAAGAATAAACGCAAATGAAATATTTAAATTCTTACCTGTTTTTTTACTTTTTGTTTTTGCGGGTGGGCAATGCACCATAATTGATACCGTCGCACCAACCGTGTGTGCATAGACTAAAAACTTCCCCTTGTTGGTTAATTTTAAGGATTTTGGGCAATCACATTTTCACCGATAACTCAATCATCGATAAATTTATCGAAACATATCGAAGTCCAAATGAAACCTGCGGCCATCCCCTTTCCTTTGATACCCATATTGTAGTGTAATTTTAATGTTTTTGCGCAATAACATTTTCACCGATAACTCAGTTATCGATCAATTTATCGAAATATATCGAAGTCCAAATGAAACCTGGGGCCTTCCACTTTCGTTTGATACCCATATTGTAGTGTAATTTTAAGGTTTTTGGGCAATAACATTTTCACCGATAACTCAGTTATCGATCAATTTATCGAAATATATCGAAGTCCAAATTAAACCTGGGGCCTTCCACTTTGGTTTGATACCCATATTGTAGTGTAATTTTAATGTTTTTGGGCAATAACATTTTCACCGATAACTCAGTTATCGATCAATTTATCGAAATATATCGAAGTCCAAATTAAACCTGGGGCCTTCCACTTTCGTTTGATACCCATATTGTAGTGTAATTTTAATGTTTTTGGGCAATAACATTTTTACCGATAACTCAGTTATCGATCAATTTATCGAAATATATCGAAGTCCAAATGAAACCTGGGGCCTTCCCCTTTCGTTTGATACCCATATTGTAGTGTAATTTTAAGGTTTTTGGGCAATAACATTTTCACCGATAACTCAGTTATCGATCAATTTACCGAAATTTATCGAAGTCCAAATGAAACCTGGGGCCATCCCCTTTCGTTTGATACCCATATTGTAGTGTAATTTTAATGTTTTTGGGCAATAACATTTTCACCGATAACTCAGTTATCGATCAATTTATCGAAATATATCGAAGTCCAAATGAAACCTGGGGCCTTCCCCTTTCGTTTGATACCAATATTGTGCGATCTTTCTATACCTATGTGCGAAATATCATAAGTATAGTTCCAGTATACTCAGATTTATATGGAATAAAAAAAATATCGAAAAGTAACGGTCCCTAGCAGGGTCGGAACCCCCAGAATTAAAAAAAAAAAATAGCCTATACTTCCTTCCAGACTATAACCTGTCTGCGTGCCAAATTTCAACAAAATCCGTCTTGCCATTCCCACGTTTTTGAGGAACAAACGCAAACGTCTGGACATCCAAACATCCAAACATCGCTACATTCGCATTTATAATATTAGTAAGATTTTGTGAGATTTTAAGTTAATTTTATAAAAATGTATTCTATTCCCAAGTGAAATTTTCATGTAAATAATTTTCTAGAATATTTTAACCCTATAACGGCCACACAAAAATTACTTTATTCGAATATTGCAGACGGGCTGTCATAATTACCATGTGAGAGAAAATTGAATTAAATATTCTACAAATGTGATTCCCGTTTAATTTTACCATTATCACCAAAAGACTGCATTTATGTTGGGTTTGAATACATATTTTTCATTTTTTTTTTCAATAAAAAGTGCTTGAACTGAGAATGCGAAAAGATTTGGATTGGCTTTAGGGGTATGGCTCCTTATTCTCATGTTTCCAAGACTTTATTTAGTTACCAAATTAATATTGTGAGAATGATTTTTAGTGACATTTTTTTACTCTCCGCCAAAGAGATATTAAAACATTTCCTAAATATAAGAGCTTCCTTTTTTACGATTAATCAACTCGGTAAAAATGCAGTGTCACTAAAACTTTAATTTTTCAACACAAAAGGGATATCAAAATCGCATAGCTAAAGAATTTTCAAACATATATTTCTTTCTCACATTGTACATACATATGTACGTAAATACACTTTATTACAAGGTTTTTTCCCAAGGCAGCAATCAACTACAATAAGCAACAATTTATTAATTTATACTTCTCCATGCTCATCTAAGTGCGGGATATTCAAAATGCGCAGGTAGATCCGCTCACACTACAATAGTACCAAAAAAGGTGTCAGTTTCTCTTACAATCAAAAAAGGATAAAATAAAAAATAAAAAAAAATAAAAAAATGGATTGAAAATCAAACGATCAATAAATTGAACACTTTGCACCACGACGACGATCTTCATAACCCAATACAATAAATTATTGTGAAAATACGCATCAGCATAAAATAAAAACTGATTGGATTGGATGAACGGTGTGCATGTAGTCCCAAAGGCAAAACCTACGCAGCTATTGTAAAGCATTTATAATTGTGTGGGTGCGTATGTCCCCAGCAGGGTTTTTCCATATTTTGGTAATGGCTTGAACTTGTATTCAATGAAATAACGCATTACAAATAGCTAATAAACACTCCTTCGCTTACTTTGCTCATTACTTGTAATGCGACAGTTTTAAAATTATTATTTTTTCGCTTACTGGTAATGCAGAAAATAATCGAAAAGGTTTGGAGTACTGCCGTTATTTTTTTACAAACGCTTTGCTTTGATTTTAATTTTTCTAAATAGCAGTTTTGTAAAGCAAATTACCCTCATTCTCGTTTATTTTGCCAGTTTTCATTATAAAACTGTCGTGGTTAGTCGTGTTATTCCATCGTTAAAATTTTTTTAAATAAGCCAATAGCTGTGCAAATACATAGTGTAATAATTATTATTCAAATAGTGCTTTTTTTTAAATACATTTTGCAAAGAATTGATTTTCTATTCATTCTGTTTGCTATTTGTTTTCGGCATAAATTAATTACTCTTAGTTTTAAAATTATTTTTTCGCTTACCAGTATTGCATAAAATAAGCGAAAAGATTTGGAACACTGCCGATATATTTTGCAAAGCCTACATTGATTTAAATTTTTGTAAATAGCAATTTCGTAACGCAATTTACGCTCATTCTCGTTTATTTTGCCAGTTTTTATTATAATATGTACATTATAGATTACTATACTGGATTGTGTGAAATATGCAATTACTTATACCAGTGAAAGATCTTATTACTTGTAACAGCTTATTTTATCCAATATTAGTAGCGATTATATAATGCATTATTGTCTACAATATTGTAAGACAATACCGCCAATGACATGCCTATGTTAAAGTAATGCAATCCGTATTCGAAAGTGTAATAGTGGAAACACTCATCGACGTACGTTTCCGTGTTCCATTCGTAGAGAATTCAAGCAAAAGTCAAACCCGTAGAAACGCTGCTTATAACCATAGAAACGCTGCAAACAGTTTGTTTATTTTGTTTGTTTACATGGATACAATGTTGCCATTTTGTCGTCATTTCACTCTCTTTAGCAAACTTTTATTATTCCATTACATTTTTTTTTTTAAATTTGTTAACAAAACTAGAAGTAAACAACGAACCATAGTTCACCTTTTCACAATCAATAATTTTCTTTTAATATTTTTGGTTTTTTTTTAAGAATAATTTGATATTTACAAAATTAAAATATATCATGATGCAAAATACTCAGACGGCAACACTGACTTCAAAGAGAGTAGTCAGGTGACACGTTTGCACGGAAAAAATCAAAACGATTTTGATTTCTACGTACCGTTTTCCGTAAACGTAGAAATTCAATGTTGATGAGTTTGCGTTTACATGGCATTCCCATAAAGTAGATCGTGTCAGCTGACACGGTCTACGGGCTGCCGTCGGTGAGTGTTTCCACTATAAGCGATGAATCAAGATTTCTCGATGATTTTACCCATTACATGTAAGAGAAAGCCCTGCTGGGTCGGTTCGATGTGCTAATGACTGAGAACGAACAGGTAGGACGTCACGTCGCGTCACGTAGATTTCATGTGACCTCAGATTTACTTACTTACTACTCATTTTCGTTACGCACTTTGGGCTGCATACAATGCCTAGACGCGTCACTCACTCAATGAGATATTACGTTCAGCATTTTAATTGTTATCCGTGGGCCTTCGCGCACATAAATGTGTTGGCGAGCCTACAAAATGCAATCATGGAGACACATGTAGATACGTAAGTGTACACCGTCTCGCGTCCGCGCGCAAATTAAATATCCAAAGCGTTGTGTATCAACCCAGCAAACAATTTCATATAATAATAAGCGTTTTGTAAGCGTTCAAATGTAAGCAAAACACTTACTTTGACATTTACAAAACATCGCAAAGTAAGCCTTTTGTAATCGAAACGCGTCGCTCGTTATAAGCTTAAAATTAGGATTGTTTTGAAAATGTATTCAGTAAACGTATTACAAGTTATTTTTATATGCTTTTCACAAGCTTTGCGCACAATATATTTCGATTTTCTTGTTATTATATTGTTATACAAAATAAAAAAAAACGTTCTTACCTTCTTTCTTAATTTACTTTTTCCACTCTCTTTATTTCACTAAAAATTCACTATGTATTTTAACTTGTTTAGTGTTCAGAAATCAAAACTAAAATGACTTATACAAATATGTTTTTGTTTGCGCCGAAAAATAACAGTAAACTTAGACGGTCGCCGTCAATATTCGCAAAATGCTTACAATACCAAATATTTTGTAAATGTCGCTTGCAAAATCCTTATTCATGCAAGCTTATTTTAAGCATGGTTTACAACGCTTACACTAGCCCAATTATGCAAGCTTATTTTAAGTTTTACTTGCGAAACGCTTACCAGATTGTTTGTTGGGAAAAGGTTAAGTTATATGTGTGAGTTGGACAAAAAATGCATATGTACTGATTGTTTGGGCTTCCAATTTGTACGGAGGAAGAACTAGTCTACAAGTAGGTATGTGGTTGAGCATTAGACATGAAAATGTGAAGCCTCTGTGTTAAAGCACGTTTTTAGGGAAACCCAGTAAGCAAGGTTATTAATTTGAAAACGATTGAAAAACCAATCTATTCTTCCCCAGTCTCACCTTAGCGATGAGAGTGGAAAAAAGGCGATACTGTCTCATCCATCCAGGAAGGACTGGGAAGATGGTAAAATAGCTCAGAGATTCAATGTTTCAGTTTTCACGGACGGGTTAAAATTGGCATGCGAGTCGAATAGGGTATCTTCGCAACTCAGCCGGACACTTCCATATCAATCAGGCTTCAAGCAGAAGTTTTCGCCAAACAGCAGGCCTGCAAGATTCTACTTGCAACGAAAAGTGCCGGTGACGGAAACAGGATAGGAATTTTCTCCGATAGTCAGGCGGCTCTGGGATCTACAACGGTTTCATGAGGCCTGGTTCGGTAGGGTAGGGGTTGGCTCATAGGCTTAGCAAGTCGAAATAGCTTTTCTATGATCTGGGCGCCGGGGCACCGCGACATCAAGGGAAACGGAATGGCTGATGAGCTGGCCAGGCAAGGCTCGGCTCGTAATATCGCAGATGCGCGGGAAGTTCTTGCGCCCCTGGGCTTTATCAGTGGACGCATCTCTCGGCACTGTTTCGAAGAGGCTAAGAACAGATGGAAGCGGTTGCGGTCGTGCAGGGTCTGCAGAAGTCAATGGCCTTATACAATGAAATGCGTTCTTCAGCCATGCTAAGGATGGATAGGAGAGTAATTTCCGTTTAACTGCAGTATTCACGGAACATTAGGCTATTGGTGCCTACGCGGCCCGATTGGAATTGGATTATAAAACACTGTGTCGCAGCTGTAATCTTCCCGGAGCGTAGGAAATGGTGGAGAACCTGCTATGGGAGAGTCCTTCGCACTACCTGAGAAGAATGAAATTTCTTGGCAACATTTCTTCGACCACGGAACCCAATGACGTTAGGACTGAGCGGTTTCTTAGATACCTAAAGTCAACAGGATGAATATAGGGCGTAAGGGCTTGCCCTGATTTCCGAATTGATATTCCCTTTTACTCTATTCTTCTGGTTCTGGTTTCTTAGTCACGACTCGAGTTATGAAAATGGCATTTCAGCATTAATTGTAGTCTGTGCGACTCTGAAAACAATCCCGTCTTTCTTTTGTCAGCTCGTCAGCTTCTTGATTCCCACCTATCCTCTTGTGGCCTGGGATTCAGTATAAATGGACAGTGAAAGTTCTGCATATTACTTTTAGGACTATGCGACTATGAGGTGCGCTCACCTTCACGACCATCTCGCAATCTATGTACATATGTACAAATTAATGCGTCTGCTTCAAAGTGTTGGGAACCACTTTATTTAAATTTAGAGTACTAGTAGGAGCTTACTTTGAGCATCTTGCGTACAAAATCTCCCGATGAATCTTAAGATTCCACAACTATTAGGCTAAAGTCAACCGATCACTGATCTTAACAGTCCATGTGTCTTTAAAAAAAATTCCAACCCTTGAATTGATTAACACTTAGATTAGAAGAACTACAAAATGCGTTAGTTACAAAACTAGTCCTTTTTAGCCAAACACCTTCAAATTACCAACCATGCAACTGGTAAAGCAATCGTGTGTGATTGTTTGTTGCATATAGTAAGCAGTGGGTAAGTAAAATGCGCGCGGATTCGAAATCAAAACAAGTTATAATGATGTGATTGTGTGACCCTTCCTTGCTTGCTGTATTGCTATGGTAGTCCTCAACCAAAAAAAAAAAAAAAAACTGGTTGGTCGATCGATGGATGCGTCGCTACGTTGATTCGTCTATGTCTACGTGATTATGACGATCGTCGTCACCGTCACCATCATCATCATGATCCTCACTAGTTACTTTCATGTCGGCGTATTTTGTTGTTATCAACAGGGAAGAGATATATGCACAAAAGCCAAGCGGACACGCATTTTAAGTGGCTTGGAAATGTATGTGTGTTTGTGAAAACTGTTTCTTAAATAGACAGGTAAAGCAACAAATACAATGTGCTAAGTGTGTATGTATTCAGGTGTGAGCGTTTGCTTGTGTTTGTTTGTTTACAGAGCGATTGATTGAGAGACGGACAGACCGACGGACGAACTTCGGATAGTGCTTAGAAATCGACGTAAAAAACCGCATTGTTTATACTCGTATGTATGTATATGCAGCAAAGCTACAATTTATGTTTGTGTTTTGAATAAGCAATGAAGAGCGAGCGTTTCACGTGTTCCTTTTTTTTTTAATCGATAGGTCAGTTTGTTGCTGTGTAATTTTACTATGGAAAATCGTTTCCTTTTGGTTTAACTGTAGTGAGTTTCTGTAACAAAATCGCGAAAATTTTCGATCAAAATGACGTCACATTAATACGTTCCACACTTTGTCACCACCTAAAAAGCAGGTGAGAATCTATCGATTGACGTCATTATGACGTCACTCAGGCGAAAAGATTGATAGAGTTCAGTTACAGAAACGCAGTGCTGGTATAGTAACTGCGTTCTATCATATACTTTATATACCTAGGAAGCAATTTGTTCAGATTTTTTTTTTTACCCAGGTGCGCCAACACATGCTTGGAGATCCACCTAGTTTTCCAAACGAATCCAATCTTTACACTTTCATTTTTGAAGGCGAGACTTGAAAAAGAATTCGGCCTCACTTTTATATAATACAACATCTGCATTTTTCTGTGGTTGTTAATTCTGCTAATTTTAACGCTTCGCCTTCCGTAAAAATACTGGCGACGTACATTGTTATTTCTCCAGAAAGAAATTCTAGTGGTTTATAGTTTTGCTGAAGAGGATTAGTGTTATATACGCGTCCGGCTAATTTGGACTATAGTTTTGTGATCTGGCAGACTCACTCGACCTGCCTGAAAAAGTCACTGTGTTTAGGGATGGGTACACCTTTCTAAAATTCTGCCAAGAATTCCGTTCTCCAATCGTTTTATGGCGCATATAACTAAATGTAAAAGTTTAAATTCACTTCTCATAACGACAGCTGGTTATAAAAACGTATTCAATTTCATTCGTGTATATATATATTTTTCTTTGCTTTTCTTTAATTATTTTTGATGTGTAAACATCTTTGCTGTAGCTACGAGTAATTTCGAAAAACAGGTAAAGTTTACGCGTAAACATGTAAATGCGTAAACGAGTAAATATGTAAATGCGTAAACCGTAAATGACCTTGGCATTGTCAGTGGTAGGTAGGTAGCTAGGCATGTACTTACAAATGCTTGCATGCATAGTCGTGCAAATGCAAATATCAGCAACAACAGCAACGAAGCGAAGCGAAGTTGTTGTTGCTGTTGTTTTCTGCAACAATGCGACAAATAGGCAAAATAAAAAGGGCCAACCTGTTTGAACATGTATGGATATGCATCTGAGCAATATTGGTATCAAATGAAAGGTTTTGAGCAGGACTTCGATATGAAGCTCTTTTAATTGTGACCCCTAGGCCGGGTCTCCAGATATGGGTCAAAACGAGGACCCGGATGATCCTTGAATGTTTCTGAGCAAAATTGGTATGCAATGAAAGGTTCTGAGCAGGTATTCTATACGGAGCTCTACTCTTTATGATTCCTATGTCGGGTCCCGAGATATGGGTCAAAACGATGACGCTGATGATCCTGGAATATTTCTGAGCAAAATTGGTATCAAATGAAAGGTTTTGAGCAGATCTTCTACACGGAGCTCTACTCTTTATGATTCCTATGTCGGGTCCCGAGATATGGGGAAATACGAGGACCTGGATGATCCTTGAATATTTCTGAGCAATATTGGTATCAAATGAAAGGTGTTGAGCAGGGATACTACATGGATGTCTATTCTTTATGATGTCTTGGTCGGGTCCCGAGATATGGGCCAGAATGAGGACCGGATGATCCTTGAATGTTTCTGAGCAATATTGGTATCAAATAAAAGGTGTTGAGCAGGACTTCTACACGGAGCTCTACTCTTTATGATTCCTAGGCCGGGTCTCCAGATATGGGTCAAACGTGGACTCTGATGATCTTGCATGTTTCTGAGTAATACAAAACAAAAGAAAATAAAAATTCAAAATTTAAAAACCAAAAACCAAAACAAAAAAAAACAACAAAATAGTAGCAGTCACAATGACAACAAAAATTACAAAAACGATAGTCGCATTTTAATCCATAGAAAACCAGGAAAAAAAGGAATAAGGAAAAGGGAATAAATATCCGATTTCGAAACTGTTTACACATCAATGTTCATGAATACTCGTTATTCACGCTTTAATTTTTTTTGTCTGCAGGAGCGATCGACCGTTTGGATTGTTGTGTACGGAAGTGCCAAACGACGACAAATTCAGCCCAAGTCAATTCGCGTATTTGCACTTAATGCAGGTTCTTTTCTAGGTACATATGTGTATGTATGTAGTGTGTTTAGTGTGCCACAGTGCGGCATTTCGGCTTACATATCTTGAGCCTTGCTTTTAGCGTTTGTTTATTATTCAGGTGCGATTATTTACGGTGCCATTGCAGTTAGTTGAGTTGATGAGTACGAATATGAATTTTATTGGCGCCGAAAAGAAAATAAAATCGATATAAATGTATTCTATGCATATAAATACTATAAGGATTTTGAAGATACATATACTCGTACTAATATACATACATATGTGGCCGCTGTGGTGCAGTGGGTAGAGTACTCGCCTGCTATGCCAGAGGTCTCGGGTTCAAACCACGGTCCGAGAAAACACCAAAACAATTTTTCTAATTAGTAAAAATCCACTGCCACTAACACTCGCGCCGTATGTTCTGCCTTCTCCAAGCTGGATAAAGAGGCTAAGAAAATGGGTTTGGCGGTTAACGAGGACAAGACGAAGTACCTCCTGTCATCACACAAAGAAACAGCACGCCTTGGCAGCCACGTCAATGTTGATAGCTACAAATTCGAAACTGTTAAGGACTTCGTCTATTTGGGAACCAGAATTAACACCAAGAATGATGTCAGCTATGAAATCCAACGAAGAATCACTCTTGCCAATAAATGCTACTTTGGACTAAGTAGGCAACTGAAAAGTAAAGTCCTCTCTCGACAAACCAAAATCACACTCTACAGGACGCTCATCGTTCCACTCCTCATGTACGGCGCAGAAGCATGGACTATATCAAAAGCAGATGAGATGGCGCTTGGATTATTCGAGAGGAAAGTTCTTCGTAAGATTTATGGACCTTTGCGCGTTGGCTGGGCGAGTATCGACGGATATTTAACGATGAGATGTACGAGCTTTACGCAGACACCGACATCGTTGGGTAGGTCATGTCGTGAGAATGGAAGAAGGCGCTCCGGCCAAGAAAGTATTTCTATCGAAACACGCTGAACGCAAAAGAAAAGGGAGACCTCCACTGCGTTGGGAAAAACAGGTGGACAGCGATGCTGCCTCCCTAGGTGTTCCCAAGTGGCGCCATGCTACGCGAAACAGAAGCAACTAGTAAACCCGGCCACGCGATGCTGTGGCTTTCAATTACACTGTGCGACAATTCGAGGGAGGAAGAGCACTTATTGCTACATTTAACAATTTTTTTGATTGCCATTTTAAATTTGACTTCCCCTTAACGCCGATATATGTATATTCTGCCATTTTTAAGCCCATAGATTCTTATTAATAAAATATAAAATTAAGCATATACATAATTACTGGTTATTTTTGTTTTCCGTCGACCTAGATTTTGTATACAAAGATTTTGTCCGAGGAGTCCCATATTAAAGTTTTAATGCGAATAATTTTCTACAATATTTTATCCATATAGCTACCTCCTAACTGTCTAACTTCTCTTTCTCTTACCCTTTCCCTTTTATTTGCGCTTCCTCTTCCCTTTATCCATTTTATTTTCCGTACTCTTCCGTCTTTAGCTTCCTTTCCTTCGCCATTTCTATTCCTTTCATTTTCCCCTCCCCTTTCTTTTTATTACAGGGCAAGACCTTTCATGACACTTAAAATTTGAAAACCGGACAAACTGTAGCGTAAAAATTAATTTTTGAACAGATAGCAAATCGTTTTGTAAAAATCTTAATAAATTACTAATTTTCAGGCCAAGCATTTTCATATGCCCGGCAAAGCCATTTCAAACTGTGGAGTAAAAATAAATTTTGGAACAGGTGGCAACCCTCTTTGTAAATATTATGATAAATTACTAATTTTGAGGCAAAGCACTTTCATATGACACCTCAAATCTAAAATTCAAACAGAATATAGCGTAAAAATTAACTTTTGAACAGGTGACAACCCTTTTTATAAAAATTACAATAAGTTACTTATTTTCATGCAGGGCCCTTTCATATGACACCTCAAATTTAAAAATCAAACAAACTATGGCGTAAAACTGAATTTTTGAACAAGTGGGAACCCTTTTTGTAAAAATGGTAATAAATTATTCATTTTCAGGCCAAGCATTTTCATATGCCCGGCAAAGCCATTTAATATGACACTTTATATTTAAAAATCAAACTGTGGAGTAAAAATAAATTTTGGAACAGCTGGCAACTCTCTTTGTAAAAATTATGATAAATTACTCATTTTGAGGCAAAGAACTTTCATATGACACCTCAAATCTAAAACTCAAAAAGACTACAGCGTAAAAATTAAATTGTGAAGAGGTGGCAACCCTTTTTATAAAAATTAGAATAAATTACTTATGTTCACACAGATCCCTTTCATATGACACCTGAAATTTTAAAATCACACAAACTATAGCGTAAAACTGAATTTTTGAACAGGTGGCAACCCTTGTTGCAAAAATTGTAATTAATTACTAATTTCCAGCTCAATCCCTTTCATATGGTACCTGAAATTTATAAATCAAGCAAACTATACAGGACAATTAAATTTTTAAACAGGTGGCAACCCTTTTCAAAAAAATTAAAACTTCCTGCACATCTACTGGTCAAGCCCTTTCATTTGACACCACATTCTCGAAAATCGGTATAACAGTGTAAAAGTTATGGTGTTTACAAAAAATCGCTTAGCGTATCTATATATTAATAGGCTAACATTTTTTCCATACAAACAATTGCCAGGCTGTTTTGCACATTTAACATACTCATATCCACATAAAATTGATATGGATGTGTTCGTATGAGTGAGGAGCAGTGCATAGGCATATAATTTTTTCTATAAATTATTTAATTTCTTTATAATTAATAAATAAAATTTTTAGTTAAGATAAATAGATATCGTAAACGTGTTTACAAATATCCTAAACACAGTTGAAGAGTCGCTTTAATTTAAAAGCGCTCACCACCGGGCCTACCTTCCTAGACCTGCCTTGATTTTGACGATGATTTCGCGTCGGACCGTGATCAAAGGGCAAATCAGTGGTGCGGTACAACTGGAATTTGGAAAGTGTTGCTTATCTCCGCGAAAAGGAATAATTTGTGTACCAATACAAAGTTGAAAAAATAAATTGCATGGTCGAATTTCGACCACCGGCGATACTAGTATATATAAAGATTGGCGCGCTCTGTTGGACTCGGCCAGAATCGTCTAGACGGTTAAGCGCCAATCAAGAAGAAGAAGAGAAGTAAAAATCCAATTATTGGGTTTTTTAAGAGCAGCGGTCACCTCTCGGCAGTGAGCGGCATACCCTCCGAGTGTATTTCTGCCATGAAAAAAGCTTCTCATACAAAAATGCATTCGCCGTTCGGAGCCGGCATAAAACTGTAGGACCACCCAATTAGTAGTAAAAACAAAAAGGAGCACACCTCGAATTGGGAGAGAAGCTCGGCCATAAAACTCGTCAGAGTTATAATAGCGCCATTGTATTATATTATTATATTATATTATATGTACATATGTACTATTGTATTATCGATTTTAAGCATGGCGTTTGTCACTTCGACTCTGGGGATTATTCACGTAAATGATTGTAAACGATTTTTTTCCACTTACCCCCAACGATTATTACGAAGTTTAGTTCAGCTTATCAGTAGATTTTCTTTTACATACGATCGCTAATGCTAACTTTCAAAGCGAAAAAGGACCTGCCTACTTCAAGGCAAATGAGCATTTTCTCCAACGGCCGCGGCTGTAATCCCTACATATATGTGCAGGCTAATGTCGCCCCCAATCCATCTTGGGCCGTAGTAATAATGCTTTTACTCAAGATTTCAGATATTTGACATTAATTTGTGTGAACCAAGTTTGAAAATTTGAGTAAAAGTTCTGAAATCTAAACCAAAAGCAAATGCTTGGCCTTTATTAGTATGAACATTTGTTTAATTTCCACTTGCTTGAGTTATACATACATAAAAAATTTGTTATGTTTATGGTTATTTTCGGGCCCAGGAAAGCAAATACACAAACCACAACAGTAGTACAACATTTAACCGACAGGTGGCGCGGTAACAACTAGTACGATAGCGACTACACAACATGCATGATGTGGGCAATTTTTAAAGCGCAATTCAATAACAATTTTAATACATTTTTCATATGTATGTATGTATTTATGATATCTTTGCATTATTTTTTATTTAATTTTCCAAATTATATTTTAATACGTATAACAATAATGTAAAACCTAAAAAATTCTTAATTTCCCTAACAAATCCACCACGAATCGCCGCTTCTGAGTTGAGTGAAAAATTGACACAAAGCAAAAGTGATGAAAATAAAAGCGATTGGCAACGCTATTCTCGCTCGCACGCCACTTCGTATGCACTTGGCAACGCAGTCACGAGTGGATTCTAGTGATGGGCGAGTCCGAGATGTTTAGACAATCGAGAGAATCGCCATCGTTGCAACATCACAATCGAGTCAAAAGGTGACTCGCTCCTCGACCGCACAATCGAGATGTTTTTGCGATTGTTTCGAGTCGGCGAGTCGGAGGTTGTTTCGATGACATCTCGACTACACAAGCGAGATGTTTTTGCGATTGTTCCGATTCGGCGGGCCGGCTGTTGTTTTGATGATATGTTTTAGTTGATAAAATAAACTGAATGAGGTTTGTTGATAAAGAAAGTAGGATTTTTAATGGAAGTGAGGCAAATACATAAATAAATTAACCAAATTGAAAAATATGCTACACATAGACGCCGCATTATTGCAATCCCAACAAAAGAGTGGCGTGCATAATAATAATAATTAATTATTTAAACATTAATAAATTTTCTGAAGTGAGACGCTTATGAAACAAATGAATTTTACGAGTAGCAACAACGGCAATAGATTTGTACCACTCTGTATGTTTTGTAAAGCAATTTTAATATTCAGGCGGTAACAACAATTATTATCTATTTTTTGCAGCGAGTCCGAGATGTTGTAGGGTTGCTTTGAAAACGAGAGGAATCGTTGGCGAGTCCGAGATGTTTTAGCGATTGTTTCGACTGACGGCCATTTACGACTTGACTCGAATACGAATGAAAACCATCGAGAGCATTCGAGATGTTTCAACAATCGAGAGAATCGAATAAAACATCTCGGACTCGCCCATCACTAGTGGATTCTCAGTACAGAATAAAGAAAATTTGCAAACGGCGGAGACAGAATTCGTAAACAAAATTTACTTTAAGGTTTTAATAAAATATATTAATAAATAAAAAAAATTATGTGAAAGTTGTGCTAAAGCTGTGCATTATTAATATAAATGAAAATTTCTGCCTGCAAAACAAATGGAAATTAAATAAAGAAAAAGTGAGAAGAAAAAAGTGTGCGGTGAGTGAATGAATGCGGGTTGGAGAAGACCAATAAGAAAAGTAAAGCAGAAAAAAAAAAAACGAAAAAAAATATTCCAATTGGATTGAAAGTGTAAGAATAAATTCTTTTTTTTTCTAGTTTGTTGTTTGTTTGTTTGTCAAGGTGTGTGCCGTGGTCGGTGGTCGTTGCGGCGTTAATGGCCCTCAAGAGCGACCTGCTCATTGATGTTGGTACGGCCAGAGAACGTAGATAGTACTATCTACGTTCTCTGCTGTGAGGCTGCTTTGGCCAGTTGATAGTTTTCTAGCCGTAGTAATCCTGTAATGGAAAAGGATGCGCTGCATTTGTTTAATTTAAAAGTTTATTCGTATGTACATAAGTTTGTATGTATGTAGGTATGTATGTTTTTCCGTTGTGTACTTGCTTTGGGCGGGGTGGAAATGTCAAGGAAATTCCATGTAAAAACGCTCATATGAGTGTCATTGTAAGGTAAAAAAAAAACGAGATATGAAAGAAAGAAATGTACACGAAAGATGTAAGAAACGTAAAAGTGTGAAAAATAAGTGATGAAAAATTTGGGAGAAAAAGCAAGCTTAAAGTGGAGACTCAAGAAGTGAATGCTCAATGAAAAAAGAAATGATCAACTGTTGTCACCGCCCTTTGGTTGGTGGAAAGCTATTTCCCAGCAAACCACAATTCACGTGCCCAAGCGATACACATACATGTTGTGTTAAGCGCAACTGTTGAGGAATGCTTTGTTGTGCTCTCCCAAAAAGATGGAAAATATTGAAATTCCAAGGGCAAATTGATTAAAGCCATAACCTTTCTGGTATTTCTTATGAAGTAAATTTTTATCGGGTAACTTTTTTGGTCTAGCTTTACCTACCTAATTATTTACTGTTCACTGACATTCGACTGCCTCTCTCAATGGTATACATACATAAACATATTCTTGTGAATCGAATGAACAAATATTAATTTTCGTAAATTCTTGCTCCCAGAAATGTGAAAGAACTGTTGCTTTGCGTGAAAACTTATATACGCATGCATGCCTTACTGGGTAATATATGCACATTCATATTTACATACATATATTCATATATAACGCGTTTGTTATTAGTGTAAATTGCTGCTCTAGTGTCATTATTATTCTCGGAGTGGCTCAGAGCATATGATTTATTAATTAGTTGTTACAGGGTTAAAAGTGATGCAACTAACCCAGCTTACTGCAGATAAGCAAACAAACCACTTGTGCCTCTGCAAGTACTATCTATCTGCATATACATACATACATACATAGGTACATATGGGCATTGCATTTTACTTAGAAATTCATGAAACTTTTCAAGGTGCTAATAGGCACTATCTCAAATTAATCTCATATCCTTGCTGCTCTCATTATACAAGTGGGATGTTCTCTCCGCATTACATTACATTCTCTTTGGCTTGTTGTGTATGTGTGATTTTTCGCTCAGTTTTGGGCGAGTCTCCGTGTTGCCGGACTAACTGTCAAAATGAAATTGTGAACAAAATGTGCTTTTAATGTGTTGTATAAAAATTTATTAATCGAAAGGTTAAAGATGTGAATGGATTTGAAATAAGAAATGGAATCAACTTTTGATTGTCCTTGCCACTGGATCATATGGGATTGTAATTGTAGTATCGAAGTATGTATATACACATATATATGCGTTAAAAAAAATTAATGAATGAAAGAGTGTAAAGGTGTGAAAAAAATAGCAAACCTTTGAGAGTATCCTGTCACTAGATAATATGGGATTGTAATTGTGTTGTGGAAATGTATATTTGTGTTAAAAATTATTGAATGAGTGTAAAGGTGTGAACGTACTTACTAAAAATAAATGGCAAAACCTTGAGAGTATCCTGTCACTAGATCATATGGTAAAAACACTTTAGCTTCGGCTAGTCAAATTCCTTTCCGAATATGGTAAATGGGCTATGTAAGAAAAACGTTCCATCAAGTTGCACAGCAGCGGATTAGAACGTAGCAGATTAGAAAGTTTGAATAATGCTCGACGTTAAGATACCATGATGCGACGAGTAAGGATCATACAACCTTTTTCATATCGGACGTTGAGCTGTACGATGTCAGAGCTTAAAAGGGATTATAAGGATATATAGAGGTCTTCAGCTTTTCAAGGTCAAATTTATGGTATGGATCGATAGAGCTGAGGTGTTAAGTCGTAAATCTTGGCGCCTGAAACCGAGCTACTTCCCCCATTCGAGGCGTGATTTTACATGGTTGGGGTTTAGTTATAAAATTTACTACATTGAATTTTTGGTTATGGCCGGTGTCGCGGGTTGAACCCGCGAACTCTGGCATAACAGACAACCACTCTACCTACTACACCACAGCGAAAGCCAATCCAGTTTTCTTTCCTACTCCCCAAAGAAATACGTTAGAACTCTTCCCGTATTTTCAAACTTTTTCATAAAAAAAATTTTACACCCTCCTGGGCGTTAAATTTTGCTCGCCTTTTTTGCCAAGTTGTCATCAAAGCGGTTTTAAATGAGATAAAATAAATTAAAAATATAAATCAACTTTATTCATCAAATTGTTAAAAATACGAGCATCAACACTTAAATTTTGAAATGTGATGACAGGAGTGTTGGCGATAGAAGGCTTTGTCTGGAGGGTGGGAGGCGAAAAAGTGTAAATTATGAATTACTCATTGACGGCGTTCACAGGTGACGGTACAGCGTGTACATATAGACAGTACAGGTATGCTGAAATCGCATCAGACGCAAACAATTGTTGTGTGATAAGTTTATACATATATATTTACTATGTAGAGTAGAGTTGATGCTTATCAGCAGGAATCCACTTCCGATTGAAAATTCATTTCTTTCATAACACAGTTCCTTCCGTCGCAATCATCCGGCAGCAGCCAAGCTAAAGTACATGATGTGTAAAAACAGATAAATGTGTGTAACAGTACCACCGTATAGTCTATTGTTGCTGTCACACTTTTTCATTGCCACAATTTTTGTTGCAGTTGAGTTTTGAGTTTGTTGACTTTTGAATGTTTTTTGTTTGCCACCACTTTCCACTAAATATATTCCTTTGTTTGCGGTGTGCGATAAAAATGATGCAAAGGGTTATGTCTCCAGGGAAATTGAGCTGGAACCACAGTCACATATACACATTTAAATACATATGTATATTTTTAAATTTTTAAAAGCTTCAAAGTTTTAGAAACAAACTTTTTGATTGACATATTCATAACTCAAAGGGATGTGCTACATTCTTTTGTTTCGGCAATGGAGCTAAAATGGTAATGAATTTTTCTTGATGCGCGTAAACGGTATGATATTTTTAGATACATATGTAGGTGAAAATGCCACTCATTTAAACAATGTATAGGTGTCGAAGTTTACTTCTGACAGATAAATATAGTTAAAAAATTAAGGGATAAGATTTTGTATGTAAATTTGGCTAATTTTTCTTTCATTTGCAAACATAGCTTTGAAAATTATTCACAATGTTAATACGTATTACAATTTCTAAAGTGCCTAGAAAGGTTACAAACTTTTCACAGAACGATGCCAGCAAAGTCTTTCTACAGGTGCTGAAGATGTAGTTGGAGTGTTCGATCGCTCAAATATTTTCCGAACTGTGGGATGCTATTTTAGGTTTCTCTAGACATGCCACTATCGCACAAAACTTTACAAAATTCCATTTCCATTCCATGCGCGCTTTCAATGGGTTCGCTAGAATCAGTGCTTAAATTAATTAATTTTGAAGATACATATTTTAAAAATGTTTTTTTTTCACTTCATTTACCTTGGCAGCTATCGTCTCCAAAATCAAACACATTCTGTAAATTTGAAGTGGTAGGCTCCACAAAATTTGACGCTTCGTAACAACAGCGGCAACTATGGTCTCTACAGACGTAATTTTCATCGCTCTACATTTTTTGTATTATTTATTCTTAATTTCATCAACTAATATTCGGAATTTTTAACTCGTCAAGCGTTATAAATCATGTATAAACTCTATTGAATTGTTAATTTGTGAACGGACCGCAAATATCGTTTAGATCGTTAAATCATTCTTCTGCACGTGTTAAAACGCCATCTACATATACATATATATGTTTGTACGTGTATCCCTGTGAAGCATTAACACTGTGTGAATACTAATTTGCATCGTATTCTTTATCAAAATGGATGACTTTTGCGGCAAATGCAATAAAATGTTCGCAAGAGCTGGATCGGATGTGGTTCCATGCAATGGTTTTTGCAAGAAAATATTCCATCGGGCCTGCTGCAAAGGCGTGTCCGAATATGACTTCAAGCTATTAAAAATAAATCGTCACCTACTCTACCTTTGTGAAGACTGCGTCGACTTGCCTGAAAAAATTGGAAATTCTCTTGACGCAGCAGCATCGAATCATAAGTTCTTGTTTGATCTTTTTTCTAAAGCTTTCGAAAATAAATTCAGTGAACTGTCGAAACAATTTCAAGATTTAAAGGACCTAGTTGCTTCATCTCTATCATGCAACAAAAAACCAAATGCGAATAATCTAAATGATAAAACTATCAGTGATCTTAATGCCAATAACCTAAACGTCGGCAGTGCTGGCCCTCATAACACTGGACCTATCACCACCCCGCAAATAGCATCGTCACACCCGCCACCAAACAGGAATGCAGTGGCTACATTATCCAGTTGCAGCGCTACGGCATCGACGCCTGTCACAATCCGTATTGCAGATGATACTACTGTTTGCGATGTGCATGCAACTTATAAAGATCCACTGCACCCGAAGGCTGGCTCTGTCCCTGGTGATATCATAAAATCGCCGAAGACGTCAGTCCACCCATCTGCTGATACTCACTTGGGCAACAATAACGCATCCTGCAGCAAGAAAAACAAAAACAAAAGTAACATAACGGTGGGCTCAGCAGCTGCTGTCGCCATACCGTCGAAGTCTCCAGACGTCAACAGTGGCGCACGCGTAGTAAAACACATAAGCAGCTCTGACGTGCTTGTTCTGGGTACAAACCCCAACAAGGAGCTAGATGTTGCCGATCAATTGCAATGGATTCATTTATCGTCATTTAAACCATCCGTTAATGCTGAGGATATAAAAAATTATGTCTCTAAGCACTCAGGCGTCGCATCTTCCCGTTTAGCCTGTTACAGACTAGTAAGGAAAGGAGTGGAGGAAACTACCCTTACCAAGGTGAATTTCAAGCTAGGCATATATTCATCAGACTTCGACAGGGTATTAGATTCCTCTATTTGGCCCGCAGAAGTAAGGGTTCGGCCTTTTAACAATAATTTTTTTCGAACAACGGGCGACCCCCCCACCACTCGTTAACTGATAATGCTAATATTGAATCGCGTAAATCTGACCTCTTGCTTTATTTCCATAACGCTGGTGGTTTGCGGACTAAAACAAACTCTCTCTTTCAATCTGCAGCGGCGCATGATTTCGACATAATAATAATTGTGGAGACATGGCTTACACCCGATTTTTTATCAACTGAATTATTTGATGGATACTACCATGTTTATCGTAATGATCGGACCCTGGAGCACGGTACAACCAGAGGCGGAGGCATATTGGCAGCTATCTCATCGTCACTTTTAAGTCGTGAAGTCAAACTCCCACTAGTTAGATCTGAAATGGAACAGATGTGTATTGCTGTTAATATCGGTAGTGTTCCCGATACGGGTATAAATGAAATATTTTTCTGCATTAGTTACATTCCACCAAATAGTCCAGATGAAATCTATAAGCTGCATATAGACAATATAAGCTCTCTCACCAGCTCACTTCAACCATATCAAACCGCGAGCGTTATTGGTGATTTTAATATAGGTGACGTTCAGTGGATTTATAATAGCGAGGATAAATATTTTACACCATTTAATTTGAAATCCCATTCTGAATCATTGTTATGCGACACGTTGTACTCCTTAGGCCTGTTTCAAATTAATGGCGTACCGAATGACCTCAATAGAATACTAGACTTAGTTTTTATGAATAATGATATGGCATTTAATTTATCAAAATGCAACATACCACTAACACGCGAATCCATCCATCATAAAGCGATTACCATTCAGTTGTCTTTCTTTAAATTTAATTGGGACTCAGAAGTTGAGGAGCAATCTTATTGTTTCTCAAAAGCAAACTATCCAGCCCTTAATCAGCTTTTTGATGTGGTAAATTGGGAAACTCTACTAACTGATTTGGATCTGCATAATATGTATAGAGAATTCAAATCCATAATAGAGGAAGGGCTGAACCGCTTTGTCCCTATTTCCAAGCGAAAGAGATCTTTCAACTTACCGTGGCACAGCAGAAGACTTCTAAGGTTAAAAAACTTGCGAAACAAAGCACACGCGAGGTTTAACAAAACCAATACATGCGCGGATAAAGACTCCTTCGTAAAGCGTCGTAATGAATACGAGTGTTTATCAAAGTTCCTATACAAGAAATATTTAAATTCATTAGAAGCCAATATAAAGAATAATCCCAAATCTTTTTGGTTATTTTATAACAGCAAGCGGAAAACAAATGGAATTCCTAAATCAATTGAGTTTAACGACTCAGTCGCTTCCTCTGCTCAGAGCGCCTGCGAGCTCTTCGCAAAGTTTTTCGGATCAGTGTTCGGTAGTTTTGATAACGCAACAACATCAACCACGTATCACTCCCTGCGACAAGTCGTCAATATCGCAAAATTTTCAGTAACTGAAGATCAGGTTTTCGAATCTCTCGCTACATTAGATAGTTCAAAAGGGGCAGGATATGACTTACTACCCAGCTCATTCCTAAAAAACTGTGCTAATTCCATTTGTGTGCCACTCACTATCATATTCAACAAATCTCTCAATGAGGGATTAGTCTTGGATGAATGGAAGTTTGCTTTCTTATCACCAATTTACAAATCTGGCTTAAGGAACTTAGCCAATAACTATCGTCCCATTGCAAAGCTTTCAATTATACCAAAAGTGTTAGATAAATTAGTTAATGATCAGTTGTTCAATGCTTTTAAATGTCATATTGTTACAGAGCAGCATGGGTTTTTCCCGGGAAGATCTACCAGCACCAATTTAGCGATTTTCACTAATTTTGTGATAAACAATATCGAGAAGGGGCACCAAGTCGACGCCCTCTACACGGATTTTGTCAAAGCCTTTGATAGCCTCAATCATCTTCTGCTACTTAAGAAGCTAGAAACACTCGGTGTTCATTCAAAAGCTCTTGAGTGGTTAAATTCTTACCTATCGAACAGAAAGTTGATTGTCAAAATCGGAAACTGCTGTTCTGATCCTATAAAAGCCACTTCGGGCGTCCCTCAGGGCAGTCACCTCGGACCTCTGCTATTTTCAATTTTCATCAACGACATACAGAACGAGCTAAAGTTCTGTAATTTCTTAATGTATGCTGATGACATAAAGGTTTTTCTGAAAATTAAAGAGCCTAGTGACCTCGTTAACATGCAATCCGATATTGCTTCGCTAGTGTCTTGGTGTGACCGAAACAGCCTAAAACTGAACTTTGACAAGTGTAACATTATCTCTTTCTCGCGGAGCAACTCTGTTATTCATCACAACTACTTGTTCAACGATCTAGACGCATTCAACCGCCAAACTATTGTAAAGGATTTAGGAGTTTACTTAGATTACAAACTCAAGTTTGATTTTCATAGAGAATATGTGATATCCTCGGCAAACTCTAAATTAGGCTTCATCAAACGCAACTCTAGGGACTTTCGCGACCCTCTCACTCTAAAAAGTATCTTCACCTGCCTAGTAAGATCCGTAGTTGAGTACGCCGGCGTCAATTGGGACCCCAATACCGAAATCCATTCCCACAGAGTAGAGAGCGTTCAGCGACGGTTCACAAAATTTGCCCTCAGGCGTCTTTACTCAGTCGACGATATGCCAACCTATGAGCTGAGGTGTAGGATTCTCAATTTATCTAATCTCGCAAGCAGAAGGAAAATGAATGGTATTCTCTTTATTAAGGATATCTATGACGGAAAAATAAACTCTCCAGAGCTTCTTACTCTTTTACCGTTTCATGTGCCGGGAGTTTCTTTAAGAGAGCACTATATCTTCTATTGTAAGACGCATAAGACGAAATATGGTGGGAATGAACCTATACATAAGTTCACATCGCTTTGCAATTCCATCTGCAGCATTTCAGACCTTGACTTGAGTAGGCCATGTTTGAAAAATAAGTTAATCGAATTGATCTGTAATAATGTATTGTGATTATTTTATTGTTGTATCAAACTAGTTTCTTTTTTTTTTTTTTTTTTTTTTGTTTTTATGCTCTCGAAGCAGTAATAATTGATTCTTGTATTCTGTGAATATCTATGTATATATCAATGTAAGAGCATTGTATGATGAATCTGTGAGGGCTGAGCCTGGTAGATTGCTGAATAAATAAATAAATAAATAAAATTGTACTTCATGGCATACAAAATTTGGCACATATCCTGCTCCGTTCGTCCAGTCATGGAAGTTATTGGCTTTATCCACTTCAATTTAAAATGCGGATGAGTCATAGCAGCGACAATAGCTTCATGACATTTCTCGCCAATAGAAAAAAACTCCTGTAAGCATCGAAGTAAACTATCATGGATAGCTGACAGAGGTTTAGACAAAAATTAAAATTCTTCCTGCTTCAGTTTGTCCGTCTCTACTTTCAAAGTAGTTAATGATGGCATTAACATACCGAAGTAATTGTTAATATCACATTTAAAAAAAAAATAAAGTAGTTATAAAAATAAAGTATATTACCCTGTAAATAGTCCAATATTGTGACGAAGGGCACGTATTCCTCTACTTACGCCAAGTCAGTTGCATTGAGCCGTGATATCTGCAACTCTGTGTGCAAGTCATTTAGTATTTGCTCCTTTGACAAAATTTATTGCACAGCGTCATAGCGCGAGTTCCACCGCTTGTCACCAGGCGTTTCCAGAGACTCTTTTCTTTAAATAAAGTTTTTAGTAACTCTAAATTGTTTGATTTGATTGCTAAATGTAAAACAGGTGTATAATTTGCTCTGCCCCAACATACGCTTGATCACTTCAGACGACTTTGGTCTATTCGCCTTTTTCCAAAGAGCATTACTTTTAAAAAAAACTTTAAATTATATTGTTGCGTTAATAAAAAAAAAAAATAATTTAATATACTTGGTGCATATCTACGTTTTGTTGTATGTTGTGGACTGTACTTTGCGCCTTTATAGCAGCAAAAAAAACTGTTGTCGTAATTAAATTAAGAGTGTGACTGGTGTGCCTGGACAGCGTTACTGTAGGACAATCCGTCAAATCGGAAAAATTGCCATCGTCGCAGGTATCTTCACTATAGTCAGTGTCTGGTTCTTCTTCACTATTAGATTCAGTTCCATCTTCCGTAACTTCTCTTTCAGACCTTGTAATCTTTAAAAAAAACTTTGACAAACCTAAATAGATAGTAATTGTGTCTGGATAGCGTTACTGTAAGACAATCCGCCAAATCGAAAAAATTCACATCATCCTCATCGCCATCTTACCAGGTATCTTCACTATAGTCAGGTTCTTCTAGATCATTAGATTCAGTTGCAACTTCTGTTTCAGATTTTCAAATTTGAAATAGATAGTAATCGTGGTTTATTTAATTTGTTATGTCCGCAACGCGTTCATCATAAGTATGGGAATCAGTAAAACGTTTGTAAGCCAATGCAACTCACACCCTTTGTAAATCATTATCCACCCAATGACATGTATACCCGGAAAAGCTTTTTATGCCTTGCATGCCTTTCTTTGACCATAAATCCGCCGTAATATAAAAATATTTTCTTGTCCTAATTACTTCTCTATTTTATTTATTTTTTTGTCCTGCGACCAGGAGCACTCAGATTTACACGAGGATTAAATTTGTCTCTGAATTCTGGGTTTTCGACTGCAGAAAAGGGAATTGAGGGTGCCCAGTGTATGGTATGTAGCAATGTGGTGTACTTCCTCCGCCTGGCATAAGAGGTGCAGTGTACCCACCTCAGGCGGAGAAGCCAACAGAGTTGGATATGGCTACTGCCTTTGCTTGAAGTATATATTTGGGAGGAGGAAGGGCTGCTGCGCAAGACAATAAAGATTGACACTCTTCCAAAAATGGCATCCCATGAGTTAGGGATGCTGGGGGAGGAGGTGTCCAAGTTTGGTGTTCATCCAACCAATCAGGCGTGCAGGGAATTTAGAGAAGCCACCTCATCCCGAGCCCAAAGTTTTAAACAGAATCAATCGCTGGGCGAGTTTTCGCCTGGTGCGGCGATGACATTTGTTTGCGAATATAGCCCAGCGAATATTTCCATATGCATAATTTTATAATCACGATGCTTCCTTAACTTTTCCATTGACTCCTCTCTTCTGTCCATATTTTAAATTTTTTCTGCATCAAAAAATTTATATATTTGTTTTGTTGCATTTTTTTTATCAAGTTGCAAATAATTTATACAGGACAGGCACGCTATCGCCAACCACTATACTAGTGGTTAGTGGTTTTCCATGAGCGGAATTATCTGGCTCTTAGGACCATTTCTAAGCTGATGCTAGGGCAAGGGATTTGCCTGGTTAAACGACCCTCTGGATACCATTTGTTTGGCTGTGTTATTTTATTAATAGTTTACACGTGTCATCTAGCCTAACTTATTTGGCACTCCTCAGCCTTGAGAGTTCGTCTGCTTTATGTACAATTTTCTTCGTTGACTCTATGATCCGGCCATTGGCCATTTCCTGTAGGTATTAGCTGCAAGTTGATGGGAACCAAGGATTGTGAAGGTCACTTGCCCTATGCCAACTGCAGCTTCCATAAGTGCACGATACTACAAGGTCTGGAAACTATCGCAGTGATAAGGTGGCCTTAAATATGGTTGTATACATAAGCTTTTAAAAAAATCGCTCTCAAGAAATCGGTGTAAATGGAAACGTTTCCTTGACCGGCAAAATATCAATTTGACTCCACGCTGTATAGCAACAGCTCATCACAGAAAAAGTCGGCAAAATACTTCTTATATTAACCTTATAATCTTTTGCGCCACCGAACCACGATGCATCCTACATCCATTAAACACAAACATCAAAATTTTGTTTGTTTATTTATGAACGAATTAAAAGTTTTTATCCGTCTTTAACTTAATTGAATTGTGTATAACACACATATTATAATCCAATATTCTCCTACGTACATACATAAATTGCTATTCTATAACTTTTTTCTCTTACATGTTCCTCTAGATGTGCAATATTTTTTCTGGCATCAACAGCAACACCAGCAACTTAGTTGTAAACCCCAAATCAACAAGAGCACAAACTTTTCAAGAAACACAAATGCAAAGACAAGACAGTAGTGTGTAGTATAACCTAGATAAATAGGAATAAGTGTCGGCATATAGTGGAATATACATCATAGATTTGGCAAGCGAGCGAGAGACGACAAGAGACGTATGTATACAAAGTGAGGCGAATGCGGGTGTAGCGACTAGTTGTAGCAAAAGTTGAAGACATGCACCAGTAACGAAAAAAGCAGGCAAAGCTGTCAATAATTGATGATTTGAGCAATTGTTGCTTGTTACTAAGCCCATTTGAATATTGCGAAGAAATATTTCGGAACAAAAATCCGCCACAACAAAAACAACAACGTAAAAGCAAAAGTTTGCTTGATAAATATCTATTCCTCTGCTCTTGCGGCGTGAAAATCGTAAAAGGCGGTGCTAAAAAGGAATTGCTGCTTAAAATAGTTCCAGTTCAGCGCAGCGTAGTAAAGCAGAAATAACATAGAGCGCTCTAGATAGCAGTAGTAGGGAGTTTAAAAACAAATCAATCATAACGCAAGAAAACGTATTAAAAATGGCGGAAGATGAAATTTTGTTTGATGACGTTTACGAATTATGCGAAATTATTGGCAAGTAAGTTGCAAATGCTTTAAGCTGCTTCATTTGTGAATTATTTAATTTGTCTTTTTTGTTGTTGTTGTTGTTTTGCATTAATTTCTTCTATTTCATTGTTGTTTTCCTAGGGGTCCATTTTCCATAGTACGACGCTGCATACATCGAGAATCAAATCAACAGTTTGCTGTGAAAATTGTTGATGTGGCAAAGTTTACAGCGAGCCCCGGACTGAGCACAGCTGGTAAGCTTAATTTGCTAGTTTAATTGCACAATTTTATTTTCTATTAGTTTTGTGTGAAATTTTTAATAATTTTGTGTGGCATAAATAAAACAATACAACATTTGTATGAAATTTTTGCTTGTTTAAAACTAAAAGCTTATTTTAAAAAAAATTCCCTAAAGGAATTAATTTAATTATTTTTTTTTTGTAAAATGGTTAGTTTGCTAACTTTTTCATATTTTTCATATATAGAAAGTGTTTTTGAAAAATTCCCTTGCAGAGAAATTTTTGGGAAATTTTTTATTTCAATATTATTTCCTTAGTTTTTAGTCAATTTGGCAATTTTTTTTATACTTTTCCTTATTTCAACAAAAAAAAAAAACACAAATAGCGTAATAATTTGTATGAAAGTTTTGCTTGTTAAAAACTTAAACGCTAATTTTACAAAAATTTCCCTTAAGTTTTTTTAATTATTTATTTTTTGTTAAAATATTCAGTTTGATAACTTTTTGGTGTTTTCCATACATAAAAAGTGTTTTAAGAAAAATCCCACTAAAGTAAATTTTAGGGAAATTCTTTATTTCAACATCATTTTGTTGGTTTTTAGTCAATTGGGCAATTTTTTTGAAACATTTCCTTATTTCAAAAACAACACAGGTTTGGCATTTTTCATATAAAAAAATGCGTTTTAAAAAAAAAAATCCCACTAAGGGAAATTTTTATTTCAACGTTATTTTATTAGTTTTATTCGGTTGTGTAATTTTTCTTAAACTTTTCCTTACTCAAACAAAAAAAAGCAGGTTTTACAAAATTTCCCCTGGTAATTTTTTTTTTTACACAATTTCCCCTATATATTTTTTTTTTGGAAAGTAGTTAATTTTTACTAAACAATAGCCGTTTTCGATTCACAATTTCTCTGCTCGCTGCCAAATTTATATGAGAATGGTAGCGAGCAGAGGGAAATTTTTATCGAGCAGTTGGCGAGTATGGCTACTACTCATTATGGGTTCGAACATTTTTGTTGGATCCGACCTCGCTTGTTCGATAGCGAATCGAAAACGCCAAATGTTGCAGAATTTTGAAAACAGATTAGCGGCCCTTTTGGTCTTCTGCTTTGCGCACTCGTTGATGACACCCTAAATGCTATTTTAATGGGATTTCCCAAAGAAGGACGCTTCAGTGAGAACTTGTTGCATATTCGTAGGCGTATTTTTTTTTACTTCTGAGAATACATTCTAGAATATTTTAACCCTCTATCGAGCTTCTAAATGTTTTTAATATGGACTTCCGAGAAAGAACACCTTAATAAAAATGTGTTGCATATTTCAAGGCGACATAGACATTTGGCTTTTTTCTTTGACCTTTTGCATTCATCGCAAGAGAAATGAGTGTAAAAACACAACACAAATTAATAGTTCTACGCGTCCGGTTAATCTTAACTTTATTTTTGTTACCTGAGAGACCCTCTCTACCCTTCTTGAAAAGTAAATTTCTTCGCGACTGGATCCACCTTATCACGTGCCTTGGCCATGACGCGGTGCGGACTAATTAGGCGCCAAATAAAACAAAAATACACTCCATACATTTAAAACAAACATCTGCGAATCTAATAATCGTTGCCGCTGGAATATGTTTTTTTTTTATTCATTTATCATACAAACCTACAAATATTATATTTCATTTATAATTCGCATGGTTTTATTTTGCCACATAATGATGCTTTTCGCTTTTTGATGACTTGTTTAGCGCCGGAGGAGAGTGCGAATTGATTGGCTGCTGGTGTAATAAATGTGCCATTTCAAGCCTATTTCAAGGCACATTAGGCGCATGAAAAATCTACACACACATTTGACTAATGTTATTTGGAATTGCAATTTTTTGTTTGCTTGTGCTTTTATGTTGTTGTTGTTTGTGTGCTGTGTTGTAATATAAAATACTGACAAACTCTACAAAAATTTATAATTACTTCCAAATTTGTGCCAAATAAACAAAAAAAATATAATATTGGGTCATATTAATAAAAACCAAGCAATTGCTTTTGCTCACGAATTCATACGTACCTTCATTCTTCAATACAATCAATGATATTTCTACCAATTTTATTACAATTAAAATTTATTACGATTGTGTTATTGTAAACATATTCAGCAATAATTTACAATAACATTTGATAGCAATAAAATTTGTTTAAATTATTGCAATTTTAATTTTTACAATTAAAATGTTTTAGAATGAAAAAAATGCAATAAAATTCTTGTAAATTATTGCAAGTGTAATTTTTGCAATCAAAATGATTTAGAATGAAAATTGTTTGCAATAAAGGCAGATTGTAATATTATCCACTTTATTTGATTGTAACGCAATTTGATTGCAATTTTTTACAATTCTGCTACATATGTATGTACATTAGATAGGGTTGGTCCCCATACGAAAAAAAAAAGTTGTAAAAGTCCGCCCCTAAATTTGAAGCTTATGTTGAGAGGGTTAAGGGTGACAAAAAATATTTTTTTTTGACCCCGCGAAATACCACCGAAATCGTTTTTTTATTGTAACTTTGTTATTTTTCATCCGATTTTTAAAGTTGATACGTCATTATTTTCGTATTTCGAAGCTTTATATTTCCTTCTAATGTTCTTCTGAACTCTGAAGTCAAATAACAAAGTTACAATAAAAAAAAAACAATTTCGGCGGTATTCCGCGGGATCAGAAAAAAAAAAATAAAAATTTTGCCTCTCAATATAAGCTTCAAATTTAGGGTCGGACTTTTACAACCTTACATATACTGAATTGTTTAAAAAAAATAGTTAAATAATAGGTACATTAAATATTCGTACTGACATAACTTCTTTGTTTATTAATTTAGTAAAACCCTTTAAAGGCAACATTGTCATGAATTTTGAAGCACTTTCATTTGGCAAAACAAAGAGGATAATTCATGGGCATATAAATAAATTAGCTGACCCAACTATGTGAATACGTCTTCAGAGCTCAAAAGGACATTAGAAGGAAGTGTAGAGCTTCAAAATACGAAAACAATGACGTATCAATTTAAAAAATCGGACGAAAAATAACAAAGTTACAATACAAAAACGACTTCGGCGGTATTTCGCGGTATAAAGTAAATTATTTTTTGTGTCCCTTAACCCTATCAACATAAGCTTCTAATTTAGGGGCGGACTTTTACAACATTTTTTTTCGACTCTATCTAATGTACATTAAGGTGGAGAGATAATGTATGGGTTATTTTTAAGTTATTTTTTTGAAATAACATATCTTTTAAAAGTTGTATTTATAAGAATTGACAAAGATCACAAAATAGTTTCTTCTTAAGATGACACTTAGAGTTGCCCCCATCCCATAAAAAATTTCAAAAATAAAAAAAAAATACAAAATGTTCCAGATGCATAAAATTAATTTGCTAATTTCTCATAATTTTTTGTTAGAAAATATTTAGATCAATGTCCTTGGGCTAATACTTATAAAAAATCTGAAAGTTGGAGAAAATTTTAAAAATTTCACAGAAAATTCCGCGAATATTCAGAATTTAATATTAATATTAATTTAATATACACTTGGAGACACTTATTTAACTATTTTCTGTCGAAAAATGATGTAAATTTTTTGAGAAATTATAAAAATTAATTTGATCTAGACAAAGTATTATGCATCTGAAACATTTTATCCATTTTTGTAAATTTTTAATAAAACGGGGGAACCTCTAAACAAATAAAATTTTTATTTTGATACCCATATTGCCCACAAATGTTTTGGCGCTATGCGGCTCCACTTTTTGTCCGTTATCCACGGTCTCGACCTTTGTATTTTTTTTTTACATTTGTAGAGTTACCCACCCACTTAAAAAAATCACGAATAACCCAAAAAACCGCTTTTAAGAGCAAAATTGTTAAAAAAATTAAGAAATTTTAAGATATGTTACCCTTTTATACCCGACATAAAAAGGTACATTAGGGTGGTATAAACTAAGTACTGGATGGTAGTGACCCCAATAGCGTACATAGGGTTAATAATATTCCATAGTATAAGCCGCTCTTTCAAGCCAAAGACATTGGTGTATTAAACTTAGAGATAGGACTATAAATACCGAAGATATGAGAAAAATAAATTTCAGCGACATCTAACGGCGTCCAAAAAAATTTAAAAAATTTCCGGAAATGTTTTCCAAAAAGACATCATATGCGGGGGCGTACGGCGAACTTTATTTTTTGCGATACGGTCTAATGCACATGCTACGAGTATTTTGCCTTACGTTCATCATACGCCGTGTCATACCCCAACTGGCAAAAATGTATTCAGCTTTTCTTAATAATATTTCTAATAAATTCTTAAATTATGTATGTAAGGTAACAGGCGTATATTTAATTTCTTCACACACATTATATGTATGCATTTATGTATGTACATATATTGACACACATTACCAATGCAAATGCATCTACAGACAAATATATGTATACTATTTCATATAAAAAAAAAAACAGTACTGCTTGTTTAATTTTTGTTTGTTTTGTTTTTATGAATATACTAGAGGTTACCCGCGGGTTTCACACCACGTGCTTTTAAAAATAATAGCATATTGAGTTAGTCCAAAAAAGTTACATAGAAAAATATCTTGACGTCAAAGATAGTTTTCTTATTTTTTTTTGTCCGTTGAGTACCTAATTATCTCATATGCCCAACACCAATTTTCAGTACCCTACTATAAATATTTCAAGAGATTTTCGCTGTAAAAATTTCAGTTTGTATGCGAGGTGCCCATCCCTGCTTTACCAAGACCTAGCGTTTTTACCCGTTTAATATATAGTTATCTCACATGCCCTCACACCAGTTTTCAGAACCCTACTACAAATATTTCCAGAGATATTCGCTGTGAAAATTTCAGTTTGTATGCGAGGTGCCCATCCCTGCTTTACCAAGACCTAGTGTTTTTCCCGTTTAATATATAGTTATCTCACATGCCCTCACACCAGTTTTCAGTACCCTACTACAAATATATCCAGAGATATTCGCTGTGAAAGTTTCAGTTTGTATGGGAGGTGCCCATCCCTGCCTTACCAAGACCTAGCGTTTTTACCCGTTTAATACATAGTTATCTCACATGCCCTCACACCAGTTTTCAGTACCCTACTACAAATATATCCAGAGATATTCGCTGTGAAAGTTTCAGTTTGTATGGGAGGTGCCCATCCCTGCTTTACCAAGACCTAGCGTTTTTACCCGTTTAATACATAGTTATCTCACATGCCCTCACACCAGTTTTCAGTACCCTACTACAAATATATCCAGAGATATTCGCTGTGAAAGTTTCAGTTTGTATGGGAGGTGCCCATCCCTGCTTTACCAAGACCTAGCGCTTTTACCCGTTTAATACATAGTTATCTCACATGCCCTCACACCAGTTTTCAGGACCCTACTACAAATATTTCCAGAGATATTCGATGTGAAAATTTCAGTTTATATGGGAGGAGAGTGCCCATACCTGCTTTACCAAGACCTAAATTGTTTATCCGTTAAGTATATATTTTTGTATTATTCCTTCACAAAAATTTTCATTATTCTAGTACAAATATTTCAAGAGATATTACGAAAAAAAGGAAAATTTTGTATGGGAGGTGCCCATCCCTGACTTTTAATCAGATTAAAAATATGCCTATAGCAATTACCGGGTGAAAATACCGAGGTGTGCAAAGTTTCGTGAGGATCCGTTCAGCGATTTTCGCGTCAATTGAGTTTAAACACAATTTCCATTTCACATTTATAATATAAGAAGATAAGATACATATATGTGTACATGTGTATAAGTATTTTTGTGTATATACCCTGCAGAGAACTCAATAACTAGTGAGCAAAATTTTTAGTTCCGAACTAGCGAAAAGGTGTCAAAAAGGAACTAGCTCCATTGTAGTTAGACTCTCACCAGTTCAGAAAGAGTGAATTGAGTCACCATTATAAGACACAATGCAATTTCGAATTGACAAAAATTTCATGCATTTTTTTCGTTCATCCTTTTGCCGTCGAGTTTGATTATTTCTACAATTCTCAGATTGTTAGTGAAGCATATCGTGTAAAGAGTACAATTTGCATCTTCAATTAATGAAAAGAAATGATTCGCCTAATTATGATTTTCCGATCCCTCAGGTTTATTTTAAATTTATTTTATTTTATTAATTTTTAAATATTTATTAAATAAAAAAATAAAAAAAATATTGTTAAAAAAAAAAAATAAGAAAACAAATTATCCGCCTCAACACCGACAGGATTCGAACCCGCGCTCGCCAGGTTGATTGTCACACGCGTTAGCCAGTGGCCCATCGCGCCACTTGCATGAAGTGTGTCAAACGCTGCACTTAAGCGGCAGATGTAAAACTGTAGAATTTGTAGGTACTTGTGTTAGTTCAGAACTATCGAAATTGTGCCAACAAACGAACTAGTGAAAAATTTAGTATTTAGTACTAGTTCGGAACTATCGAAAATGTAGTGCAGGGAGTGACAATTGACACCTCCTAGGACATCGGTGTGTTAAATTCGCCAGTTGATAACATGCAAAAGAGATTTAGCCCGCACTAGTAGTGGCGAAAAATGCACTAGAAGCGACCTAGTTCGGATCTAGAGATTTTCCTTATAGGGTAGTATATACATACATATGTAAATACCTACATACATACATATATACACTGGATTGTATTTTCTCTTGGATGCGAACCTTTTTAATATAATTAGAACAAAATATGCTCATTGCAGACTTGAAGCGCGAAGCAACAATATGCCACATGCTGAAACATCCACACATAGTCGAGCTGCTGGAGACATACAGCTCGGAGGGCATGCTCTACATGGTGTTCGAATTGTATGTATATGATAAGCCATGATATTTTTTCTATTACGAATTTTTTATGCATAGGTATACATACATATGTATGTACATACATACGTAAAGCTTTGCATATGTTATACCTACATACATATATCTATACAGTGACTTATAATGAAAATGAAAGAATTTTTATGTGTTTAAAAGTTTTACTCATTTTATGCGCATAATCCGGTCGAAAGACAACACTAACACCTTCTAAGGCAATTGTAAACCGTAAAAAATTTGTCAAACTCTAACCGCATTCGTATACATATGTACATAATTATGTGACCAAGTAGCTTTTAAATTTAGCTTTAAAATTCGCCGGTAAGACGGTTCCATTTTTATTATGAGTCACTGTGTTTAACCAATTTTAAACTTGCATTTGTAAAAAATCTACTATGTTAATTTTTATTGTTATTGCTTCATATATATATATGTGTTTGTTTCTTTTGTTTTTCTCCACATGCAGCATGGAAGGTTCAGATTTGTGCTTTGAAGTTGTGCGTCGTGCTGTGGCTGGTTTTGTTTACAGTGAAGCTGTGGCATGGTGAGTATAATTATCTTATCCCATCATGCTAATATACATATATGCATGCACATTTTACGCTCACTACCCAACAAACATTACATTCAGTATTTGAGATACGATTCTAATATTTTGTGCTCTAACAACAAAAATAACTGTTCTTTAAGCCCTAAGTAGGAATTTCGCACTGAAAGTGACCTTATGATCACCCCTGTTTCCCAATGATCATAGTATTCATTGGAAATACAAAGTGAACCAGGACATGAGGAAAAAGGAGAGTATTGCTCATCTGTCATAACAGGTTTGACATATAGATATTTTGAAAAAAAAGTCCCTCAAGGGAAAAGTTTGTAAAACCTGATTTTTGTTAAAATGGGTAAAATCCCTAAAAAATTCCAAATTGATTGCAGACCAATAAAAAATTCAATGAAGACCAATGAAGAAATAAAAATTTCCCAAAAATATCTCTTTATGGGGATTTGTACGAAACCACTATTCATGCACAGAAAACATCATTAAACTGTCAGGCTCCACATTCAAGCTAAAATTAACTACTTTTGAAAATAATTCCAGCAAGAGGAAATTTTCTAAAAATTTTGTTTGCTGAATTACCAAATTTACTAAAATTTAATACAAATAAAGTTGAAATTTAAAACTTTCCATATTCAAAAACAAAATTTAGCTATTTTTGAAAAAAATTCCTTCAAAGGGGAAATTTTGTAAAACCTGATTTTTTGTTAAAATTAGTAAAATCTCTAAAAAATTCCAAACTGATTGAAAACCAATAAAAATACGTTTGAAATTAAAAATTTCCCAAAAATATCCCCTTATGGGAATTTTTACTAAACCACTATTCATGCGCAGAAAACATCACGAAACTTTCAGACTCCAGATTCAAGTAAAAATTAACTGCTTTTGAAAATAATTCCCTCAAAAAGAAATTTTTTTCTTAAAATAAAAAAAAAATTACGAAGTTTACCAATATTTAATTTAAAAATAAGTTGAAATTAACAATTTTCCAAATATATATCGCCTTAAAGGATTCTCTTCAATACCAAATTTTAGCTACTTTTGGAAAAAAAATCCCTTACAACTTTTTTTTGCTTTGTTAAAAAGAGTAAAAGATGTAAGGTCGAAGGTGAAACAATTGCCGGCGTGTCCGTTGCTTAACTCAAACGTAATGTTTGTTGGGTTATGTTCATATTACACTAACCAACCAACCAACCCATTCACTTTCCATTCATTACATATGTACATTTTTATGCACAATTACAAACAGGGCGAGCGACATCCATAGAAATATTTGTACTCATGTGCATATAAAATACATGTGACACGTGCTAATGAAATATGTATTAAAAAAAAAACACAAAAAAACGATAATAAAAAAATGTGTTCAACTTGCCTACTCTTACTCTTCCTTTCAGCCATTACATGCGTCAAATATTGGAGGCATTACGTTATTGCCATGAAAACGACATTTTGCATAGAGATGTGCGACCGGCATGTGCTCTGCTCGCCACCGTAGATAATTCGGCACCAGTGAAATTGGGCGGTTTTGGATCGGCTATACAATTGCCTGGCGGTAGAGAGACTATCGAAACGCATGGTGGGTATAATGTAATTTAAATTAAATTGAATATAAATCAGGAACTAAAAGTAACCGTTATTTTAATTTGACAAAAGAATTACTTTCTTCTAGAAAACATTTTAAAACGTAATTTCACCTCTTCATTCTTTTGTTTGTTTTTTTTTTTCGTTTCGTGCAGGTCGTGTTGGTTGCCCGCACTACATGGCGCCCGAGGTGGTGACGCGGCGTCTATATGGCAAAGGCTGTGATGTTTGGGGTGCCGGCGTAATGCTGCATGTACTATTGTCCGGTCGTTTACCGTTCCTGGGCTCGGGTATAAGACTGCAAAATTCTATAGCGCGTGGCCGTATTTCGGTAAGTTTTTGAGATATCAACGACACAAAATGTAGGCAAAGAAGACAAATAATACAGAGAGACGCTGAATTTTGACTTAAAAAGTATGGAGTATTTTTACCAAGACAAGCCTAAAACTTTGAAGTGACCTAAGAAGTGGTATTTTAGCGTCGTACTAGCAAATACTAGTCTCCCTGCGATGACACAGAATTCCTCATAACAGGAATACAGAAAATAGATAACAGAAATCTAAAAGATCGATAACAGAGCGATAAATCCAAAAGGACAAAAGTCTGAGAGGTAGATAAATCTAAAAGACCGACTAATCCAAAAGACGGAATTCCAAAGACCGCTAAACTGAGCTCCAAACAGTCATAAATTCAAAAGGACAGAAATCAAAGGGACAGATAAATCTAAAAGGTCTATAATCCAAGAGACCGATAAATTCAAAAGGCGAACATGCAAAGATTGATATATCCATAAAATATAAATACAAAGACTGATAAATCTAAAACGACTGATAAATCCATAAGACAAAAACTCAAAGACCAATAAATTGACGAGACAGAAATCCAAAGACCGATAAATCCAATCGACAGAAATTCAAAGACAGTTAAATTCATAAGATCTAGGGATGTTGGAGGCACTCCGGATTTCTTAAAATTCCAGAATAGAAAGCTATAAGACGTTCTTCCTTCCATGTATATACCATCACTAAGAGGTTTTATTAGGAGGAAGAAGAAATGCACTTTGAAATACACATAAACCCGACATCGAATCAGAAATGCAACGGTGAATTGAAATAGATACCAGAAAACCTTTAGGGTTTTATTTTAAGTTTCATACGATCACTCAAAGCTTAGTCATTACAGCATAATCAATTCTTAATTGGCATAAGTTTCATTCCTAAATCAGAGAAGCTCACTGCCCATCAGTGGCGGACCTAGCATAAATTGCCTGGGCAAGCCTATGTGTGAAGCACAACCATTAGCCATTTATGTAATTTCCTTTGCTGTATTATTTAAAACTCTGATTTTCGAGGGGCCCGAATAAATGCTTTTCAATGCTCGAACGCTCGTTTGTTTGTTTATTACGCGTATGTTTGTACGGGCATTTGAACAATTCGTGTATTTGAAGATCGTTTTTTCTCGTTTATTTTTTTTTGTTTTTTTCATATGTATTTTTTATTTTTGTTTTCCTGATACACATTTTTTTGTTTGTATACTCAGAGAAAAGGAATCAAAAATAAAATTTTTATTTTTATAATGCACCAAGTCATTTTTATTTTATAAATGAAAATTTTTAAATTAAAAATTAAGGGCCGATTTCATAATCAAATTCTTAAAGCTCCTTTTGTTAAAGGAGCCTTTTAGTTAAAGAGCCATTTAAATGTTCTTTAAAGTGGGAGTGATTTCATAATCATATAAAATTAAAAGGCTCCTTTAACGTCAAATGATTGTCATAAATTTAAAAATATTGAAATTTGACATTTGGTTTTTTCTGAAAATAAATAAATAAATTTGATTGTGGCTTTATTTATTTATTTTTTTTTTTTTTGAAAAAAAAAAAGAACAAAGAAGCATAATTTGGAAACCCAGTGCAGAAAAAATAGGAAGCGGCCATCCAACCTCAAGAAAGAGGAAGAAGATGGATATTGCATTATATGACTCAACAAACAAAATAGGTCCAACAATTTTAATAAATTTCTGATATTTGATTTTGACAGACGGCAGAAATTAAATTTTTTCTGGCAAAAGGAACCTTTAAATAACTTAAATGTCCGTTTTTGGGTATTTAACTTTAAAGGAACTTTTATCTTCAAAAAGACTTTATGAAATCGATCAGAAAATTAAAGGCTCCTTTAGAATTTAAAGGAACTTTTAATTTGATTATGAAATCGGCCCTAAATTTTTTAAATTAAAATGTATTTAGGATTTAAAAAGAAACATGTTTAAATTAAAAATTAAAATTAGTGGAATAAAAACGAAAGTTTTTCCTTCAAAATCTCATAGTGCTTCAAATAAAAATAAACATTTTTAAATTAAAATTGTTTTTTCTTGATTTTGCAATTTTACTCTGAACATTTTTAAAATAAAAAATTTCGTATTTACATAATTCTTAAATATAAAAACGTGCGCTAGGGAAATCTTACACGAATGCGCAGAGGTATTTTTAGTTTCCTTATAGGTACCAAGTGTATATAGTAGCAAGTGTATTTGCTTATTGCCTAAAAAATGGGTGCTTTAGTGTTTGAAAAACTGAGGTCCAATTTGATTTCCACCGCTTTTTAAAATTATGTTGATATTGTGCCAATAGTCGCCAAAAATCACAATCAACCCTTTTATAATCTGGTATTTGATATTTATGTTTGCATGCACATGCAGATGTAAGAAATTATGTGCATAAGTATGTACCTACCTGCAAACGAAAATCAAATCAAATATGCATATGGCTGTGAATACTGAACTTTTGAATGCCGAAGCCAGCTTCATATTCGCATACAAATTTGATGTGAAAAATAAAAAAAGTGCTTTGCTAGTTTTTTTTTTTTTCAATTTAAGTCTGAAAATAAGCAATTGGTTTCTCCTTAGCGAAAGCGAGAAAACAAGCTATGTTATTCTGTTTTGAAAGCCAGGTAAAAGCTAATGTGTGGAAACGTTGAAGCATGCTCACTGTGCTGTGATTGGCTGTACAAACAAAATACACATTGTGAGGTGGATTGGTGGTGTATTTGCACTATTTTCTTAGCAGGCTTTTAGGGGCATGTTACAGTGGGGGCTATATTATTGAGAACTTAAATAGTAAACACTTTTAAAACGTAAAATAACCAGATTTTAAAGAATTTCGTATGAAATGAACTAAAATGTGTACGCAAGCCGGGCTTCTCGGCTTGTATGAAGCGACCGCCTCTGCTGCCCATATTTACATATCGTCGCTGCGCCAACAAATTCAGTTATATGTTTTTTTTTCGATTTTTTTTTATTACATATTTATTTAGCGCTATCCGCTAGCAATTTTTCTGCATTTCCCGTTTTCTGATATCCTTCTTTGGTTAGAAGTTATCAAACACAGCTATATGCTCTCAGTATTAGAAATGCTCTGTTAAATCAGTTATACATATATTTTCGTATAATTGTTTTTTGATTTCAGGTTATTTTTGTGTAAAAAAATTATTTAAAAAAAGCGTATGTGACCAATTTTCAAAATAGGAGGGGCACTGGTCAATTAAATAATGCATTTCCAAGCTATCGCTAATTGCATCGGACCCTAGCGAAGAATTGTATACACATCTTTCACGATTTCTTACCCCCACTAGCAAATTTAAACAATTTGTAAAAAGAGCTATGTGTTGTAAAACGGCGCAAATGCTTAATGCGAAGTGGTTGGTCAAAAAAAGTAAAAAAAAATTGCACAAGTCTATTACATATGTGTAGTATCATTAGTTAACAATTCAAACTAGAAAAAATATTCTCTAGGATCACCAGAAAACGGTTTTTTTGCTCTCCTGAAAAGTTGCTGAAAAACGCATAGCTCTTTTTGTTGGCGCAGCGACGATATTTTACTCTATCACTTATGAAAAAGCTACCAACTAAACGAAATTATTCCTTTTTTTGCAGTTTGAGGCTCCAGAGTGGAAATCAATTTCTGCAACAGCCAAAGATTTGGTTATGAAAATGTTGGCAGTGAATCCACTACACAGACCATCGATATCCGATGTGCTGGAGCACCCATGGATGCGGGTAATGTACAAATACATATATACATATATTTCATAAAATTTTTAAGATCAATAATGTTTAATGACCTTCTCTGTATCTTGCTTAGGATCGTGATAAACTACAACGTCAACATTTGGCGGATACCGTTGAGGAATTGAAGCGTTATAATGCGCGTCGCAAACTGAAAGGTGCCGTACAGGCAATTGCGGGTGGTATAACGTTGGATCCACTTTTCGGCACCGACACTGACTCAAGTATGAGAGTACCTATAATATTTGAAGATATTTATTTATGTTTTTCAAATCACATTTTCTGACATTTTCTACGTTTCTAGTGCCCGTTGCGTCTGCATCTGATATGCTAAATGAATGGGCCGATGAGGAGGCTGGCATTGAGGCGGTGCAACGTATTTTAGACTGCTTAGATGATATTTATGCGCTGCAGGATTCGAATGTCGATCAGGAGGTGTTGCGCGATATGTTGCGCGATGGACGTTTACATAAATTTTTGCAGGTTGGTCATCTACCACGCTTCTAATACTACTTCAAGGCCTGCAAACTGTTATTTGGCTTCATTTATTGTAACTTCCATTGTTTTCCATTCAAATTCAATTTTTACAGCTATTTGATCGCATAAGTTCGACTGTGATGTCACCAGCACGTGCACCGCCGGGTGATGCTGTAGCACGTTGTCGCGATGTTATCGAGTCAGTTTCATCGGTTGGCGGTAATAAATATTTGAAAGATGAACTCATGCAAGTTTTAGCTACGCCACATTTTCAGGTATGTGAACGACACATATGTACATACATAGGTACTGATATTACACATGCTGTTATATGAACATAGTATGTATTGATAATATCAATTTGATAATATACTTAAATAACGATGTATACGTACATACATATATTGAATTCACATTATGAAAAGGTGTTGAAGGCAAGAATCTGTTTTAGTTTATAATTGTTATGGGTTAAGATTAAATTGTATACACACTTGTTATGTATAAATATTCAACACGTTCACAATTACACATGCATATATATTATATGCATGAGTATGTATTTAAATTCCATAATGTCCTTTCAAACCGGTTAATTAATTATCGACGGAAAATTTGCAATATTGTTTTTACACTCGCGAAAAAGAATCGTGTTCGTTTTTCCCTTCGATAAAGTGAAAGCAATGTGAGAAAGCTGCGATTGATTCTCAAATCTGTGTTATTAATTTCTCAGTGTTATTGAAAAGTGCGTCGCAAGTGCTCAGCCTCGTTATTAGAACTACACTTCGGTCTACATATTACTTAGACTTAAATCTAGAGCAGAAATATATATCAATCGCGCTATAAACTCAGATCTCTTAGTGAATGTACATACAGTCCTCTAGTAGTCTTTCCACTAGCCCAGTGGGACCTCGAAAAATTTATGATAATCGCACGAGTTGTTGTCGCAGTGAATTCACTGGTAGGATTTCTTGCAGGTACCGCAAAGCACGGCCGGAACCTTAAGCCTGAAAATTGAACAAATCATTCTCAAAAATAGTTTTTTTTTACACCATGTACATGATACTTACGATATATTCAAAATTTGAGACCGTTAAGGACTGCATCTATTTGGGAATCTATATTATTAATACGCTAACATAAATTTTGTTCCATCTTCTCCGTCGAAACTACTGAACCGATTTTAAAACTAAGCACACCATTAGAAAGGTATTGCTCTCAAATAGAACTGCGCCAATTTTCATGAAAATTGGTTGGAAAATGCGTCCACAATCGTCGTTGGAAAATTGCCGTGTGGTTGTTGTTGCATGCTTTTGAGCACAACAGATGCACATGAATAGGTGATTTTATGCGTGTTCACCAAACTTACCATGCAATTGTGAACATGTTTGGCTGGATGTGGTGTGTAGTTTCAAAGAAGTAGAAACTTAAAAAGGTAACAAAAGCACTGCAACAAAAATATAAAGTCAAGAAATAAGTAGGATAAGAAAGAATAAGTAGGAAAGAAATTGAGGAAAGAAAAGAGCAGAAATGGAAATAAAGAAGTAGGTAGGAGAATTTGGAACACCAACAACATAATAGTAGCAGTGACAGTAGCAACAAACAATTATACAAAAACTATAGTTGCACTTTAGTCATAAGAAAACATCTAGAAAAACTGTTGAGTTTCGACAGTAGGCAGCACTCTAGTTTGTATAAACACCGAGCAAAATGTCAGCCTGGAAATCCAACGAAGAAACGCTCTTGCCAACAAGTGCTACTTTGGACTAAGTAGGCAATTGAAAAATAAAGTTCGCTCTCTCGATGAACAAAACTAACGCTCTGCAAGACGCTCATCGTTACCGTTCTGATATACATACGGCGGAAGTAGGAGATTTAATGATGTGCTGTACGAGCAGCCAAAGATCAGTGAACAAAAATTAAACAGCTGCGTTTGCAAGGTTATTTCGCGGAATGTTGTAGATGAAAGTATTTTTATCGGAGTGCACAGGAAGAGGAAGAATGACCAGGTGGAGAACAACTTGAATGCCCTTGGTATTTGCAATTGACACCACTTATAACGAAGCAGAAATGCGACTGGTGCGCTTTATTGGACTCGGCCAAAATCGTTTAGACGGAAGAAAAAGAAGATGTAATAAAGAAATCCATCAAAAACAATGCGTCAAAAGCTTGAAGTGTGTCAGTGTAGTAGCAGTGTGAGTTACATACATACATATGTGGAGGATGAAGAGGAAATGATAACAACTTTATTCGGATTGTGTGGCGGTTTTCAGGCTGCTTTAAAAATGAGTAAACAAATTTTGGTTTTTTCATTGGCGCGTATTTGTTTACAAGTATAAAATATTAAAATGTATCTAAATTTTCTCATACATAAGTGCACGTGTTGCAAAAATAGTTCTTCAACCACGACAAATTGTCATCTTATTATATTTTAGAAAACAACTTCCACGTATTACACTATACAACAGCAGTTTTGGGCGCGGAATAATTCCCAAACAGAATGAAAGACCACTATCAATATAGTAACACCCCTAAACCGTTTTGCTCACTGAGCAGTTTTTAAATAAATGTGAGTGAATTTTAAAAAAATAAAAAAAGGATTAAAATTATTTCGTATAGAAACATGTTGCTAGAAAACATATAGTAAAATTGCACGAGCATTAATTTTGTAGAACACGGGTTAAACCGTTAAATGAAGAGGACGTTTTGGCACCTATTTTAGAAAGTCCGAAAAATAGTATTGGGGTGGTCGCTAGAGGATTAAAATGTTCTAGAAAATTATTCGCCATAACAATCAGTAGGGGTCTGCTCAAACAAAATCTTTGTACAAGGAATCTAAGTAAAAGACGGTTTGAGGGTTTTACTATATGAATACTGGTCTTTTGTTCTGTGTGGAAATTATTCCGCCCTCACAAAACAACCCTCAATTTGTGTCTGAACAGTGTGTGGCTCGTTAGGAATTTTATATTTTGTTCGAATTTAATTTCCTATGAAAATGTTCGAAATGTTTTAAACAGCGGGGGTGGGAGAGCCACTTGAACTTGGTGAGGCATATGTATGTATATTCATACATAGATCTATTCAGGCGCGCTCCCCCCAATATAAATTTGTTTCAATGTTTTGTCATCCATTAAAAAAGTTTTTAATCCCATAAGCTGCTTATACTTTTCTTTTTATTTTCTTGTACATGCTTACATATATACATATATACACACTTACATACACTCCAGTGCTATCTAATTTTATTGCAATTTCTACTGGTTTTGAATATTTAATGTTATCGTTAGCTTCCTTAAAAGAATACAATTTTATTTTGTGCACTTGCGCAGGTGTGTGTATGACATACTGTTTGTATATGTATGTATATTTGTATGTACATATGTACCTATGCGAACTCCATTTCGTCGTGCCACGCGTACCCATATCCACGTGCACCCACACTCTCAAGCGTAGGCAAATAAAAATCCCGAATATTTTGTAACATTAGTTACTCCAATTTCTCTAATTTGTTAGCAACATACAAAAACCATTAATTTGGCCATTATCCTGCCAGTTACATACACATTCGCACGATCGAAGCTCCACGTCTGCATGCGAATATTTATACCATGTCTCCACATAACGTGTTTCGCTCTTTTTTCCTGCATTTTCTCTCTCAATCTTGTTTCGACACGGAAACTAGTGCCGAAACTCGCCAATTTCCATACAAATTTCTGAGAGCGAGTGAAGATTGAAACACTTCTCTAATTTTGTATCGAAAATCTATCGAAATCTCACACAGACCAAAACAAAAACGCAAAAATAACCAAACATATGTACAAACATTTAAGAAGAACAAGAAAGAGAAATGTTAAACTGAATAAAGATCAGCCACGTGGAGACGGGTTATTTATCGAGATGTTTCGCTAGATGTTTCGCTGGCGAATAAAGTTATGTGGAGACGGGCTTTTAGATATACATACATATGTATCCATTGAGTTCCCTGCAGCGTATATACATTCTTACGTACATACATACATACATATGTGTGCTTGTTTTTACGAGTCTGCATAAAATTCAACAGCAACAGAGTGGCAGATCCTTGTAATGTTGCACGGCAGGCGATTGATTGCTGCACAAATTCCCCACAATTCGAAAACCCACTGGTTCGCTATAAAAATTTGTTTGAAGTTTTTAAAAATGGCATATGTGAGGTTTTTCATAATTTTTAAAACCCAAATAAATTGCTTTCATAGTGAGTTCGGTATTAGTACAATAGTTCCATAAGGTACGTTCGTATATACTTATTTCAAACTAGTCTCCGAAGGCTTTGAATTGGACCAGATTTTGGGCCAAAGTTTTTTGAAATTTAATCAAAAATAAAATAAATTGCGAAGTCTATTCAAGTCACCCTCATGGAATATCTCTCATGGAATATCTCTCCGCTACCATCGTTACCCTCATGCCCACGCAACCAAGACACATAGTGACGTTGTAGGATATTTATGATTCTAATGTTTTGGACTGTAACGTTCTTAATGCTGCCTGGTTGTCTAGTTCGTTTAAGTGGTGAGTGCCTTACCACAATTCGTGACTAAACCAGTGAAAAGTAAAAAGTAGAAAATAATGATCAGTTCGGAAACCAGGTCCCGCACCCTATATCCATTCTGTTGAATTTAAGTATTTGAGCAGACCCTCACGCCTGACCCTCCTTGAGTTCCGAGAGGCTACCGAAGAAAGGCTTACCAAGGAACTTCATTCTGCCTTGGCAGTGCAAAGAACATTCGTGTAGCAGGCGCTCCACTATCTCATTCGTTTCAGGAAGACTGCAGCTGCGATGCAAGTTGTTGTGTTCCAATTCCAATCGGCCCGCGTATGTAAGTACCAATGTCCTGTAAATACCGCAGTTAGGCGACAAATGTCCCTTCTGTCCATATTTAGAATGGCTGAAGATCGCATCTCATTATACGAAGGCCACCGACTTCTTCAGAACCTGCAGGTCAGTTAACCACCTCCATCTAGTTTTTGCCTCCTCGAACCAGTGTCGAGAGATTCGGCCCTTGATGGAACCCAAGGGTGCAAGAACTTTCCGTGCCTCTGCGATATCAAGAGCCGAGCCCTGTCTGGCCAGATCATCAGCCATTTCATTTCGCTGGATATCGCGGTGCCTAGGCATTCTGATCAGTGTACGCTATGTCGACTTTCCAAGTCCATGACCAACCTTTCCGCTGCCCGACCAGACTTGATGTCACTGTTGCAGACCTCAAAGTCGTCAGAGCCACCTGAATTTCTATCCTGTTTGCTGCGTGATTGCCATAATTATAAGGCTCTTCAAAAGGATTCTCAATCAGCAATTGCCACTGTTTTAATCTGTGCTTGAAATACCACGGGCTGAATTTCCCTCGGTGTGTCTTTTATAAAGTTGAGCCTAAAAACATCAGTGCCAATTTTTTTTCTCTCAACAATTTAGAAACGTTCGTATACCGTCACTTTCAAATAGTCCACGTGTTCGGTCCATGATTGAGATCTCCAAAGTTTCTAGAGACTATAAGTGTGGTCGTTATTAGTTATCAAGTTCTCAAATGATTTCCATCTTTTGGATTTATCGATCTTCTGTATTTATTTTATCAGTTTTTTGGCTTTCTGCTTTCTGTCTGTGTATTCTGTCTTTTGGATGCTATCTTGTGGATCTATCGGTCTTTGGATTTCTGTCCTTTCGACTTATCGGTATTTTGGTTTTCTGTTGTTTTGATTTCTGCTATCGATTTTTCGGATTCTCACTATCAGAATTTTTGTTTTTGCATTTGTCTCAACGAAGCGGGCGGGTATTTCTTGGTTTTTCATAAAAAGACAAATGTTTGTCAAATCTCAAGCACGTGTCTTAAAAACAGAGGAACAAACTGAGGGAAAAACGGACATGAATTAATCAAGTCAGCGAAGATTCTGAGCATTTCGGTATCTATATATATTTTTTGTTAGGTCTACTCTCTGTAGCCTCTTGTATGAACAAACACTCAAAGTTACATATAATTAAACACAGTCTAATGTCGAAATTCAACTGTAAAATAACAGAAAGCAATGCATGCTGTTGTTACCCCTTTATTGCCGCTGTTGCTGCTGTTAACCCGCTGCTGCTTTTTAGCCTTGTTAACCTGGCCTCTAAAGTGCCACACAGTCGATGTTGATGCCGTTGCAAACGAGTTCCTGCCTTTCGACTTACATTTCCTGCTCGTATTACGCCCAACTGGCGCGATTTGTACGAACATACATACATATGTACTAGGGATTCCAATCCCGGGATCCCGGGATCCCGGGATCCCGCCCTTTCTGACCCCGAAAATCCCGGGATAGCTAGAATTTTATCCCGGGATTTTCGGGATAAGATAAAGAGAGAATATTCCGCTATTATAGCAAAGAAAAGTTATATTTTATATAATTTTTATTGGTCTCAGATCTGTATACTAACAGCATTTCCTATTCTGAATGAAAATGTTGCATTATTACATTGCAGCATTATCAACATGTGTCCTGTGTCCTATCAAAGTGTTGCATTTTTCATATGATGAATGAAACAAAAATAATGCAACCTTTTACTTGTGCTAAGAGCGGAAAATGTTGCCCGTAGTCGGGCCAGTTTTATATTTCGTCAATAGAACAAACATCACTAAAAAAGTGTTCAGTCTGTGTGGAAGAGAACAAAAAAATGTGACAGCAGGAAGAAAGTGCGACATTTTTGCTAGAATAAAAAAGTCGATTAGTCAAAATAAGGATTACAATTTTTGATTTTTTTTAATAATTAAATTTTTTGTGTTGAAGTACGCGTTGTAGGGAAACGTACGTTAGGTATTTTTAAAGCTTTTAGCTTGTGGCAAAATTCATTTGATAATTTCTATTTCCTGATTTTTGGTCATTTATTTCTCAAATGTTTTTTGGAATTTTCCCACACGGAAAGTAAATAATGGAAGAAAATGGAAACAAAATTTTAATTAGACTTGATAGTCTTACAACACTCTACTAAAATTAAATACGCAGCTGCATACTCGGAATTCATATCAAAATTTTGCCTCCGATATTTATCTATTCAGAAGTTGCATTAATTTTCTGAATTTTTCGGTAAGCTTGGAAATATTCGCTTAAACAAAGTTCGTCGTTAAATTCTAAAAAAATTTCTATTGGAAATTATCAAATGATTGCAAGCCTTTTTATTAATATCCTAAAAGTATCTACCAACTGCAAAGGCAAATGTTTTGTTCACCAAATGTTTGTAATTTTCGTTGTTGGTTGTGCTTTTTAAAGTAACTCTTAGGTATTATTAAATAATACGAATGATTTTACATTCCTATTTTATTTTGTTACTAATGAAATAATAAAAAATGGCAATAAAAATCTATTTTTTCTTTGCATTTTAAAGTTGTAGCGTTTCTCTAAAAATGTATTTCGCTAGCTTAGAATGCAAATTGTGTAAGTCCTTTTTTCAAACTTTGTAGGAGAGACAAAAAACAAAAAATAAAAAAATTTCTAAATGAAAAAAAAAAAATTGTGTTCATGTAAATATTTTGGACTTACACAATTTTCTTCGCTTTTTGGACTTATACAATTTGCGTATCGCTGAATAAAAACGAGTAGAAATAAGACAAGTATCGCAGACTTGTTTAGCTTGGTGTTTTTTTATTTTTCTAGCATTCTACATAAAAATACACTTTTTCATATTTACTTTTACTTTTATTTACTTTTTTCAACCCCAAATGTTGGAAAATAATACTGGTCGAAAAATTTTTGTAACAGAAATAAAATTCTACGTTTCAAAAGGATTTCGGTGTAGTTTTTGAGATATTCATGTCCAAAGAGGCGAAAAACGCAGTTTGTGGTCATATTCACTCCTCAATATTTTTAAAATTACTGACATTCATTAAAAACTGATTACATCTATTGGAAGCACGATCATTTCTTTTGAAGACAACGTAGATATCTGAATAAGATACCCGAAAAAGCAAAGCGCTGTTTTCAAGAGAAATGATCGTTCTTTCAATAGCTGCAAGATTGAGCAGTGAATATAGCAAAAAATCGCATTTTTCGCCTCTTTGGACATGAGTATCTCAAAACCTATACATATTACCGAAAATCCGACTTCAGATTCAGAATCAGCGCACCGAAATCCTTTAGAAAAGTAGAATTTTATTTGAGTTAGAAAATTTTTTGAAAAATTTTTCGGCCTGTGTAATTAAAGTCCAAATCCCGGGATAAATCCCGGGATCCCGGGATTATAAAATAAAATCCCGAAAATCCCGGGATCGTAAAAATCGGAAAAATTGGAATCCCTAATATGTACATATGTACATAAGTGCAAGTGCACAGTTTGCCATGTGCAAGTGAGCTGAGCGAATAGCGCGTTGCTGTGTGCCAGTTTTTCTGTTGTCACAGTAAGTTTTTCCGCGATTTTTCCGCTTAAGCAAATATATTTTCATAAATTTGCAGCATCAAAGGTATAGTACTTATGTATGTATGTTCATATTATAGGTCAGAGTGCAGAGAGAGAGGGGAAGAAAGAAAGAAAGAAAGCAGGGGGAATAAGACTAAAGAAAATTCCCATAGCTTAGCAAAGGAAACTTATGTATGTATGGAAGTCCTTGCGCTTGTGTGGTGAGATTTGAACTGATTATTGTGTATATGTATGTACCCTGCAGGGAACTCAATAACTAGTGAGCAAAATTTCTACTTCCGCACTAGCGAAAAGGTGTCAAAAGGGAACTAGATCAATTGCAGTTAGACCCTCACCAGTTCAGAAGGAGTTAATTGAGTGACCATTAATTATAAGACACACTTTGATTTGTATGCAATTTCGAAGTGACAAAAATTTTATGAAAATTTTGCGTTCGTTCAATTGCCGTCGGCTTTGTATATTTCTGCAATTCTCAGATGTTTAATGAAGCGTTTTATATAAAGAAATGAAATGTTCCCCTAATTATGCCTTTCCGTACCCTTAGGCTTATTTTTATTTTTTTTTTTTTATTACTTTTTAAATATATTTGTAAATCTTTATTAAATAAATAAATAAACAAAATTAGTAAAAAAAACAAGTGAGGAAGCCTAAGTTCGAGTGGAATCGAACATTAGATACTCAGCTGTATGCTTATTGTTTGTTTGCCTTTGATGGAAACACGGTGTACTTTATATAAAGCGAGTGCTGCATGAAGTGGGCGTATCCACGCCCATTTTCCAAAATTTTTCTATTTTTTGTTTCCAGTCTATTGTAGAACTCATGTCACAAAATTTCAATGAATTATCTTTATATTTGACAAAGATATCGCTTAAAATGTTTTTATTAGGCCACTTTATAATACCCATATATAAAAGTGGGCGTGGTCGTCAACCGATTTCGCTAAAATTTTCAACATGTATTGCTACAAGTAATAAAAGTGTATACACCAAGTTTCGTCATAATATATCAATTATTTGTCGAGATATGGGCTCCAAAATCTCGTATATTCCTGCTCCTAAAAGGAGGCGGTGCCACGCCCATTTTCCAAAATTTTTGTGTTTTTTGTTTTATGTCCTTAGTTGAAATCTTGCCATAAAATTTCATTGATATATCTTTATATTTGACAGAGATATCGCTTCAAATGTTTTTATTAGGTCACTTTATAATACCCATATATAAAAGTGGGCGTGGTCGTTAACGGATTTTGGCAATTTTTCGTCAAAACATTTGCGTAAGCAAATATATCACGCCTACCAAATTTCATCGATATATCTTCAATAGTTTCTGAGTTATGACTCATAAAACTTTCAATGTTTGCCCCTTAATAAGTGGGCGTGGCACCGCCCATTTTCCAAAATTTCATCAAATTTCTTCATAGGGGCCTGAGCTCAACACGTGGGTAAAATTTCATCGCTCCAGCTATATTAGTGACTGAGATACCAAATTTCCGATTTTTACTATATAGGGGAGGTGGGCGTGGTCATGGTCCGATTTCGCCCATTTTCAATACCATCCGTTCTCGTCTTGATACCAACTTGCATTCCAAATTTCATCGAAATATTTCGATTTTTGCGTGAGTTATCGTGCGTACAGACGGACAGACGGACAGACGGACGGACATGGCTCAATCGATTTCTCTTTTCACGCTGATCATTTTGATATATATAAGTCTATATCTATCTCGATTGTTTCGTTCTGTTACAATCCACCGTTAGGAAATCAAAATTATAATACTCTGTGTACTAGTACAGCTGAGTATAAAAATGAAAAAAAAAATATCATCCGCCTAGACACCGACAGGACTCGATGCCGACAGGTTGATTGTCACATGCGTTAGCCAGTCGGCCATCGCGCCACTTGCATGAAGTGTGTCAAATGTTGCACTTAAGCGGCAAATGTAAAACTGTAGAATTTGTAGGTACTTGTGTTAGGTCAGAACTATCGAAATTGTGCCAATAAACGAACTAGTGATAACTGTAGAATTTAGTACTAGTTCGAAACTATCGAAAATGTAGTGCAGAGAGTGACAAGTGACACCGCCTAGGTCATCGCCGTGTTAAATTCGCCAGTTGATAACATGCAAAAGAGATTTAGCTCGCACTAGTAGTGTCGAAAAATGCACTAGAAGCGACCTAGTTCGGAACTAGAGATTTTCCTTACAGGGTATGTCTGCGTACATGTGTGTATGTGAAAGAATTAATGAAAATTCCTGTAGGAAATTTAATTAATTTTAAATCACTTTATAAACTACTTTATTTTCAATAACAACTAATTGAGAATGTGACTTTTTCCTTTGCAATGAACTGACTTTTTTAACACGGCGATGTCATAGCAAGCAGTCAATTGCCCTATCCTGCATTTGTTTTCAACTACTTTACTAGTAGTTTAAAATAAATAACTTTATCTTGAGTTTCTTTTCAACTACTTTATTTGTAGTTTAATATAAATAACTTAATCCTGCATTTGATGTCGAAATTCAAGAAATGGTAAAAATGCGAAACAAATTTTCCTCAAATTTCGCAAATCGTTCTCAAGTTGATAAACAATATTTGAGAAACAATTGAATTTATGTTAATTTTCAAATGATACACACAATATTTTCTCCGTTTGAGAATTTCGTTTTCAGTGTTTAATGGGAAGTGAAGCTGAAAAACGGTAACCAAAAAATGGAAAAAACAATCTTGGCATACTTAGATCTGAAAACGTGTGTTTACATATAAATATGTACATATACAAGAAACTGTCCCGCGCTGTATTTGTTTAAAGCTACTTTAAAATTAGTTGAATATAAATCACTTTTTAATATATTTATTTTTGCAACTAACTTTTTTTTTCCGTGAGGGATATGCAATTATTTCAATACTTATCTGCATGCACGGTATTGCAACAGGAGCGTGGTATAAAGAGCAGAGCAATGCAACAAAGCAAAACGCACACCTATACATACGATTAGATATGCAAATCGTCGTTTAAACTTCATAACCGCCTAAGTGAAACTTTCATAACCGCCTATGCCAAAATTGAGATTTGACAAACTTTAACTCCTGGCGCACAGTGGGCTGAAATTGACAAGTAGGGACATAGGACTTCAATTGTATATTTTCATATTCTATGATATTTTGCCATAATTTTTAGTTATATAACTTTTTTTCGTAAAGCCTTGTTTTAAGAAGTTATCAGGCTTTTAGTAATAGATTTACATTAGATGCGTTTATTTGTATGCGATTGTTTAAACCTTCTCAGATCCTCTCTCCGGCCCCAGAAAAATAGGTTGTTTTATAGTAAATAAAATGAAAAAAAAAAAAATCACTTTTCTAAAAACTAGATGGAGCTACACCAAAAACCGCGCATTTTCAAGAATTTAAAGGTATGTTTAGTTTTATGTATGCAATAAGTTGAGATTTTGCACAAGATAAAAAACTGTTATCTAGTCGTACGTAAAATTAACCGCTTAAACGAATGGCGTATTCAGTTTTTTGGTACACTACTCAGGGAAGGTAATATCGTGGCCTAAAGTGAACATTTTGTTTTCTTTCTCACGAATCTTCAAATTCATGTCCTATATTCTTCCTGATAGCTGAAAATTTGTTTAAATTCAATTACACATGAGGCTGTGTAATTTAATGCAGGTTTCAAAAATACATTCAGATTAAAAATCTAACAATATTTGGATGAGCTCTTGAAGTTTAAGTGAAGCAAAGTGGGGTATAATAAGGCATACCAGAATATTTTAATAGCAGCGACATTTGACACTAATTTTAGGCTTATATGCATATGGCGAAACGGTTGACACGGCAAAATGACTTCACACTGAAGTCCTAAAATATTTTTGGTTTCCACATTATACCCAGCAATGAAAACTGATGCGCAATACTGGCATACGACCCAGTTAGTAATGAAATTCTTATTGAAATTGCAAAAAAAACCGAAATTTTACGAACCACGTTAGACCTTATGTATAAATAAATGAAATTAATTATAGGGAAACGTGAGGAAACTGAGTTAACGGCAAACAAAAAATCGAAAAAGATGAAAAAATGTTTAACTTTGACCAGCTGTCACTCAACCAGGGTTGGTTCAATCACTACAAGTTGTATGTCGTTAGAAGCGTATTTTAATCATCTACCCTACCGAACGAGGTACTGTTTGGGGTTGTCGCTTTCTCTCTTCAGCGAAAATAATAATATTGCCATAAGACCTAGTCATTAATGGAACTATGACTGAAATTGTAAACTTTTTCGAGCTTTTCCGAACCACGAGGAGTAGTAAAATATATAGTAAATTAGACCTTATATATAAATATATGAAATTAATTTTGAGGAAATGTGAGGAAATTGAGTTAAGAGCAAAATTCTGAATTTTTCCATACATTTTTTTTTTAAATTTGCTATAACTTTTAAATTAAAGACTTTATGAAAAGTTATTCAGATACAAAAACATCATGTAATAAGGTTTAGAATCGAACTCCATAATTAGTTTTTTATTATTAACTAGCTTTTATTTCATGTCTCTATGTCCACTACCGACCAATTTCAGCCCACTGTGTGGCGCCCAGCTCTATCGATCCATACCGTAAATTTGGTCTTTGGGAAGCTCTATACTTCCTTTTAATGACCTTTGTAGAGTTAACGAAGTTGTAGAGTTGGGCGTCAGAACTAAAATTTTAATTTTTGGCACAAATGTCGCTTAGACGCTTATGAAGTTTAAACAGCGAAATACAGATGTATGCATGTTCGCTCTGTGCATGCCGCCGTTTGGGTCGGTTGCTGCTTCTTCTTTCGCTTTTTTGTGGTTGGGCCGAAGTTGCAAAGTGCGCATGTGTTAAACTTTTCCGCTCTTGTGTTACACATGTTCGTGGTTGGTGGTTGTTGGTCGTGCTTTTGCGAGCCTAATGTTGTTGTACATGTATGCTGCATTTCGCAGCAGTCGGTGTTGTTGTTGCAATACACATGTACTTACTCTTCTTCTGAGAAAGAGCTAAAGAACTAGAAGGCTTGACATGTGCGTGGCTGCGGCAGCATCTGCATCTCTCTTCGTGCTTTCAGCAGCACGACAACATGTTTTGCTATGTGTGGCTTAAAATGTTGATTTTTTATTTGGGGGGTTTGCATTCTGACGTAGAATACTCAAGTCCGTAAGTAAAGGGGAACGAAACAAGATACTGAACATGACACATAGTCGAAACCGGTTTATAAACAAATTAAACTTGACAAGGGATGACGGAAATTCTTTGCACAAGATATCCGTAAGTTATGTTTTAAGTTGGGGTGATGTGCTGTTTTTGAGCGAATCGAAAAAATTTTCTGTCTATAATATTTTTTTGTTAAACAAGTCACTTTTTCTTTTTTTACTAAGTATTTTAACATAAGTTCGCTCTTAGTTTTATTTACATATAGATATTAATATCGGATATTGCTAATTATTTTTCAAAATTCAGTAATTTTCATTGCATAAAAAAGTAAGAGATCAATCTTCCGATCTCTTACACCAGTGATGGGCATATTCTCCATTCATAGAGTAGAGTTATGGAGAGCATCGAATAAGGCATCTCAGAATCGCTGGTTGTTTGAAAATTCATGCCCATCCGGGTTCATATTTCAGCCGAAATTCCGGAAAGTGTCCATTTTTCCAAAATTCTATATAACTCAATATTTAAACTCTGATTAGAACCTTTCATATGATACCAATAATATTGCGCAAAAGTATTCCGGGGTCATTCCGGTCAACAATAGGATTTTTTTAAATATCTCAACTCCAGGGGCCACCTAGGGGGTTCATTATTGTAACCGAGTTCTTCATTATAGACATGTTGACACATACGTTTCAAAAAACGAAGAGAATCAGATCACAACTACGGATTTTGCAAATATAGCGACTCCAGCGTCATCTAACGAAAAAAATATAGTCTATATCGAGAGGATTTAACCAAAGAATAAACGGTAAAAATTTGTCAAAAATCGGTGGGTTCCCTTTTTCAGTCATTTCGTCGCACAAAATCTCCCAATAATTTTATATATCGTCGTACCATACGAAAACTAACACTTTCAAAATTTCTTCCATAGAATTTCTTTGGAAAAAATTTTAGGTGCGATATTTAGAAAATAACCGCCTAACCGGAAAGAGGAAAAAATACTACTATATGATCTATAAGACGCATACATATTAGCCCACATAAATGGGTATTTTGAAGTCCTAATTGAGCAAAAAATCATTCTACTCCAAAAAGAGTCACATAAAAGGATTCAAAATGAAAGTGCGTTCTTTCAGGTTTTCATAGCAGCACTGCGAGAAAGCTGACTTTTTCTTTGCTATCCTTTTCTGAGCGCTCCAACTAAAAAGCTAATTTTTTACACTTTTTTTCCTTTTTCATGAGCGCTTCGGCTTTGGTTACACGCGATTTCGACAGTCATTTATGCCCTGCTCTACACATAATAGGTACTAAAAGTATTATCCTTTGTATGAAAATTGTCAAACGTTTAAGTTTTACGGCCATGAGTTTCAGCATAGCACGTTATAGCAGATCAAGAAACTAACCATTTCTTTATCGCCGACTCTGCTGCACACACTCACTACGCAACGAGAAAGCGCTGTTGTTTGCCTTCACCAACTGAGAGTCAAGTTGCATTTAGTGCGCACACAAATACCTAAGAGTACCTATACATACATGAATAGTACACTTTCAAAAGTGGCTATGTGAAATTTTTTCGATATTGAGTTTTTGATGAATTGTATTTAATGGTGTATAATGTCTATTAAGTATTTATTGCAAAATCCTTTCATATTCTGAAATAGTAGCAGCAACAAATACGAATACGCTGATTTCATATATGTATTATGCACATTAAAAATGTTCTTTCTGTTTCATTTAATTTGTGGCTTAATACGAAAAATTCACATAGCCACTTTTGAAAATGAACTACTCACATGTGCAGCCTTTGCGTGTTTCTTTTAATCGTCCTCGTTATCCTTGTGTGATTATGCACCTCTATGCAAATGTATACTTTTAACGTTGTCTCACCTAGTTTTTTTGCTTCTTTTTGCGTTTTTTTGGTTTTTTTTGCGTTTGTTTTGTGTTTTTTTTTTTTTTTGCTTTTTTCTCACTTTTTACATTTTTATTTCACATTTTTGTGCTGCCCGTTCCGCAGAGCCAGCGCAGTCTACATATGTTTTGTTGGCTCCAACTGCTACCAACATATGGCATGATGATGAAGTATGCACCAGCGCATGATTTTTGAAATGTAACAAATCCAAGGCATTTTTTGTTGTTTTTTTTTGCTCATTCATTTTAAGCTCAATCCGCTAGGGAGGGCATCACTTGGCGCGTTTTTGGGCATATTTTGCCGCTCGGCCTAATCTCGCACTCTAAACACCACACAATCGCATGCAAACATATTCGCTGGCTGTTTTTTTTTTTGCTTGCATTTTCTTCTTCTTACATTTCGGTGTGCCTGCCCGCCTGCATGGTTGCACTTGTGATGCGCTGCTGCACGCTGCCTGCGAAGCGATGTTGTTAGCAAAGCCCAGAGCTGTGAGCAGAGCACACAGTTAGTAACGATACTAATGTTGGTAGGTATGCCTACAAGCTGACAAGCTGCCGACGAGCGAAGAACGCGGAACGCAGCACGCGGTTTTAACTACTTTTTGTGATTTGGTTGAACTGCTTGGACTACACACCCGATTAGAGGCAAATCGTTTTTGGTGGCTGTGCTGTGTGTTGGTAAATCTATGTATAGTGCCTTCGCCGCCAAAAATTCTGTGTAAAAAAGAAGAAGAAAAAAATCTATGAACGTGGTGTTTTTCGGTTTCGTACATAGACACTCGTTTGTATATTTGTTTGGCAGCGCTGCTGCGTGCGATGATGACGGTAAACGGATATCGGATACATATACCGGATCTCTAAATGCTTTCATAGTTTGATTTATTTGACATACGGTTAAGTCACGTGGAAAAATAAAAAAGCCTGTTAATGATATTTACATACATACATACATATATGCAAGGAAAGGAGTACAGCAAGAGCCCCATCTGGCCCACATCAACTTTCCGCCGCGCTGAAAGTGTAGTTCTGTGGCACTGTGGCTGTGCTGTGTGTTTGTGTAAAGAGAAAGGCGGAGCTCGGTGGCTGACGTCGCTAGTTGGGTACGATTAACAGGACTCAGCATAAATGACATATTGACAAATCGCACAGCTGCACAATTTCCCAACTAAAACAACTTATGCGCGCCAAAGTCTGGCCCAGAGCACGTTGGCAAAGTTTGATGTATGAACGAGTATGTAGTAGCAGTTGCGGAGGTAGCGGATTGGGTGTGTGCACAGGGCATAGTCAGGCAGCCATCCAGCCAGCCAGCCACTGACTGTTGTAATATTGCGGACAAGTTTGATTTGTAGCAAAAGGTACGGTCGCATTTTGGGCTATGGAAAGCAAATTGGTTAGTGTTGTTGTTGTTCATTATTAGTGCTATGGTTATTGTTGTTGTTGTTAATGTGCTCTGTCGGTTGTGATATTTGAACATATGCGCTCATGCCTTGTTAATTCCGAATTTATGCAAAATTTAACCTCCATCAAAATGATTGCTTGCATAGAAAATAAATAAATAAATGCGCATGGAAACAAAAATTGAAATATGACGCGAAAAAGTAAACGAAAAAATAAAAGCAAATTGGCGTGAAATTGTATACAAAAATTGTTGAAAAGAAAGCTAAAAAATGGAAACATCCACTGAAGCTAAAAGTTCAAAATTCGTGCTAATAAAAAGTGAAGTGAAAACTAAGAAAAACCAAAATAAAATTAAGCACTCTAATGCAAAGAAAGCGCATTCGAAAAAAGTATAAAATATAAAGGAAATAGAAATTGAATATTAATAAAAAAAAAAAGCATTTTGAAAGAATAAACAAAAACAAGTAAAACCTCTGCACCGCCTAGGCATGGGTAACACTGCGCTGCGCCGCGCAATTGCGCTGGCGCCAACCCTGGTGTTATTGCGCTAACTCCGATTTGGAAAATGCGCCAACTCAATATAGCGCCAACTCAATGTAGCGCCAACTCAATGTAGCGCCAACTCAATGATGCGCTATTGCAATATAACACTGACTCAATTTCGTGCGCTAACACCAGCACCAATATAGCGCTAGTGTAAAATGGCACCACCACAAAGCCAATAACAGCACAGCGTATATGACACCGTCACAATTATGTATGCTAACGCCAATACCGAACCATCGCTAATACGAAAGGCTATTGATATTTTACTTTCACAAATAAAGGAGACAAAATTTACATTATTTGTGAATAGGAGAGAAAAATATAATACAAAATAAATAAAATAAAATATTTATTAGCATATAGTATATTTTTGTTACGCATGGTATAAAAAAATTTCGATATAATGCGCCCGGACCCGGAATCTTCCTTTTTAATAGGGTGGAGCCGACCCTCGTATTTCATAATGAAGATGCCGAAAAACGAGATGCCAGCATATTTTCACAAATATACTCAAATTATTTTTAAAATTAAATTTAATTGTGGCACAATTATTCTGCCAGCGTGTATGTAAGCAGAATTGCGCCAAAAGAAATAAAACGGGTATAGTAGACAGTAAGAAGCGAACAAGTGTTATTTATCGATTATTCCATGGCAATTTTGCTAAAGGTGTTATTGCGCCAGAACCGTGCGCGGCGCCACGGTTGGCGCTGGTGTTATTGTATCAGCGCCAAAAAAATTGCGCCATTACCCATGGCTAGCACCGCCCAAGAGTTTTGCTGAAACTAATATCAACAATTTGGCCTTGCTTTAGCCAGCCTAAAGAATTTTCCCTACGCTAGACACGCATGTCCTCCGAGAAGTTCTTTGGCATGAAATATATGGCACCATAAATCATAAAGTGACACAACTCAAAATTTTTGGAATTGAGTTTTTTGCATGAAACTGTGCACAGAACATATCTCTGCAGCCAATCGCGCTAGTTTCAGTCTAGTGCAGAAGTAGTTCAAAAAGAGACAGTGTTGGTTCTCGTTCTATCCCAACGCAATGCTTTCAACTGTATTTTATTAACACGACGATGTTCTACGAAGTGTCAATTATCCTCCTCTGGAGAAATTTGGAACGCATTCTAAACTACTTCATAAATGGTCAGTCTTGAATTAGTTCAAAAATCATTAGTTCGGAAATAGTTCAAAAAGAAACACGTCAGGATCAGTTCGGAAATATGGTCGGTCTTTGGCTGCGCTTTGCAAAAATAATCCTTAGTTTTGAACTCTCTACACCTTTTCCAGATTGAAATCAGAAAACGCCAATTGGATTTCAAAATATGTAATTGGATTTCAGAATTTGTCATTTGGATTTAAGAATAGTTATCTGGATTTTAGAATCTGTTAATTGGATTTCAGAATAGGCAATTGGATTTTGGAAAACGAAAATTGGATTTCAGAATAGGTAGTTGGATTTCAGAATGTGTGAATTAGTTATAAATTCTTATACTGAAGTTATGTGCTACAGATACAATTCAAAATAAGACGTATGTAAATAATCATGTATTTACATGGCAAAAACAGTTCGAAAAGTATTTTCTGAAATCCACTTGACGAATTCTGAAATCTAATTCTCAATTCTGAAATTAAATTAACGTTTTCTGAAATACAATTGGAGTTTTCTGATTTCAATCTAGAAAAGGTGTAGACTGTCGTTTCTCAGGACTGTCCTTTATATTAGCTGCAGGAATATTTAGTACTCTAAAATATTTTGTACGGCAGCGTCCTTAATGTTGCCTGATTGCCTTAAGTAGAAAGCTCTTCGAATGCATTCTCAATCAGCAATTTCTATTGATTTAATCTGTGCTTGAAATACATGCTGAATTCCACTCGGTATGGCTTTTATAAAGTTGAGCCTAAAAACAACAGTGCCAGTTTTTTTTTTCATTCAAAAATTTTGGAAACATTCGTATACCGAAAATCTTAAATAGCTTCGAAACATGGAATCCCAGTTTTCTAATGTGATCGACCCATAGTTGAGGACCTCAAACCTTCTAGAGCAGGCACGGGCAAAAGTGGCCCACACGGGCAAATGAGAAGCATCACACATTTTTATCCAATGAGGCGTATTCTAGGGGTTCGATAGCACTTTAACTGAAGAAGTTAAGCCAAAAATGTCTTTAGCTAAGCAATGGATTGTATGTGGTCCAATTTTGTCGCTTTCGACTAATGATCAATTGTACTTAAAAAGTTCATCCATACATATAGTGAATTTCAATCAGAAACTCAGGGACTGCTTTGAGCTCAAATAACCAGATGAAGAGCTGGACAAGACTTAAACGACTCAGCTCAATATTCTAATCAAATTCTTGTTCATTTAGATGGGTTTATGAGCTTTCCTGCTGTTACTTACAATAACGAAAGATCTACAAAACCAATTACCTACACACTGCAAGCACAATAGTTCCACTTTACATGCCGCCTTTTGGGAATACATACAAAATTCGTTATCAACACAATTTCGTTTTTTTGCGCCCATTAGCATTCGTGAAAAGTTTCCAAAAATGTCAAATATTACGAGTATTTGCTTTTGTTTTCATAATCTTGTAAAAGCGCGATGACCTAATTCTTACGAAATCTGAAATCAAACAAGAAGACATTAACTAACCAACACAATTTGAAGAAAATCAAAAAACGAAAAAAAAAGATGTAGACTGCTACAGAAAGCAAGCATTGCAATTTATGACAATGGAGCGCGACCACCAAAAGTCGCCATCGATGTCGATGTTGTTCCACTCTTGTCTTGGTTGTGGTTATCGTTAGTGTTGTCGCTGTGTTTGGGCGTGATTGTTGTCTTTCAATGCTGCCAACGTCGTCCAGTTTCTCTACAACTCAAGCCAATTTCTTTTAAAGTAAATAGAAATTGTTGAGAAAAAAAGAAAAGAAATAATTGAAAAAAAAAAAAAATCATGTCCCCATTTTGGTTAGCGCGCGCCAAGGGATATATACATATGTATGTTGGCATTAGCAGAATTAAGCGCTCACTTTCCCTCACTCGCTTTGTCCTCTCTCTTTTTGCTACACTCCGTGTCCTTCTCACTTTCAATCCTGCTGCTGCTATACTACTCAAAGTCCTCATACTTCTCAACACTCCCATCGCCCAGCGTGTAGCGTGTTGGCCGTTAATGTCGAATGTCAGTTGGCGTGTTGACTAACTACCAAATGCTACTACTAGTTAGCGAACTATGAAATTTTTTTGGCGGTAAAAATGATAAATTACCATATCATTTGATGTTGCTTCTTCTTTCGGCAAATATCTTTTGGCTGTCATTGTTTGTGTATCAATACGAGCATTACTGTCCTTTGTGCTTCTGTGATAGTTTTAATTCATGTATATATGTATACTGAATATATACAATTAAGTATATGTACTAAGTAACCGAGCTTTTGCTGTATTGAAAGTGACAGCAGTATTGCAATTTTTAATCAAGCCTTTTTAGTACATACATGCTCCATTCTCATCCAAATTTAAGATCATTTGTTAGTTATTTGGTATGTGAATCGAAAATTCCATATGCATATGCTGTTGGAGTTTGACAGCTAAACCTAAATAAATACACTGTATTGCAAAGGAATAGCAAAAGCGCTAACTTACACCACCACCATTGGTGCGAATGAGAAGCTTTTGTCGAATAATTCGTTGTGCCACAACAGTTATGCACATTCTTTTGTTGTTCTCTTTAGCCGCAATCGAACGGTGATTTTCGCAGAAAAAAATTCAGCAATCGCTTATTACAGCAATTTACAATAGTTGTTTGATAAGTACGTGACATTTTGCATATGAAATGATTTTTTTCGGCAAAAATGCATTTTATTTTTCAACATGATCTCCTTCCAGCTCGATACACTTCGTCCAGCGTTTTTTTCCAATTTTTTTATTCCTTCCAAAAAAATAGGATTTTCAAGGCTCTTAAAATAGGCATTCGCTTCTGTGATGACCTCTTCATTTGACCCAAATCTCTTACCACCTAGCCAATTACTTTAAGGTTTGGAAACAGGAAATAATCGCACGGGGATCTGGAGAATATGTTTGGTGAGTTAGTAATTCGTAACACAATTTATGAACTTTTGCCATGGTGACTACACGCGTGTGCGGTCATGATGAAACATCAGTTTTTTCTTGTCTAAAATCAAAATCAAATCTCTCCAAAAGCACTGGGTAACATTCTTCGATAATTATAATTTGTTCCCCCTTTCAACATAATCGATGTGAATGACACCTCGCGCATCCGAAAAAACTGCGGCCATAACCTTGTTGGCCGACAGACTCACTTTGAGCTTCTTTGGAGCACATACAGCCGGCGAAACCCACTGTCTTGATTATTCCTTGGTTTCTGGTGTGGTGTGATGGATACAAGTTCCATCTGCGTCAACAAAATGGCACAGAAATTCGTTTGCATTGCGGCTGAACATCGTCAAATACTTCTTTGAAGTTGTCGCACGATTTAGGTATGCTTATCGAGTGTAGGTAGGCAATCGCGGCAGCCATCGGTCGAATAGCTTTTTCATACCATAATATATATTTAAGACGTGATGTATTCGCTGAGTTGAGATGCCTGTAGTCTCAGTTTTTCCACGCACTTTAATTATCCGCTCGTTCAATATCCATGGATTTTACCGACGATTTCTGACGTGACTACTTCTTTTGGGCGACCACAACGGACGGTACGAACCACAACTCAGTAAACAACTTTTTAACCATTGAAAATGTTGGAGCAGAACACCGATAGTATTTATCGAGACTTGTTGGTTTTCTTCATGGCTTTTTTACGAAAAAAATCATGCTTAATCAGCACATGAAATTTACTTAATTCCATTTTTGTTAAAACACGCGAGGCTTTCGGCTTTAAATAGCTGCCAAACACAAACTAAATTGCATAGGTTGCTAAAATTTTTACAGTAGTCTTTTAAGAGATGGTAGTCGACGTGGAAAGTGTTACATTAAAAATTACTGGTCGCCAAGTTCAAAAAGTCACTGACTTCTCAAACAAGCCTCTTATGAGAATCCTCCCTCAAAGCTTGCTCGATACCGTTTACAACTTGTCTTATGTGAGACTAGTAACAGACGAGTCCTAGATGTTTTAATCGATTGTCTCGATGTATGAACAATACATCTCGAATGTTCTCAATAACTTTCATTCGTATTCGAGTCCATTCGCAAATAGCCGTCATTCGAAAAAATCTCCAAAATATCTCGAACTCGCGAACGATCCGAAACAACTCCCGACTCGGAAATATTGCAAAAACATCTCCATTGTGTCGTCGAAGAGCGAGTCGACTTTTGACTCGATTATGGTTCTGCAACGATGGCGATTCTGACGACTGTCTAAACATCTCGGACCCGCCCATCACTACTTCAATTTACCGTTCGTTCGCTCGATGGTAATGCTGATTGTAAGGGATGCCCAGCAATGGCATGCCCTTTTTAAAGTTATCCGCGTAAAGGAGTGAGTAACCGATAATGTCTGATTCCATTGCACTTTCATTTCAATGGTAATTAGTTATTGTGCTGGGTTATTGAAGTGGAGCGCAGTGTATAAATTCCCATCTAGTACATACATACATAGCCAACGACTAACGTTGATATCCTTCAGGTCATAGCAATGTTAGCAATTATTGAAAAACCATGTTTTGTGAATTGAAAAGTAAAGCTTTTATGCTATAAAACAAAAAAATGAAATGCAAAACAGTGAGAGAAAGAATTAACAAAAAAACCAATATTTAATTGAAACCAAAACGAGCAATGAAATATGTAAAAGCAAAAAATGTAAAAAATTTAAAAAAAAAAGTACATTCAAATTGAAATGAACGAAACTTTTGTACCTGTCCATCGCCTCATGTCAACGCCAGGAAGCTTATGCTGCACATACCTACAAGCATACCTACGTATGGCGGAGTATTATGATGAAGAAACCGTAGCGCTATTTTAGACACGGCTAGATCCATAAACGTGCTTGATATATGTACATATACATAAAATAAATACATACATATGTATATACTACTGTATTCACCTGGATACATACGATCAGTGTTGCCAGGTTAGCCTTTTCGAGGCTAGATTTAGCCTTTTTTTTGTCCTTTAGCCTCATAATTTTCGGTTTAGCTTCGTGGCTTTTTTCTAGCCTTTTTTACTCAAAATGTTACTTGTACTAATTTGTATAACAAGAACTTGCAGTAATTCATGTGAACGCCGTTGTACGTATGCGACGCCATGAATGTGTTCTGACCGTAAGGTTTTTATAGCAACCTTGTTACATTGTTGTCAAAATATAGTAGGCCTGGTTTTCCCCGAAATATATACATGCATACATATGTTCTTTTATTTCGAGTTGTAGGAGTGAGTAATGACACGATTTTTTGGGAGTTGACACATAAGCACTGACTCACTAAAAAGAGTCGACTCACTGAGTTGGCACGATTGTGCTACAACACGTTTGTGTTACAGCACGATTGTGCTACAGCACATATTACTTTCGTGCTATTGTCAACCAAAAAGTGTTACTGTGTGCTATCAGAGACTGTGTCAGTGAAAGAGTCGCTCCGATGATGAATTGATATTTGTACGAGAATGGCATATAAATCAATAATAGAATTGAAGTGATACTTATTGTAGTCAAGTTGTGCTATATTCTGAGGAATTTGACCCTTTGCTGTCACCCATTACCCCTTTTCTGATTCCAACACCATATTTTTCATACGACTTCGAAGAATATATAAAATTAAAGTTAAATGAAGGTAGTATTAATGACGAGATGCAAAAAATTATTCGTAAAAACTGTCAGCTATTTGTAATTGAGTTGGTAAACCAGCTACGACAACGCCTACCTGATAATATGAACTCTTTAGAGAAGATAAATTTTTTCTCTGTTGAAAATTCTTTGAAAGTAACAAAGCGAGATATATTTGCTCATTTTGAAGAAGAGAAGTCTCGTTATACTTCAAGTCAAATAGCATTAATAGAGCTACAGTGGCGAAAGCTAATAACCGTACAGTGGACAAGTGTCTCTACCATTGAATTTTGGGCGGAAGTCCGCGAATATAAAAACGCATTAAACGAAACCCCTTTTTTGGAACTTGTCGAATTTGTATTTAGTTTTTTGGTATTACCACTCAGTAATGCAGAGGTTGAACGAATTTTTAGTGCCATGAACATTTTAAAAACTAAGCTAAGGAACAGATTAAAAACCAAAATGCTTCATTCGCTGCTTAATATTAGATGTTCATTAAAACGCGTATCCAAATGCTGTGATGATTTTGAAATTTCTGATGATCTCACCTCTATGGTAAATGCGCGAAATTTATACGAAACCTCAAGCTCTTCTGGTTCATCAGACGAAGGTGATATTATTTAATTAACTAGTTTGGAGTGATTTTTTGTTCTATGTATAAGTATTTATTTAAAAAACAAAGTCATGTACTAGTCAAGAAAATGTGCCTGATATGTGTTCAAACATGAATAGTTCCTTTAAGTAATGTTTATAGTTTTTATATGCAAATGAACAAAACTTAAATAAATAAAATTTGAATGAATTTCTTAAAAAAAATGCTGACTTCTTTTTAGCTTCTTTTTTTTTTTAGTTTCAGCCTTTTCTAACTTTTTTTTTTGCCAATCTAGCCTCGTTTTTCTTCATGACCTGGCAACACTGCATACGATATCAACAAAGATAGTACTTAAATACATACATATGTAAGTACAAATGTATGTAAATATGTATGCTCGCACACAAATGTTTTTGCACAAAACCACAACGCGATATCCGCAATTAAATACTGTCGTATAGCTGTAAACATATGTATATACTACATCATATACAAATCCACATTTAAACATAAATGCACGCGTATAGTACGTAGCAGCGAAATTTTGAATGGATGAGGAAGAGGAGGAAACTTTATATGATTCATCATCGTCCGGATCGATTGTGTTCCAGTGGGTTGGCTTAGAAACGGCCGAACAACTGCCAGCATATATAATGCGATATTACAATAATTTACATCAGCAGGTATGTTTATGCCATACATTAATGCATATACTTACATACATATGTATGTATACCTACAAAAAAAGTACAGTAGTGTGCAGTAAAAATGTTGTTGTGGTCTTAAGACCTAAAATTTTGTTAAATTTTCATATAAAATTATTGAAGGCATATAGCCTATAGCATGAACAATGACCTTGAGGTTAGGTTATATTGAGATGGTTGTCGCAATAATTTAGGAAAGCGAGAACACACATAGGCCGTCTTGTCCCGTTGTGATAGCAAAAGGAGCACTGGTTTTCCAAATCCTTAAAAATCCTTCTAAGAAAATAACTCTGCGTTCTACAGCTTCGCCAGACATTCGAAGAATGCCAGCGATAACTGGCAATCGAAAGTGCAGGACAGTGTCATAGATAGCATTCCAGACTCGCTATTTCTTCCACGCCCTTGTAACTGCGACAAAAATCGTTTGTTTAGATGCCCATACATTTGGTGTGGATGCACTTGAGGCAGTTGCCTGTCAGCAGTTCCACCAATGGACTAAGTGAGAGTCAGTTCAGTAATATTTTTAGTCTCGCTTGATCCAGTTTTGGCCAGAATTGCCACGAAACCTCGCTGGTTCACTCTCTGACCATCTTGCGTTTGCTTGCTCAATGAAGTGAAGTCCCAATCAAAGTTTGCATGAGTTCAAAGGGACGTACATCCAACTGGCAGTTTTGATTATCCGCCAGTTGGTGCCTTGTCCAAAATGCAGTTTTTCTTTATGTCACTGTAGCCTGAGTCCTATGTTATCCAGGCCGGGCCTTTCAGCTGGTTTGTTTAGATATTACCTACATATCATTTCTGCCAGTTGGGCAGTGTTACTGCATTGCGGGCATTTAATGTCAGCTTGGCTGTCAGAGCAGATGGTGATAGATAGTGCTTGACAGGTCTGCCAGGCAGCGAGATATGTACTTCCTGAGCAATATACAATTCACAAATTTGATTGAATTCCGTTCGTTGGTACTACGAAAGCGAAAGAAATTTGTGAAATTCGCCGAACCGACATTTTAGTGCCTAAAGTGGCATCTGTTGAGTTTTTCCCACACCTGCTTTTGCCTTTTTTGTGAATCTTCGACAGGCCATTACGAACAAACACTCAGATGGAAGTATCCACTTTGGCCCAGTTCAAGCTAAGATTAAAAATGTTTTTCCTTGGCTCAACACTGTACATATGTATGCAGGTATTTCTATATATAAATAATCAGCATTATCAAGAATAAGCATTATATTGTAGTCACAATATTTTGTACTTAAGCAACAAAAAAAAAAAAAAAAATAAATAAATGAATAAAAAATAAAAACAAATAAAACAAGTAAGGAAGCCTAAGTTCGAGTGGAATCGAACATTAGATACTCAGCTGTATGCTTTCATTGTTTGTTTGCGTTTGTTCGATATAGGGTGTATTTTATATGAAACGAGTGCTGCATAAACAGGGCGCAGCCACGCCCATTTTCAAACTTTGTATCAATCATCCAAATAAGCATATAAATATTATTGTTAGTGCAAAATTGCATCCCTCTATGACTTTTAGTTACAAAGACTTCACGTTACAAATTCCAAAAGGGTGTTCCAGAAATATCTTTGTTAAAAAGTAGGCGTGGTCATAAACCGATTTCAATACATTTTTGCGTGTCTATTAACACAAGTTATAAAAGTGCATAAACCAAGTTTCGTCATAATATCTCAGTTATTTGTCGAGTAATAGGCTCGTAGATTTCTTTGTATAAAAAGAGGCGGTGCCACACCCATTTTATAAACTTTTTTTATTTTTTGTTTCCGGTCTATTGTAGAACTCATGTCACAAAATTTCAAGGAATTATCTTTATATTTCCCAGAGATATCGCCAAAAATGATTTTATTAGGTCACTTTATAATACCCATATATAAAAGTGGGCGTGGTCGTCAACCAATTTTGTTAATTTTTCGTCCACACATTTGGCTAAGTAAATATATTACGCGTACCAAATTTCATCGATATATCTTTAACGGTTTCTGAGTTATGACATATAAAACTTTCAATGTTTGACCCTTAATAAGTGGGCGTGGCACCGCCCATTTTCAAAAATTTTTGTATTTTTTGTTTTATGTCCGTAGTTGGACTCCTACCACAAAATTTCAGTGATAGATCTTTATATTTGACAGAGATATCGCTTAAAATGTTTTTATTAGGCCCCTTTATAGTTCCCATATATAAAAGTGGGCGTGGCCGTCAACCGATTTTGATAATTTTTCGCCAAAACATTTGTCTAAGTAAGCAAATTACGCGTACCAAATTTCATCGATATATCTACAACGGTATCTGAGTTATGACTCATAGAACTTTCAATGTTTGCCCCTTAATAAGTGGGCGTGGCACCGCCCATTTTCCAAATTTTTTGTACTTTTTGTTTTACGTCCATAGTTGGACTCCTGCCACAAAATTTCAGTGATAGATCTTTATATTTGACAGAGATATCGCTTAAAATGTTTTTATTAGGCCCCTTTATAGTTCCCATATATAAAAGTGGGCGTGGCCGTCAACCGATTTTGATAATTTTTCGTCAAAACATTTGTCTAAGTAAGCAAATTACGCATACCAAATTTCATCGATATATCTTCAACGGTTTCTGAGTTATGACATATAAAACTTTCAATGTTTGACCCTTAATAAGTGGGCGTGGCACCGCCCATTTTCCAAAACTTCATCAAATTTCTTCATAAGGCCCTGAGCTCAATACGTGGGTAAAATTTTATCACTCTAGCTATATTAGTGGCTGAGATACCAAATATCCGATTTTTTCTATATAGGAAAAGTGGGCGTGGTCATGGTCCGATTTCGCCCATTTTCAATACCAACCGTCTCAGTCTCGATACCAACTTGTATTTCAAATTTCATCAAAATATCTCAATTTTTACGCGAGTTAGAGTGTTTACAGACGGACAGACGGACGGACAGACGGACGGACAGACGGACGGACGGACATGGCTCAATCGATTTCTCTTTTCACCCTGATCATTTTGATATATATAAGTCTATATCTATCTCGATTATTTCATTCTGTTACAATCCACCGTTATGTGATTAAAACTATAATACTCTGTGTACTAGTACAGCTGAGTATAAAAATAAAATGCATACATAATAAATACCTTAATGTAAAATATATAAAAATTAAGTATAATGCAAAAAAGAAAATTACTAACCACAAATGCGCATATTGAGTTTATATTTATGTGGCTGTTTGTGTATGTCAATGTGTGCGACATGGTTCCATTTAAATTTTGATTTCAGCTTTCTGCTTTGCTATGCTTTTGGCTCTGATTGTATGTGTGTAGTTAGTAAATGGACTATGCGACTCCACTCGAGTCGCCATTTTCGGCGCAGCTCGCTCTGCTCCTACAAAGGCGATTAAAAGATTAGTTATAAGCCGGACGAGAGTAAATCATAAAAGAACGGAAAACAAGTTACATACATACATAACATGTTTAAAAGCTTTTCTTTTTGTATGTACTTCATGCCATTTGTTGTATCATTAGCGTGTGCTCAATAACTGCCAATCCTGGCTGCTGCTGGCACTGCTGTTAGTGTTTTTTTTTTTGCTTTTTCTTTACATTTTTGGGTCTTTATTTTTGTTTCAAGTAAGTGCATATTTTTGCTAAGTGCTATCGGGCATATAAACACCCTGTTGTTGATGGATGTGGGGCGGGCGTAGGCATTCACTATGTCCAAAATTTGTGCAAGGAAGAGAGAATTTTTAAATTTTCTTAAAAATTTTTCACATTAAGTTGAACAAAGATAAAGCGGATTAAGAACATACAATGACATAAGCCCAGGCCCGACGAGAGGGGGGGCTGAGGGGGTCAATTGCCCCGGGCCCGGGCTTTAGAGGGCCCGGGAATCTCAAAATGATATCCAAGTTTTTGCTTACAGAAAATAAACGAACAACACCTTTAATCACCTTTCGTAGATAGCAATCATTTTAAATTTCAACAAATTTTATAAATCTCTTAAAGTGTCTGCACCCCACTTAAGGAATTGTTGGTTTTTGGCGTCGACTTTGCAGCATAAATTTGAATTCGTTTTCTGTTGCAACAGAAAAATTCGGTATGATGCAAATTCTTATACAGCGATATGGGTATTTCCTGGGCGTTTCGGACGGTATGTTCGCACGATTTTTTGAACTTTTGAGGCAGAAATATCGCGAAATATTGTATCGTTTTATGATAAAAGGAAAGATTTAGGCCACAGCTAATGATTAAAGTATGTTAGCGACAGAAATTTAGTTTAATGCCTCTGTTTTAGCCACTTAAACTGCGTTCCGGACGCTACAAAAACACGTCCATTTTTTTTTTTTGAGTGGCTAAAACAGAAGCCTGGCATAGCAGGCGAGCACTCTACCCACTGCACCACAGCGGCCATGTATAGATAAATTAAAGTTCGTAACTATATATTCATTGAATTTTGATTTTGAGAATTTGTTCATTTAGTATGGGGGCTCTTAGTTATTTTGACCCCGGGCCCGGATTTTCTCTCGGCGGCCCTGCATAAGCCACACCAGCTCATTGCTGCTTTGTGATACCTACATACTTACTGTTAAAGGCACTTTTAAGTCAAGTCATTTTAAAGTAGGAAGGGAAGCAGAGGATAGTGGTACCCACAAAAGAAGAATTACTAAAAATAATCACCATGTCAGCAAGTCCTTATTTTGGTTACTTATTTTAATTTTTGTTGCATTTTTTACAAAATTTCCTTGTTAGGGAAATATTTAAAAAAATAGTTAACTTTTGCTAAAATGTTGAATGTTATAGTTTTATGATGATTTCCGTGCAGGAATACTGTTTTTGAAAAAATTCCCATAAAGGGATATTTTTGGGAAATTTTAATTTTAACTTTATTGTATTGGTGTTTTGTAAATTTGGTTTTTTTAGAACTTTCACTCATTTTAACAAAACAAATTCAGGTTTTAGAAAATTTCCTTATTAGGGAAATATTTAAAAAAAATAGTTAACCTTCGCTAAAATGTTGAGTGGGATAATTTTATTATGCTTTCTCTGCATGAATGGCGTTTTTGAAAAAATTCCCATAAAGGGATATTTTTGGGAAATTTTAGTTTTAACTTTATTTTATTAGTTTTTAGTAAATTTGGCAATTTTTTACAGCTTTTATTCATTTTAGCAAAAAATCTGGGTTTAAAAAAATCATTTTTGAAGAAAATATTTAAAAAATAGTTAATTTTGCTAAAATGTTGAGTGTGATAGTGGTATGATGTTTTCTGTGCATGAAGTGTTTTTGAAAAAATTAAATCTTAACTTTATTTGATTAGTTTTTTTGTCAACAAAAAAATCAGGGTTTTCAATTTTCCTCTTGATCGAAATATTTTCAAAAGTGGTTAACTTTTGCTAAAATGTTGTGTGGTAATGTGCTTTCTGTGTATTAATAGTGTTTTTGAAAAAATTCCCATAATGGAATATTTTTGGGAAATTTTTAATTTTAATTTTATTTTATTAGTTTTTTGTCACTTTGGCAACTTTTTACAGCTTCACTCATTTTACAAAAAAAAAATCATGTTTTACAAAATTTCCCTTCTGAGGGAAATATTTGCAAAAGTAGTTAACTTTTGTTAAAATGTCGAGTGTGATAGTTTTATGATGTTTTCTGTGCAAAAATAGCGTTTTTGAACAAATTCTCATAAACGGATATTTTTGGGAAATTTTTAATTTTAAATTTATTTTATTCGTTTTTTTTTGTCAATTTGGCAATTTTTTACCGCTTTTAATCCGGTCAACAAAAAAAAAAACAGATTTAAAAAATTTCCTCTTGAGGGAATTTCTTTTCTCGTTGATTCGTTATGTATTTTGCTTGATTATAAATTCGTACGATATTCGTTACAGATTTGTTACACAAATCCGCGCACTCGCGGATTTAAGACACGAATATAACCACAGAAATTCATTATACTAATGATGTTGACATGTATATTAAGCCGTATCACGTTATATGGACAAAAAAAAGTTTAGTGTGTGTCAGTTTTATTTGAACACTTACGTAAAAAAAATATTTTTGGTGTAAAAATTTTTTTTAGGCCCGCGTTAAAAACAGCTAAATCGCGTTTTTTGTAATAACTTCCTTATTTGATGTCGGATCTCTATGATCTTAATGTCGCAGAAAAGGTCTCGCTCAGCACTATATTTGGCCCATATAAAGTTTCGACCTGAAAGGTTGTCCTGAGTTTTACCTTTCAAAATTTTGGAGTTACTATCCCTAGATTTTTTTATTTTTATCACTAATATAAAGCTCTCAAAAAACCAAGAGGAATCCCCCAAAAAAATTCTAGCCTTTATTCACAAACAAAAAAGTTATAACGTTGTAAAATGAAACACTTGTTTTTTTTTTTTATAAAAAATTACCACAGAGAAACGGCGAAACACGTCAGCTTAATTTTTGGCTCCAGATTACGATGGCGTTTTTAGAAAATCCTCCCATTTTCGAGATATTTAAGAAAACATTTTCAGTTTTCACATACACAGCGATCCGATGGGTGGCGGGGGGGGCGTATGAGTAACTATTGTTGAGGTAATAAAAATAAAGAAAATGGGAAAAAACTATACGTACATATATGTATGTATATAAAATGCATATGAGAGGGAAGAGAATACCCTGCACATAAATTCCAATTTGTTTTAAACGTTCGAAACGTGCACTGAAAAAACAACTTACTCAGATTATGGAAAAAATGGGAATGTTTCGGCGCTAAAGACATATTTTCATTGTTTTGATGTACCATTTTCTTTCAATCAAGGAATAAAAACCACGTTTTAAAGAAATTTGTATTCAAACAATAAAAATATGTCTTTAGAGGCGAATCATTCCCATTTTTCCATAATCTGAGTAATTTTTTTGTGAGAAAAGTAATATAAGCGACGAAGAACTCACTTTCAGAGCTCTGAAACTGCTTTCATAAATATCTCTAAATTTGGAGGACATCCTCATTTTTGGTCTCGGTTATCATAGATAAGAAGATGTTTTGGGGGGTTAAAGTAAAGTGCGTTGTTTTCAATTGTAGGCTGAATAATTAACTGCATTTCTAGGGGCAGACGACGCATCCAGCGCAAGTATTGATAATACATTTAGACTTCCGTTGTCTCTTCTTAGGCGCGTATAATTTTACAACGAACTATGGCAGTCTTTCTAAATAACTTGGATGATTTTACGATACGCACGGATGCAGAAATCGTGAAGCCGTTGTAAGCCAGCGCGCTGTGCTTAGAGATCCCACTTGAATACTTACCAAATCTTCACTACAGCCATTATCATTCAATATAAATAACGTTGATCAGCACGAATAGTCCAATCATCAATAATTTTTTGCATATCATGATCCAGTATTGGTAGCTGTTCCATCGCGGTAAAACATTCTCAAGTCAAGCGAGGAATACTTTTTAATCAAAAACTCATACTATATGGCGTTACTGCCTCATATACATAAATAAGAACTTGCGATTATTTTTCAAAAACCAGGTTCTCTGATTTTAAAACGGTATAACTTTTTTGTTTGTGAATAAAGGTTACAACTTTTTTAGCGGAGTCTTCATGGTTTTTTGAGAGCTTTGTATTAGTGATAAAAATAAAAAAAATCTAGGGATAGTAACTCCAAAATTTTTAAAGGTAAAACTCAGGACAACGTTTGAGGTCGAAACTTTATATGGGCCAAATATAGTGCTGAGCGAGACCTTTTCTGCGACATTAAGATCATAGAGATCCGATATCAAATAAGGAAGTTATTACAAAAAACGCGATTTAGCTGTTTTTAACGCGGGCCTAAAAAAAAATTTTTACACCAAAAATATTTTTTCGAAGTAAGTGTTCAAATAAAACTGACACACGCAAACTTTATTTTCGTGATACGGCTTAATGTATATACATGTAAATATGTATGTATATTTCATTAACTAAAGCAAGTAATGATGGACAGAAAGGAAATTTATTAAAACAAGTACATATGTATGTATACTCGTACTACCCATTATCCATACATTACCCATCACTCTCACTCATCTCTTACTACCCAATAACGTTATTCATTTTTGAAAAAACTGCACTGGATGCATGCATGAATTGTGCTTTGTTACAATCGTGCACAGTGAACTGATAAATTTTTCATTTTCATTTTTCATTTGTTTTTTTGTTTTTTTTTTGATGTTTTGTGAGCACGTGAAAATGCAAAAATATGGCGCTCAGATGAAAGTAATGATTCGCGAATTGGCAATGGCACTTGGCACATCGAATCCATCATCTTAACGATTCATGGCATATTTGGTTGATTGCTATGCAGCACATCATACATGCATACTCGTACATACATATCTACATGCTTTCTATATTTTCTCTTGCATGCAACTAAGCAAATACTAAATCGGTTTGTTTGCGGTTGAATAATAATGGTGTGTGAGTGGTGGCTTCATTAGGTTGCAAATTGATGTTTGTGCATATTCATAAATGTAGATGAATTCGTAGGCAGATATATACATATATGTACATATGCATGTGTATATGTGAATGTTCTTGATTGTGTGAGAAGGACTTGCTTGTTGCAAAAACTTACATAGATGGCTCTCATATGATTAAACTCACCTGCTTTAGATGACCTGCTAAAGATCACACGATGGGGATCGCCTGCTAAAGATCATACGATGATGATCACCTGCTTACGATGATTTGGTGAAGATGACATTATAAAGATCAACTGCTTTAGAATTGCATGATATGGATCACCTGCTAAAGATTACATTGTAGGGATCATCTGGAAAATATCACCTTATAACAATCAGCTTTTATAGGTCAGATGATACAAATCGCCTTCTAAAGATCACATAATAAGGATCGCCTACTACAGATGATCTGCTAAAGATAACACGATGAAGATAACCTAATTAAGGTGATTTGTGATTTGCAAAAGATCATATGATAAAGATCAACCCCTTTATATCGCATGATAAGGATCACCTGCTAAAGATCATATGATAAAAATCATTTTCTAAATACACTGCTCTACAGCCAAAAAATACTCTGAACGCGACCATCCTTTCTATATGTAAAATCGGTCGCTGATTCCGAAAATCGGGTTCATTTTTAATTCTATGGGAAGGTTTTTGAAATATCGGCAATTTACCGTTATTTGGCCAATGAGTCCACTTAATCCTGTATATCTCTTTAACACAGTGAGTTATCTTCCTTAGGGTCACACCAAACAAAAGAAAATTAAATTTCCTTTTCACGGCTCCTATAACATTTTTCTCTAGTTCTTATAGTTTCTGAAATATTGACGATTAAATTTGAATTTTTTCGATTTTTTACGATTTTTTGAAGAAAAAATTTACTTTGTCAGGCAATATCTTTAAAACCAATGATTTCACCTTCGGTTTTACTCCTTTGCGTGAAGCTCCATTCCATTTCCAAAAAAATAAGCTATCAACGAAGAAAATCCATGGTAAACTGGAAAAGTTATAGACGATCAAGTAAATACAACCAAGTCGCGCAATGCCTCTGCACGGGTACATTCTATGCATATTGTACCAATACCTACACATCTGCAGTAGCAGCACATTGGCAGCGCAGTAGATACAAGCGCGTTTACGGGTATAACATGCATAGAATATACCCGTGCAGAGGCACTGCGCGACTTGGCTGTATTTACTTCATCGCCTATAACTTTTCCATTTTACCATGGATTTTCTTCGTTGATAGCTTATCTTTTTCCCAATAGAATGGAGCTTCACGTAAAAGAGTAAAACCGAAGGTGAAGACATTGGTTTTAAAGATATTGTCTGACAAAGTCAATTTTTTCTTCAAAAAATCGTAAAAAATCGAAAAAATTCAAATTTAATCGTCAATATTTCAGAAACTATACGAGTTAGAGAAAAATGTTATAGGAACCGTAAAAAGGAAATTTAATTTTCTTTCGTTTGGTGTCACCCTAAGGAAGATAACTCACTGTGTTATAGAGATATACTGGATTAAGTGGACCCATTGGCCAAATAACGGTAAATTGCCGATATCTCAAAAACCTTCCCATAGAATTAAAAATGAACCCGATTTTCGGAATCAGAGACCGATTTTACATATAGATAGGATAGTCACGTCCAAAGTACAGACAAAAAATTTCATTTTGTGATCCAGTGATATCAGACGATGAAGCCCACGTGCTTCCGATGACATGCTAAAGATCACACGATAAAGATCACCCGCTAAAGATGAACTGCAATAGCTCACATGATAGTGTGACATGTCAGAGACATACTGTGTGATGTTACGCTCTGGTGCTGCAGAGTTTAAATGCCTTTAAAACAACTTCTTTGTACTAAAAGCAAGAATAAGTATTTTTGTGACGAAAATCGTCATGTAAGTATGTATGTATGTATGTTATGAACAATGGCATGCACCTTAGACGACAAATGGATTAAATCGGTTTGTTATTGCTTCTTTTGCATATGAGTAAATAAATTCATGTTGATGCATAATACATACATATATGTATGTATGTGTGGACTTGTGCATACATAAATACACATGTGCTTTATTATTCAAATCGTAGCATTTCGAATCCTTGACCTACCCACACACATACATACATATGTGAATACTTATATGCATATGTAGCTCTGCACACAAATTTGTCATAACATCCGAATAATGACAACGGATTCGCCTCGAATTCGAGACGATTTCGCTTCTCTGATTATATTATCGCGGCGATAGTTCGCGACGATGGATCGGCGAATCCGAATTCCCAGGCGAGTCACCCCTCATTAGCGATTCGCGAAATTTGATATGCTCGGATCGTTGGCGATTTAGGCTCATTGGCGAATACATTCTAGAAAATCTTCTTCTGCGAATACGCCTCGAATTCGCCACGATATCATCCGAGCTTTTCAGTCTCTTGAGCAGGGTTGGGCAAGCTGCATTCAATTTTGATTGCATTCAGCCTTGCAGCCACCAATCAATGATGAGTGGTAGTGCAAAATTGATTTGCATTACCATTCAGTAGCGAATGGGAATGCAAATTTGGTTTGCATTTCCATTCAGTAGTGAATGGGAATGAAAATGTGGTTTGCATTACCATTCAGTAGTGAATGGGAATGCAAATGTGGTTCGCATTACCATTCAGTAGTGAATGGGAATGCAAATGTGGCTTGCACTACCATTCAATAGTGAATGCGAATGCAAAGGTGAATGCATTCCCATTCATTGCATTCCCACTGCAAATGTGATTTGGACTATTAATTAAAAATGAGTGCGAGTGATTTGGACAACCATTCATCATTTAATAGCATTTAAAACCTGTGACCATAGTTAAGGTATTAAGTGGCTAATCTATTTATTAACGGAAAGGAAGTTTATGGGATATTATAAATATGGAATTAGGCTTAGCAAAGTAAAGGGAAACCAACACGGCATGGTAATATGTACATATGTTCTATGTTATACCTGTAAGTAAAAGTATTTCTTTCAACTTCTGAGGTTATAATTACACATTTCAACAAATTTACAAAAATTTTACTCAACACGAACAAACGCTAGTTATTATGAAAGAGGATGCCTCTCAGACCAACTTTTCCGAATAGAGTACTAGTCCAGTGCAAATCACATTTGCAGTGGGAATGCAATGAATGGGAATGCATTCACCTTTGCCTTCGCATTCACTATTGAATGGTAGTGCAAATCACATTTGCATTACCATTCACTACTGAATGGTAATGCAAACCACATTTGCATTCCCATTCACTACTGAATGGTAATGCAAACCACATTTTCATTCCCATTCACTACTGAATGGTAATGCAAACCAAATTTGCATTCCCATTCCCTACTGAATGGTAATGCAAACCAATTTTGCACTACCATTCACTATTGAATGGTAATGCACTTTGAATGGTAATGCAAAAATGCCCATCCTTGCTCTTGAGTACAGTTTTAAATGGTAAATTAAAGCCAAACAGGGAAATTCTTTGTATAAAGCAAGATTTAATAAAATTAATAAATGCTATTGCGATAATTGAATTTCTCGAGTGCATTTCGAACTCGATACGAGTCCGAAAAATGACATTCACCTCCGCGAATTCATCTCGAATTCGCCACGATATCATCCTCGTTTTTGTGTTTATTGGGATATGTACTTACAAAATATCACCCAAGCCTTTGCTTCTTATTTTTCTCACTCTTCTTAACTCATTCCTTTGAATGTCCCCTGCTGTTGTCACTATGGCCAGTCAGTCAAATGTGGCGCGGCAGGAAGGCAGACAAGTGGTGAATGGAAGAGTGGGCGGCAGAAGCGAGTGGCATTGGCATCATTATACATAAGTCATATGCTGTTTGCATGTAGGGGAATATGCATGTGTCGGTGTGTGTGTATGGATTTGCATTTGTGAAATTAAATGTGTTCTCTTATTCGTTTTATTATTGCAAATCGTTCATGCCGCATTAATTAAATTTTTATAAAACGCTTTGAAAGCTTGAAATTGCTGGACTTATTTCTATGAAATTTAATTTTTCATTGAAGAGCTTCGTGTGGATGAATAAAAGCGTGAGATTGCAGTTGTTATTTTTACATATATAAAAAGAATGTTAAGAAAACCTAGTGTATTATTGACTAAATAATTGATTTTTAGAAATTTCGGATTAATTAGCTTGAAGTGAGGGCATACTTAGTTTCTTTAGTAACAAGCGGAAAAAGTGGTTTCGAGACGTTTTCTAGGTTTACACTGTGGAACAAATTCAGGTCAACAAAAGTTAACTCGGTTCTGAAAGTTAGGGGTGAAAATAGAGGCTAAATTAGAAGACCCATATCGCGGCGTTTGTTTAGGTTAGTTCGAATTTGTTTTTAATCAACCTTTGAACTTTTCAGGCAAATGCCGATTTTCAGCATATTGTTTGTATGGTTTTTTGGCTATAACTCGTCGACTAATTGAGATTTTTTTGTTGGAGTGACAGCAAACGAAATAAAATTAAATTTCCTATACAAGGGGTCTATAACATTTTTCTCTACCTCTTATAGTTTCTGAAATATTGATGATTCAATTTGAATTTTTTCGATTTTTTAAAGATGTTTATGCAACTTATGCTGTATAGCTTTCGTTCGTGCATTTGCATGCGGCTGTGAAAAACTGCGGTAATTCTCAGCCGTCTTATGCATTGTTCGAGCTATATAGCATGAAGGAGCAAATCGTACTCGGGATTTTTCACAAACGAAAAAGAGGTTGGCACTCTCGCCCAACCTTGGAGCCGCAATCACGCTCCTCCCCAACTGAATACATTCAAGGGTTGTAAAATATGGTATGTATGTGCATATATACATCCAATATATGCACATATGTACATACACACGTACATATGTACACACTCGCATAAAAGATGCTACACCTCCCCGTAGCCACCCCCACTCTACCCAAAAAAGATGCTACACCTCCCCGTAGCCAAACCCACTCCAATTCCCTCCAAAAAAGCAACTCGCCTTCCCTCTCCCATCAAAGCTTAAGCAAAAGAAAAAATTGACTTTGTCAGGCAATATCTTTAAAACCAATATTTTCACTTCGGTTTTACTTCTTTACGTGAAGCTACATTCTATTAGCAAAAAAATAAGCTATAAACGAAGAAAATCCATGCTCAAATGGAAAAGTTATAGGCGATCAAGTAAATACAGCCAAGTCGCGCAATCGGCATTTGCCTGCAAAGTTCAAAGGTCGATTAAAAACAAATTCGAACTAACCTAAGCAAACGCCGCGATACGGGTCTTCTAATTTAGCCTCTATTTTCACCCCTAACTTTCAGAACCAAGTTAACTTTTGTTGACCTGAATTTGTTCCACAGTGTTATTAGAAATGAAAGGAGTAGTTATTAAGAAGTAGTATATTATTCTAACCTTTCTTCATGTATGTAATGTGTCTTCTGGCATAAAAGTCTTCACATACATCTTCATCTGTTCCTGCAATTTCAAAAAATTTTAATGAAAACTAGTATCGCCGGTGCTCGAAATTCGACCATGCAATTTATTTTTTCAACTTTGTATTGGTACAAAAATTATTTCTTTTCGCGGAGATAAGCAACACTTTCCAAATTCCAGTTGTACCGCAACACTGATTTGCCGTTTTGATCACGGTCCGACGCGAAATCATGGTCAAAATCAAGACAGATCTAGGAAGGTAGGCCCGGTGGCGAATTCAGAAATTTCCCATGTATTTTGTTATTGTAATTGGTAGAGTGTAATGTCAAAATGATATTTCGCCGTGGTTAAATCTGAATTCGCTTGGGGCTCGTCCATTCCTATTGGCTATGATGTGAATTCGCTTTGATTTTGACATTACACTCTACCTTTGTAAATAAAAAAGAAGTTTTTCAATTCGCCGCCGAGTCTACCTGTTAGATATGCCTTGGTCAAAATTAAAATTACTCAGTGCTCTCCCGCCCTCTCTCTCATTTTTCGCTTTAATGGAAAAGCAATAGGAGATATTTGGCCGCCTTGATTTTGATCTCAGCGTAAACTGGGCCAATGTATATAAAATAGAGAGAGTGCTTTGAAATTAAAGCAACTCTTCAACTGTGTATACGATATTTGTAAACACGTTTACGATATCTATTTCTCTTAATTAAACATTTTTTTTTATTCATTATAAACAAATTAAATAATTTATAGAAAAAACTATATGCCTATGCACTGCTCCTGACTCATACGAACACATCCATATCAATTTTATGTGGATATGAGTATGTTAAATGTGCTAAACAGCCTGGCAATTGTTTGTATGGGAAATATGTTAGCCTATTTTAATGAAAATGTGTAAAGGCTGCAAGCCGCCCATAATGCGGAAGAAGAGGAAATTGTTGTGGGAAATTATTTATCATTGAATCTGTTGAAATCTGTTTGTACGATTAAAGTGTTGTGTGTTAAGCGAGATGTCATTTACATTTATAATCAGAGCAGTAAATATGGCCTTGAGTGCCAGTGCAAAAACAGGAGGAAGGAGAGCATAATTGGTTCACTTGCGGTTTTTGTTAATTAATTTTATATTCCTTTGACAACAAATTGCGGCTGTTTGGTTGATGCTGTATAGCTGCCTGCTAAATATGTATGTATGTATGTATTAGACTGACCACAAATGCAAAAGTGCTGATTTTTTTCGCTCCCCGCGCATTTTCTGATAACTTGACAATAGAAAATAAGATCTGCATAAAAATCTGACCATCGGTAGTGGGAAATGGCCACGCGCATTTGAACTAAAGTTCAAAAATTGACCTAAAAATTATGCATTGCTTTAGAGACCAATATCTCTTTAAACAATGATTTTTGGAGAAATAATGTAATAATCATTTTTATACTAAATGAAACTGGGAACATATTCTCCATATGATATTTATACCTACCGTTATCCTTTCAGGACATATTGAGTCCTTAAAGTGAAATTTAAATTTTTTTGTTTGTTAAAAACGCAAAAATAAATATTTAAAAAATAGAGAATTGTATAAACTATACATCATTTAATAGGTTATGTAAAGTAGTTTTACACATCATAAATTTTTTTTGATTTACATGCACTATTAGTCAAGAAAATGATTTAAAATAAGCAAGTCGCATTTTTTTCAAACTTTTTTTTTACTAAACTGAAAATATCGTAGTAGGATTTGCAATAAAAAAAAAATGTGTTATAGTTTCATATTTCAGCTCATTCAATAGTTTGTTGAACTTTCTTTAAAGTGAACTTGTAGCGGTAGTGCTCATAAGTGTGTTATATTCAGTTCAAAAAAGTTTTTTTCAAATTTGTTTAAAACTATTATTGTAATGGCATTAAGATCCAGATGCATTCCCTTAATTGGTAATTATTTAATAACATCTTACGAGCTAAGTGCTATGTAAGGCTTTTCTATTGTATAATGTAAGAGTATCTTTTTTTAAACACAGGCTTGAAAAAAAAAACTTTGAATGAAAAATATGCTTCCAAGCAGAAGAAATGTGTTAAGCTATTTATTACTTCAATTTCTAAAGCTAATTTTGAGGGCACAGCTTTTATTGATACGCGATGTTCGTTTAAAAAGTTTATGGCTTTCGTATTTTTATTCTTTTGCAATGTTTTAATGGCATTTGCATGAGATATGTCAAATAATACGTCCACAGAGTCAGTAAAAAGTTTTTTTGCCTTACCACATTTCAATTTAATAATTTTGATGTATTGATTTAAACGCCTTTTAATCATTTTCCCTATTCCATCTTTTCTTTTGGTCGGAATTCCGAATTTCGTATAGACCTCAATCAATCTATTGGACAAAATAGGAATGCTTTCCTTTGCCGTTTAATGTTCATCACGAATCAAATAAAATAAATAGCTTAACACATTTCTTCTGCTTGGAAGCATATTTTTCATTCAAAGTTTTTTTTCAAGCCTGTGTTTAAAAAAGATACGCTTACATTATACAATAGAAAAGCCTTACATAGCACTTAGCTCGTAAGATGTTATTAAATAATTACCAATTAAGGGAATGCATCTGGATCTTAATGCCATTACAATAATAGTTTTAAACAAATTTGAAAAAAACTTTTTTGAACTGAATATAACACACTTATGAGCACTACCGCTACAAGTTCACTTTAAAGAAAGTTCAACAAACTATTGAATGAGCTGAAATATGAAACTATAACACATTTTTTTTTTATTGCAAATCCTACTACGATATTTTCAGTTTAGTAAAAAAAAAGTTTGAAAAAAATGCGACTTGCTTATTTTAAATCATTTTCTTGACTAATAGTGCATGTAAATCAAAAAAAATTTATGATGTGTAAAACTACTTTAAATAACCTATTAAATGATGTATAGTTTATACAATTCTCTATTTTTTAAATATTTATTTTTGCGTTTTTAACAAACAAAAAAATTTAAATTTCACTTTAAGGACTCAATATGTCCTGAAGGGATAACGGTAGGTATAAATATCATATGGAGAATATGTTCCCAGTTTCATTTAGTATAAAAATGATTATAACATTATTTCTCCAAAAATCATTGTTTAAAGAGATATTGGTCTCTAAAGCAATGCATAATTTTTAGGTCAATTTTTGAACTTTAGTTCAAATGCGCGTGGCTATTTCCCACTACCGATGGTCAGATTTTTATGCAGATCTTATTTTCTATTGTCAAGCTATCAGAAAATGCGCGGGGAGCGAAAAAATTCAATACTTTTGCAAATCCCATATGTTTTGTAGTCAGTCTAGTATGTATGTATGCAAAAAGTGGTCTAAGGAAATTGACAAAATAAGCCGGGTATAAGGTAACTCTCCAAAACCAAATGAGATGGCGCTTGGATTATTCGAGAGGAAAGTTCTTCGGAAGATTTATGGACCTTTGCGCGTTGGCGAGCGCGAGTCTCGACGGAAAAAATTAGCAATGAGCTGTACGAGCTTTACACAGACATCGACATTGTTCAGCGAATAAAGATCCAGCGGCTGCGTTGGGAAGGTCATGTCGTGAGAATAGATAAAGGCGCTCCAGCCAAGAAAGTATTTCTATCGAAACCCGCTGAACGCAAGTGACGTCGCTTACAAATGTCAGGCATTATTTTTTATAGCCCTATGGTCATCTGAAATAAGTCTTAAATAAGGTGTAAATTTTTTGGAAGGAATGTACCTGAGCTACGTTGGTATGTGGCAAAATAGAGTTAACTTAATTAGGTGCTGCTGAATGCATTGTTTGTTTTTTTTTGTATGAAAATTTCCACACTTAACTAGTGTGCAAGAAATATAAACAAAGAATCGGCCCTCTTTGACCCTTACTCCTGCCACTTAGCTCACATTTAACGAAAGCTATACATGCTGTTGAAAGTGAGTGGCATTTATTACTGACGCCTTCTTTCTGCAACCAATTTCCGCTGCTCGGAGAAATTTTCCTAATAAATAAAAATCATTTAGATATGATTTGACATAAACATATGTACATATGTATATGAAATGTTAAAGATATAAAGATTAGGTTTAATAATTCCAAAAAAACTGGAAAAAGATATATACCTAAAGTCTTAGCTATGATAAAGATGTGAAAGAAATTGTTATACCTTTCAAAGACTAAGTCATTCTCCAGCAAAGCGGAAGCTTTCAATTATCCAATGTATGTACATACATACTTCTTTTCCCTTCATTATGTATACGAAATTCAACGCATAATCGATAGCGAAATTTGACTACCGGAGAGTGGTCGTTTTAAAACAAGTTAATTTTCCTCTTCTTACTATAGCTCCATTTTTTGTTGTTTTCGGACGCATTTCGCGTGTTTTTTTCCCCATACGTGTGTCCAGCGGTGCTACATGGCGTATGAGTGACATTTTGCCTACGCAAAGGAAACTTATTATCAACTCTGTCATTTCTTTGCTCATGAGCTTTGCTCTACATGGCATACACCAAAAAACGTTTGCTCTTAAATTATTTCATTGCTGAAATTATAAAACACACGCTGACCGCGGAATAAGGCACACATTTTAAACTTGCACATGTGATTGTACGTACATACATACCCTGTAGGGAAATTCTCTAATTCCGAACTAGGTCGCTTCTAGTACATTTTTTGCAACTACTGGTGCGAGATGATAATTTTTTATTTTTTATTTTTTTTTAACTAATATTTTTTAACTAATATTTTTTTGGAAAGGCATAATTAGGAGAACAGTTCATTTCATACAAGTTAAGACCTAAATAGAAAACTCTTTATATAAAACGCTTCACTAAACATCTGAGAATTGTAGAAATATGCAAAGCCGACGGCAATTGAACGAACGAAAATTTTCAAAGTGTGTCTTATAATGGTCACTCAATTCATTCCTTCTGAACTGGCGAGGGTCTAACTACAATTGATCTAGTTCATTTTTGACACCTTTACGCTATTTCGGAACTAGAAATTTTGCTTACTAGTTATTGAGTTCCCTGCAGGGTATGTACATAGATTTATCTACACATTTATACATTTGCCATTGAATAAAGATACTATTTTTTATACTTCATAAATACAAATAAACCAACATTTATTCGTTTCGTTTTTGTGAGTTGGACTGTTTTGCGCAAAAAAGAATTGCGTATATTGCCATATTAATATTGATGTTATTTATAAACTTTCCTGACTCAGCAAGTTAAGTACCTTGTCACCTTTTTAGTATGAAGTGAGAATAACTTCATGAATAAATAAGGCAACGAGCAAAAAATTTGATGTGGAAATACATATTTTAGGTGTATTGTATGTATGAATGTGGCATGAATGAATGAATGAATGAATACCTTTATTATTGGAACTTTATTTTTTCATCCTTCATCTTTCATTAAAACTTTTTGGCAATATTTTATTTATACATATATGTAGGTTTGTAGTATTTTTGCTTGCGTGTGTGTATGTTTACGTGTGTATGCATACACTAGGGTCAAGTCTGCAAGAGAAGCAAAAGTTTTTCCATGCGATTTTTATGCATTTCCGCCTTTTTGATTTATTGGTCTTTGGATTTCTGTTTTGAGGTTTTATTTAGTATCTAATGGGCGATGAGAGATGTTTTATACGATTGTCTCGATTGTTCAAACAACGCAAACGCTCTCGAGTCCAGTCGCGAATAGCTGTCAATCGCAGCAATTTCGTATTCGCCTATCACTAATCGAAACTACCTTCGATTCGAAGCAATTGGGAAAACATCTCTATTTTGTAGTCGAGAAGGGAGTCAACTTTAGACCTGATTATGATTTTGCAACGATGGCGACTTTCTCGATTGTCCAAGCATCTTTTACTCGTCCATCGATAGATTCATCAGTCCTTGAATTTCTGTCTTTTGGATTTATCGTTCTTTGTACTTTTGTTATCGGTCTTTTGGGACTCCTCTTTTCGGAATTTCTATGTTTAGATTTATCTCAGCGAAGCGGAGCGTGTATTTTCTAGTAAGTAATAAATTACCATGTGGCTGCTTGTTTTTCCGACAGGGTAGGAGTATGATGTATTGTGGAACGATTTTCCGTTATCCCTTGTCAAGTTTAGTTTGGAGACAATCCGGTTTCGGCTAATACAATATCACATCGTAATTAATAAACTTTGAAGCAAATTCTTTTTCTTTAACTTATGTATATATTCCCCTCTTCAGAAAATTCGCTTTCCTTAGCTTTTTGCTACATTTCTAAACCACCTTAGTAACCTTAAATGAGTGCATAAATATGTAACGCTGTTTTTACCAGCCCATAAACGCTTTTTTTTTCTCGGTGAATCCTCGTAAAAAACGGAAATATATAAAATATTAATTCAACTGTTTTTCATCAACAAAATCACCAAAAGAAAAATAAATAAAAAATAAAACAAAAGGCAGCAAACTTTTGTTTTTATGTAATAGCAAAAGTTATTTAGTTGGTTGCTTGCAATAGCAAAAGTCCATTTGTCCATTCGTCCGCCCATCCGTCCGTCCCTCCGGCCTAATAATTTCATCGACAGCAGCACAATCCTTCATCAGAGCGCAAGCGAAACAATGAAACACAGCGCGCTGCAACTGTGCTGTCCCACTAACCGGTAAATTTTGGTATATTTAAATACTAGCCAAGCAATTTAATTTACTATTTTTTTTGCTTATTATTGTAGTTGTAGTTGTTAGCTGTTTGGTTGTTGCGTCGATTGGTCGGTCGGTTAGTTATATGCTTGGCTCACGCGCTGACCACCACCACAACCACCATCCTTCATCGTGTCCTGTAATCACGTGCCCATTTTATTGTCTGTTAACATGTAAACTGGAGCATATTTCATTTTACAGTCGATAAGTAAATATGCAAACTTCAATATACGCATGTATATATGTATGTACATATGTAGGTATGTTTGTATGTATGTACATATTTATGCTCCGGTGCTGTTACGCGCTTGGCTGTGCGGCGTTGCAAAAAACGAACGTCAGAGGAAGTACAACGACAAGAAGTTGTTGCTCCGCTGTGAAAGTGTGTGTCCTTTCACTGTTGCTGCAGAGGCCTACTTTTTAAGTAGGTTTCCACTTACAGACATACATACATACATACATTACATAGAGGCATATATATACATACATAAACGCATACATACATATTTGCTACATCCCAATTAAGATTGTGGCGAACATTGAAAAATAATTTATAACCAAATTTAACCTTTAAGTGACGAGGTGAAATTTTGTGACATAGTTTACGACGTGGTGGTAAATTTTTTTCTACGCATTTTACTTAAAACTCTCAATAAAAAATAAATTTTTTTATAATAATTTTTGCATTGGAAAGAGGCCAGTCCTTTTTCAAATGAAATTAATAAAAAAAGTTAATTAAATTTTTTAAATCAACAAAGGTTTTACTATAATTCACAAGGCCTTGTTCTTTCAAAATAGCGAAAACATCACATGAGAAACTTATGGATAAAAGGTAAAACAAAAACTTTCTTTAAACTTTAGAGACGGGTTTTCATAAAAAAATATATATTTTTAAATATATAATAGGAATTTTATTTAAAAAATTTTTTTTGTAGAAAATGCTGGCCAGTCTTTTTGAAGTTTTTTTCATAATAACGTGAGCGTATAAAATGAATCACGAGACGAATTTTTTAGTTTTTCTTCCAATAATCATTTGAAGAAGTGGTAAAATTAATAATCCATGTTATTCAAATTGCCAGTGAGAGAAGTTTTAAATGGAAATAAATTATTTTTGAAGAAAAAGTTACGTTAACGTCGAGGTGTGGTAATTTTTACACCGATATCATAATTTATCCGTTATTGGAGATCTTCCACCATAGAAACTATACTGATCGATAATTATGATGACATGAGTAGATTCTAAACGCATCAAAATGCTGCAGAGAAGCGAGAAGTGGTAAATTTCCAAAAATTGCATTCGAAGAAAAACTAACGTTACCCTAGACGTGGGGTAATTTTTACCCCACCATCATCATTTCTCGTCAAATGTTACACCTTCCTCCATAAAAACAAAACGGGTCAATAATTATAACGAGATGGGAAGATACTAAGAGAATAAACTTGCTGGATGGTAAGTTAAAAGAGATATTTAAAGAAACTGTAAGTCGGTGTAAAAATTACCACCACGTCGTATGTTAAAGGTTAAAGTTCCAAGGGTATATTTGACTTCGAACAATGATATTTAGTATATGGATCATACAGAGCGAGGTCTTGACAATTTTGAAAAAGTGGTATTTGTCCCTATCGATCTTTGGATCTTGTTTTTTGTATTTACTAAATAGATTTCTATCTTTTGTTTGTATCGCTTTATGGGTTTGCGCTATCGTCATTTCTTTTTGGATTTGTCTGAGCCAAGCTTACTGGGTTGTCACATTCAATTCGCTCATAGTATTAGTGTGTTATTTGGCTGTGTGTTCGCTTAATGTTGTTGACCGGTTCAAAATAATACCAGGTTTTTTATGTTATTATTATACCCAGCGTTTCTTCGGCTAAAGCATCATTTTAACGATAGTTTTCAAGGGTTAAAATGAGTTAGAGTATCAGTTCCGTGTTAGAAAATCAATCAGTTCAGCTTTATTCATACCCCAAACACACATATGTAGGTATGTAGAGCTGCAAAACTATCGATGCCACTATCGATAGTATCGATAGTTTTTTTCGCCTCACTATCGATAGTTTTTTTCCACTATCAATGGTTATCCCTATTTATTGTAGTTTTGTCTCATTGTATAAATATACAGGTAAAACAAACGTCAAATTTTCGTCGCCATATTAACCCCCTGACAATTAAGCAGATTATGACATTTCGTGCTGCCATACTCAATGATAAAAATCCTCCATTAAGCCGATTCCACATACAACGTTTTTCACTTTACGTTACGCCTTTTTCTATGTCAAAAAAAGCAAAACTGAAAAACTATGCCACAATGAACGTTGTAACATCACCCAAAAAATATTATTTTCCGAAAAATTTGTCATTCTCCGTTTTATTTACAAAAAAAATTAATAAGAAAATAAAAATCTATTAAATTATTTTCAATTGTGTGAAATTTAAATATGTATGTTTATTTACATTCAAAGTAAAGGGAAACTAATGGGCCCGCCAGAATGAATACTTTTCAGGCAATCCAGTTCCGTTTAACTGACACATAGGTACTTCAATTTCATATATTTGTTGCGGCAAAGTTGAAGTACTGAATGTGTCGATCGTCATTCAAATACATGTAATTTTACTCTGTTGTCAGTTAAAGGGATTGCTGGATTTTGGATATACTCCAAAACTGATATACGATCAAACTTCAAAAATCTGCTTTTTAATCAAAAAGACAGCGTCACAATGACAATGCACATACCTGTATTATTTATACCATGGTTTTGTCCCAAGAGAAGAATACTGAATGTTAGGGAGTAGTTGGATTTCGATATCAGAGTTTCCCTTCTATATAAAGTGTTCTTTTGGACATGTGGGCAATTGTAATCTCCAATTTAATTTTCGGCTTGGTTTTTCATTCGCGCGCTTTTGTTTAAGAAGTTTTTATACATATACTAGCAAATACCCGTCCCGCTTCGCAGCGACGAACAAAAGCTGTTATGTTATAATGGGTCTTTCCCTTTACCTTTACCTTTACCTTTACCTTTACCTTTACCTTTACCTTTACCTTTACCTTTACCTTTACCTTTACCTTTACCTTTACCTTTACCTTTACCTTTACCTTTACCTTTACCTTTACCTTTACCTTTACCTTTACCTTTACCTTTACCTTTACCTTTACCTTTACCTTTACCTTTACCTTTACCTTTACCTTTACCTTTACCTTTACTTTACCTTTACCTTTACCTTTACCTTTACCTTTACCTTTACCTTTACCTTTACCTTTACCTTTACCTTTACCTTTACCTTTACCTTTACATTTACCTTTACCTTTACCTTTACCTTTACCTTTACCTTTACCTTTACCTTTACCTTTACCTTACCGGGACCGTCCACCACCATCCGGGCCCACTACCACAGCCATATATGGGAAACAGCTTTAGAAATCACAATGAAAATAGCTGTATGTTGAAGCCCTGCTCAACGTCTTTCATTTGCTACCAATATCGCTCGAAAACGTTCAGGGGTTATCCGGGTCCACGCTTTTAACCATATCTGGGGACCGGACATATGCATCGTAAAGCAAATAACTCTATGTTGAAGGCCTGCTCACCTTTCATTTGCTACCAATATCGCTAGGAAATATTCAGCGGTCATCCGAGTCCACGTTTTGACCCATATCTCGGGACCCGGCCTAGGCATCGCAATAAAAGTAACTCTATGTTGAAGGTCTGCTCAGCACCTTTCATTTGATACCAATATTGCTGAAAGACTTGCTGGGTCACTCTGGGTCCACATTTGGGCCTATATTCCGGGAAGTTCCCACTTTTCCGAAAGTCTGTATACCCTATCACCAAAGCATTTACAATATGAATCTACTGTGAAAATTTCATAAAGATCGGTTTTAATCACATAACGGTGGATTGTAACAGAATGAAATAATCGAGATAGATATAGACTTATATATATCAAAATGATCAGGATGAGAAGAGAAATCGATTGAGCCATGTCCGTCCCTCCGTCTGTCCTTCCGTCTGTAAACACTCTAACCCGCGCAAAAATTGAGATATTTTGATGAAATTAAGAAGAAATTTGATGAAATTTTGGAAAATGGGCGGTGCCACGCCCACTTATTAAGGGTCAAACATTGAAAGTTTTATATGTCATAACTAGGGAAGCTAAAAATATGCAAATGCATATTGCATATGCAAATGCATATTTAGACCTAAAATGCATATTTACGGTCAAAATGCATTTCGTGCTTATTTGGCACTTAATAGAGTAATATCGAAAAATGTTAAGCTGGTAACATCTTATCTGTGCTTAATTTAGATAGTTGCGTATACATACAAACAAGGCTATTTAAGTTAAATAATTTAACTATTGATCTGGACCCCGGAGCGGAGCATTTACCTTATAAAAATTCACCACGACAAGCACAAAGTTCTTGTATGCATACAAAAAAGGCGACTTGACTGTTGCTCAGAGCCTCGAGCAAACCCAGATTAAAAAAAAACTTTGCTCCGATGCCCTGTTATTGATAGAAAACAGCTGTAGTGTGAAAATTTGAAGGGAACAATAATATGCAATATGTATTGGCATACATAGGCATACGCTACACTGTCAATATGAATCGCGATATTTCGATCGCGATTCATATTGATAATCTGATGAATCGCAGACTAGTGCTACACGTTCAATATGAATATTGCAATATTTTTCTCGCTCTGAGGTTTAAAATATTGTACTTCCGTCCTTTTCACACTTTCACTTTCAATTCGTTTATTGCCAATATTGCGATCCAGATCATGGATTTCAAAATTTCTAACTATTTTGCGATCCAGAATCACGATCCATCAATACTCGATGCTACACGGTCAATATTAATCGTTTTGCGCATACAAGAGCTTTTTCTCGGAAAACCGCCAAAAATGCACACTGGAAAATATAGTAAAACATGCGATAGTTCAATGCAACCCTGCACAATATTAATGGAATGGTTTTGTTTGCTTTGTAAAAAGATCTCATGTATTTACATAAATACAAATATAAAATTAATTTAAAGTATTTTATAGTATTTAAAAACAAATTTTTTGAATGGGGAAAATGTGAATTATACGTTTCAGTTCTTATATTATTTTTATTATTTTGCAAAGTTCGTTAAATAAAAATGTAAGCTTGAAATGAAATACATACATTTTTTGAGCATATTTCAGGTATTGTTTAGGCATATATGCATATTTTGAAATTTTTCGTGCATATTTTTAGCTTCCCTAGTCATAACTCAGAAGGCATTGAAGATATATCGATAAAATTTGGTACGCGTGATATATTTACTTAGGCAAATACGTGGACGAAAAATTACCAAAATCGGTTGACGGTCACGCCCACTTTTATATATGGGAACTATAAAGGGGCCTAATGAAAACATTTTAAGCGATATCTCTGTCAAATATAAAGATATATCATTGAAATTTTATGGCAGGAGTCCAACTATGGATATAAAACAAAAAACAAAAAAATTTTGGAAAATGGGAGTGGCACCGCCTCTTTTTAGAAGCAGGAATATATGAGATTTCTTAGCCTATAACTCGACAAATAATTGAGATATTATGACGAAACTTTGTTTATACACTTTTATAACTTGTGTTAATAGACGCGCAAAAATTTATTGAAATCGGTTTATGACCACGCCTACTTTTTAGCAAAGATATTTCTGGAACACGCTTTGGAAATTTGTAACGTGACATCTTTGTAACTAGAAGTCATAAAGGAATGAAATTTAGCACAAAGAATAATATTCATATGCTTAGTTGGATGGTTGATACAAATCTTGAAAATGGGCGTGGCTACGCCCTCTTTATGCAGCACTCGCTTTATATAAAGTACAACGTGTTTCCATTAAACGCAAACAAACAATAAAAGCATACAGCTGAGTATCTAATGTTCGATTCCACTCGAACTTAGGCTTCCTTACATTTTTGGTATGCATTCTGCACAAAACATGTTTACTACTCGTTGTAATTAGTTTGCGGTTGTGGTGGGGCTCGTTTTTTTCTTTTAATTTTATTTCGATTTGTGACTTCATGCTTTTCCTTTGCAATGCGCACTCAAGGAAACAACCCTACAAATATATATATTTATGCATATATGTAGTTACATACATATGAATGTACAATATATTTATGTGCTTTGCTCTGTCTTTTGGCAATGACTGCGATTTGGGCACACGCACACACATTTTCCATTTTTGTGTGTGTTTGTTCTTGTATTTTTGCTCAAGCTCAAGCTCAGGCGTTGTTGGCTGTGGCACATATATCCTTCTTTTGTAAACCGCACAGGATATCCCGTATTTAGTGAAAAAAGCGAAAGATTGCAGCCAACTCTATTCTATTTATTTATGTATCTCTAACCGTGCGTCCGTCCGTTCGTCCGCCCATTCGTGTGTGCGCCCATTCTTTTCAAAGCAAAACTATACTTCCGAAATAATTGCGAATTGACTTGTGTATGCAACAAATGCACGAGATAAGATGAGTTGTACCTACATATGTACATACATACCTACATATGTAAGCAGAGAAAATGGCAAAACGGCAAAAGAAAAGGGTTTGCATGACATGATTTAGAAACTCATCTTTTTTTCGGGCCGCAGAAGATGGCAATGCCGCATGTGTTTGATTAGGCTTATGTATGTGAGTGTGTGCGTCTCACACATGCTGCTCTCGCTTAACCGCCAAAATGTATGCAATACTAAGTTTGCATGCGGTTTTAGCGACCCTGCCACAGCTCGCATACACATATGAACACATACATTATAATATACATTTGTACATACATTTGTATATCCCCTCATATCTTAGCTTGTCAAGCAGTCCGTCAGCCTGTCAGCTATGTCAGTTTGGCATATCAGTCATCTGCAGATCTACGCAAAGCTCCAGCTCATATGTAATTTTTAGTGCGTTTGTTCGTGTGTACTAGATACTACGTTTGCCTACGTGAGTAAATGTGAATGTGATTTATTTTTCTTTTAGTTGAGAGTTTGTAAACAAATCAAACAAAGTGCAAGTAAGTTGAAAATCTGAAAGATTTCAAAGCTCAAGTGAAGGAGGGCGCACAGTGGTTGCATTTAGCTGTTTATGATATTAAAAAAAAAATTGAGATATTCTTCCAATTTGATAATTAACTTAAGCCAAATAGAGTAAGTTCTGTAAGCATTGAGCATTTCAAACAAATTTTATGATAAAATTTTCCTGTTCGGTTGGTATAAATAATTTGGGTATGTACTAAGAGCCGGTTTCACCATCTCCGGTTAAGCACTTAACCAGAGATTTTTGCCCGGTTAAGCAATTTATTTGACAGCTCGCCATACAATTTACGTCAAACTAAACAGCGATTAAATTAACCGGAGATGGTGAAACCGGCCCTAAGAGTACAAATAAACACTCCAAAAAATTTTAAAATTTCACAGCTTACATGTATAAGGCTTATTTCATATTATCATAAGGTTATATTTGAAGCCTGAATGCCTCTAAGGCATGTCAGTTGTATGAAGTATTCCTTATATTAAGCCTTAATTTGTGATGGTGATGGTGAAAAAGCCTTAAAAATAAGGTTTCTTCTCGGAGAGAGAGAGAGAGAGAGAGAGAGAGAGGGAGAGAGAGCGATTATCAGTTCATAATGAATGCTCTCCCTCTATTCCTCTCTCCCCCTCTCTATCTTTCACAATAAACCTTATTTTTAAGGCTTTTTTCATCTTGAAAAAAATGCTTATAATAAGAGCTTATATGGCGTTTAATTGCCTTATCATAAGGCTTTTTATTAATTTCAAATATTGATTTGGAACAATGGCAAAAATGCAAATAATAAATAGAAAAAAAATTATAAGTAAATAAAAATGTGGTTGCAATGGAAACTATCTGTTATACAACTCAATTTCCTCGCTCTCTCTTTGAGCGATAACTTAAGTGTGACGGACTACTGTGCACCGACCGCCATGCTCGGGAGGAACTTCGATGTCGTTATTTCGGATAGAGATTTCTGGCCCAATGGGCCTCCGCATCCGCCGGGCGTCTGCCATATGTATGCCGATGGAGCCAAATTGAAGGGTAGGGGGTTTTCGCAGCCCAGATGGGAACAAAACTCTCCTTTAACCTTCCGGACCACTATAGCGCAGCCCAGGCGGAGGTTGCTGCTATTCAAGAGGCGGTGGACTATCTTCGTAATGGAATTCTCTTGCACGACAATATTTTTATTTATTCTGACAGTGAGACTGCGATTTAGGCGATTTTATCTGTTACCTGCAAATCCAGGACAGTTGAGCGTTGCCGAAAATCTCTTGGCGAGTTGGCTACGCAGGCTTCTTTAAGACTGGTATGGGTGCCTAAGTATTTCTTCGAAGTGTTTACAAGTTTGTGTCTATCTATCTTCATTATCGCGAATTTGGAAAAGTTTGTTGTTTGTCCGTAATCATTAAAGGCCCATGTAAGTATAGTAGTCGTCGACTTCTCAAAACTAACACAGATTTTACTGTGTGATTTATATAGAGTGATGCCATGAGTAATTAATAAAAATCTGCAACAGTTCATACCTACATATATATGTACATCCAACTTATGATATACTAGCTAGCAGAAAATTGTAAGTACCTACATGTATGAAAGTTCTACTTCTTGAAATTCATGCGTATTTGAACTGTAAAGCGCAGAGTAGAGTATCCTTTGGCATCCTTTGAACTTTATTTGTTAGCAGACATGTGATTGACTAGTCAAATGAGCGTTAAGTGAGACTCTCTCCGCCGTGCTAACATACAATTTTATATTAAAGTTTGCAGACATGCATATCTACTATGGACATATACATAAATATATAAGTATGTCTATGTACATAGTTATGTACACATATGGACACTGAAATAGGTGTAAAAGTTTTTATTTCACAGCCTTACAGCATTCGCAATTAAAATGAACTTTTGTTTAATTATATGAATAATGTACTTTACTAAAACGAATTATGTTAAAATTATTTAATTTCATTTATTTAAACGAAAGTTATATCAGATTAACAAAAATCTCCTGGACACTGAAATAGGTGTGCAGGGCTTTTTTTTTCAAAATCTCAAAAGTAATTCAGTTAAAACTTCTTTGTTCAATTGATTTTTAATAGATAGTATATCTGTCATTGTTTTGTATAACTTTGGCTAATCTATTGGTTATGGATGTAGTTAATTTGTGGCAGTTTTCTAATGGAGTAGTAGTGGGAGTAGTTCCCGCGCTTTCTTCCAAAATGGAGATTTCTTTGGAAATGAAAAGGCTGTCAATCATCTCTGAATATCACTACGCAAGGTCTAAATTGGTTTTGGATCAGGAAATTCGCTTAGCCATTCCATACAGGTGACATTTGCATCGTGGAAAAATTCAAACCCCAATCACCCAAACGTGCTTTGGGTCGTTTTCTTGTTGAAAAATCCTTTTACGTGACATGTTTCCTCGGCAATATGACAGCTTAATATTCCGCTAAATATCCTTTTACTTTATAATGGTCAATGTGTCCTTTAGCGAAAATAACAGACCAAGACTTTACCAAGTGGCATATTATGCTTCCACCCACTTGCCTAATCGTCTTTTAGATGTAGAATGGTGCAAATCCTTTGCCGTTTGGGCGACGTAATGAACTTCTGGAATCATGTCCACAAATATTACAACAAAGAATTCGATCTGTGATGCATTAAATGGACTATATAGTTTGGGGTGGAAACATGATGGTTTAAGGATGTGCAACTTGGAAAAGTGTTGGTCTGTTATTTTCGCTAAAGGAGACATTGACCGTTATAAAGTACAGTAATATTTAGCAGAATCTTAAGCTGTCATATTGCCAAGGAAACATGTCACATAAAAGGATTTTTCAACAAGTAAGGAAGCCTAAGTTCGAGTGGAATCGAACATTAGATACTCAGCTGTATGCTTTCATTGTTTGTTTGCGTTTGATGAAAACACGGTGTACTTTATATAAAGCGAGTGGTACATAAAGTGGGCGTAGCCACGCCCATTTTCTAAATTTTTATCAGTCATCCAACTAAGCATATCAATATTATTCTTTGTGCAAAAATTCATTCCTTTATGACTTCTAGTTACAAAGATGTCACGTTACAAATTCCCAAAGGGTGTTCCAGAAATATCTTTGTTAAAAAGTAGGCGTGGTCATAAACTGATTTCAATAAATTTCTGCGTGTCTATTACCACAAGTTATAAAAGTGTATAAACCAAGGTTCGTCATAATATCTCAATTATTTGTCGAGTTATAGGCTAAGAAATCTCGTATATTCCTTTGTCTAAAAAGAGGCGGTGCCACGCCCATCTTCCAAAATTTTTATATTTTTTGTTTCCAGTCTATTGTGGAACTCATGCCACAAAATTTCTGTGAATTATCTCTATATTTGACAAAGATATCGCTTAAAATGTTTTTATTAGGCCACTTTATAGTTCTCATGTATAAAAGTGGGCGTGGCCGTCAACCGATTTTGGAAATTTTTCGTCAAAACATTTGCCTAAGTAAGTATATCACGTGTACGGAATTTCATCGATATATCTTCAACGGTTTCTGAGTTATGACTCATAAAACTTTCAATGTTTGCCCCTTAATAAGTGGGCGTGGCACCGCCCATTTTCCAAAATTTTTGCGTTTTTTGTTTTATGTCCATAGTTGGACTCATGCGACAAAATTTCAATGACAGATATTTATATTTGACAGAGATATGGCTTAAAATGTTTTTATTAGGTCACTTTATAATACACATATATAAAAGTGGGCGTGGCCGTCTACCGATTTTAACTATTTTCCGTCCAAACGTTTGCCTAAGTAAGCAAATCACGCGTACCAAATTTCATCGATATATCTTCAATGGTTTCTGAGTTATGACATATAAAACTTTCCATGTTTGACCCTTAATAAGTGGGCGTGGCACCGCCCATTTTCCAAAATTTCATAAAATTTCTTTCTAGGGGCCTGAGCTCAACACGTGGGTAAAATTTCATCGCTACAGCTATATTAGTGACTGAGATACCAAATTTCCGATTTTTTCTATATAGGAAAAGTGGGCGTGGCCATGGTCCGATTTCGCCCATTTTCAATACCAACCGTACCAGTCTCGATACCAACTTGCATTTCAAATTTCATCAAAATATCTCAATTTTTGAGCGAGTTAGAGTGTTTACAGACGGACGGACAGACGGACGGACGGACGGACGGACATGGCTCAATCGATTTCTCTTTTCACCCTGATCATTTGATATATATAAGTCTATATCTATCTCGATTATTTCACTCTGTTACAATCCACCGTTATGTGATTAAAACTATAATACTCTGTGTACTAGTACAGCTGAGTATAACAAGAAAACGACCCAAAGCACGTTTGGGTGATTGGGGTTTGAATTTTTCCACGATGCAAATGTCACCTGTATGGAATGGCTAAGCGAATTGCCTGATCCAAAACCAATTTAGACCTTGCGTAGTGATATTCAGAGATGATTGACAGCCTTTTCATTTCCAAAGAAATCTCCATTTTGGCAGAAAGCGCGGGAACTAGTCCTACTACTACTCCATTAGAAAACTGCCACAAATTAACTACATCCATAACCAATAGATTAGCCAAAGTTATACAAAACAATGACAGATATACTATCTATTAAAAATCAATTGAGTAAAGAAGTTTTAACTGAATTATTTTTGAGATTTTGAAAAAAAAAAAAGCCCTGCACACCTATTTCAGTGTCCAGGAGATTTTTGTTTATCTGATATAACTTTCCTTTAAATAAATGAAATTAAATAATTTTAACATAATTCGTCTTAGTAAAGTACATTATTCATATAACTAAGCAAAACCTTGTTTTAATTGCGAATGCTGTAAGGCTGTGAAAGAAAAACTTTTACACCTATTTCAGTGTCCATATGTGTATATAAATTAAGCGTGCACATGGCAGACTTACTACACATACATAAATACATACAAATATGCATATTTTGCGCTGAGATGGGTTATTAAGCCTGTCAGCCCGTTAGGCGGTCGTTATATCAATTCCCTCTGTGCATGTAATTATGCTTATTTAATAAATGCCTGAGCAACTTTTGAGCCTGCGTGTGTCATTGCCATCGCATCTTACTACTGCAAGCCCATCATCTAGGTATACATTCCTTGCCTTGTTGTTGTCGTTGTCGTGGTTGTCTTCGTTGTCTTCGTTGCCTTCGTTGTAGTCCTTAGTATGCTCAGCGTCAAAGCAGTCGACTTTGTTGGTTACAATACAAAAATTGATTGTTGTGCTCAATTTTGTCTTTATGCTATAAAAATAACATTTTGTTGTTGTTTAAAGACTTGTTGTTCTTGCCTTACGCGTCATCGTTGTTGTTGTTGTACGCATTTTTGTTGTTGTATTAGATACAAGATTTTGCCTATGATTGGTATCCATACGCCTAGTCTGTGCTGCCTCTAAGAAGCCAAACGAAAAATTAGAAAAACAAGTAAGGAAGCTTAAGCTCTATTAAGATCAAACATTAGATACTCAGCTGTATGCTTTTATTGTTTGTTTACCTTTGATGATGGAAACACGGTGTATTTTATATAAAGCGACTTCCGCATAAAGTGGTCGTAGCCACGCCCATTTTGAAAAATTTGTATCAATCATCCGATTAAGCGTATAAATATTCTTGTTAGTGCAAAATTTCATCCATTTATGACTTTTAGTTACAAAGATATCACGTTACAAATTTCCAAAGGGCGTTCAAGATACATACATATGTATATCTTTTTTTAAAAGTAGGCGCCGTTATCACTCTAACTATATTAGTGGCTGAGATAATAAATTTCCGATTTTTACTATATAAGAAAAGTGGGCGTGGTCATGGTCCAATTTCGCCCATTTTCAACACCAAACGTCCCAGTCTGGATAGTAAGCTGTATACCAAATTGCATCAAAATATTTGAATTTTTGCACGAGTTAGAGTGTTTACAGACGGACGGACGGACGGACGGACATGGCTCAATCGATTTCTCTTCTCATCCTGATCATTTCGATATATATAAGTCCATATCTATCCCGATTATTTCATAGCGTTACAATGCAGCGTTAGGAAATCAAAATCATAATACTCTTTGTACAGCTGAGTATAAGAAGAATTGATATTAGAGAGCAAGAATAAATTTGCATGCGTGGGATTGCGAGATTCGCAGGTGAGAGAGAGGGTGAGATAAATAAGAATACTTGCCCACATTTATTCACTCCATTCATTCTGCGCAGACGTCAAATTCGCCATAAGCCTCTTGCAACACTTGCTAAAGGTAGCGCGCTCAGCTGTTGGAATGCTGCCACTTTCATACGGAACTATATTTTGCGCCTTGTTGTTGTTGCTTTTTTTGTCCTGTTGTTTTTGCTTTTTGTGCCTTCTTGTTGTTGCTTTTTGTGCAGATCCAAGAATTATCTAAAGAAGAATATCGCAGCAGATAAGCTGATTGGAATTGTGTTTGTATACTACAAAGTGTGAATGTCAGACAAAACGAATTGGCAAAAATTTTACCTTGAAATTCATTTCTCTTCTCTTTCACATTGACATTTTTAAAGAAAACACACACATAAAAACGGAAGTAATATAACCTCTATTTGGATAAGCCTTGTGCAGATCCAGCTAACGTGATGAGACGAGAGCGCGTCTACTCACAGCATCCACCAAACAACAAGGGCACAGCGCAACGTATGGATGGCATGACTAAAAATGTGTGTGTGTGCGTGTGTGGGGTGGTGGGAGGCAAAAGAATGGTTGCTCGTGAATTACGAAGGTATCGTAGCTCTAGCATTTTGTATTCAATCATATTTTATATTATTAAGTATATATTGCCATCCTGCTTTAACACGCTACAATGCGATGAAAATTTCCAATGCTGTACCGGAAATTGATTACTGCCAAAGTTGACGCAACACGCGCCGCACAGATATTTAATATGTATATTGAAATCCAAAAAAGGTGATATCACCGCACGCAGCAGCAGGGGTTTAGTTAGAAGGTGAAAAGCGAATAGTTGTCGGCGAATGGGCAAAAGTGTAAAGAAAGTGTTGGTGGGACATTCAAATAAATACATATGTATAAAGCTGAAAATTATTGCTGCAAAATGAATGCGAATTATTTTACAGAAATAAAATAAAAAAAAAACATTGTTGCTTGTGTATAACAGAGACATGGCTACATTTATAGTATGTATATATGTATCTACGAGTATGCATCGCATGGTGTGATATTTTCTGGTTGCATTCAGCGCTGCATCCTTAAAAGCGCTGCTGTCTGTGCTTTCCAGTGAGACCGAATTGAGTAATCGTATTTTACTATTAAAACTGGGAGTTTGCGCGCTTTTCTCGAACTCAACTACGACTGGTATTATTGTTGTTGTTGTTGTTGGGAAGCTGCGCTACTGTTGCTCTCCTTTCCTTGGATAGACGTCGTAGTATCCTGTCGTGTCGTAGAATCTGTGCGTTTATTTCGTCTATAACAGTGTACCTTGCTAGCATTATATGTGGCAGTCGAACGCGAGCCCTTGGCTGGAAAGGGTACAACACAACACAGCTTAGCAAACTTCCATTATACAAACATATACATACATATATAAACGGATGCCAAGCGAAGAGGACTAAAAAAAATTATTAAACTACAAGAAAATTACACAGAAACTTAAGTGGTGCTAAGACTAAAACAAAAACAAAAAAAATATAGAAAATTTGCAAGCTCAAAGAATTTAGACAATAAAAATAACTGTGAATATCAAGCAACATAAAAAAGGATTAATTAATTAACGTAAAAAAAGAAAAAGAAAAGAAAAATTGCCAAGTAAGCAACGTTGGACATGAAATAAGTTATCAAAAAAAAAAAAAAAACGAAAGAAACAAACGTAGCAAAGAACTGCGAAAGTTTAATGAAAAATAAGAAAATTTATATTTAAAAAAATATACATTTATAAAAAACATTAAAAAGCAATATTAAAAATAATTTTTTTTCAATACACACGTAACATTTTTTTTTCTTCAACCTCGATTCGCTTTAGCAGTTGGCATCTACAGTTTTTCTTCTAAATTTTTTTTTTGTGTGTTTGTTGTTGCTGCAGTTTTTTTTCTGCTTGTATCCTTTGTGGCAAACGTTGACGGCGTTGTTGTCGGTAGCAGCAGCAGCAATTGTATAGAAATCAACTTAACCTTTCTTGTTCGCAGTGGCGCTGCAGCAGCACTGTCATCCAGCCTGTCAGCCAGCCAGCCCATCGTCCCATTCCCTTCCTCACGCAATTGTTAATTTGCACATATTGCGAGTTGCCACTACCACTCTAAATTCATACTGTGGAAGTCTGTGTTGTGAGTATGCCCTGCAAAAAATGCGATTAATCCGGGACGTGTCCGGGATCAATCGCAAGGGAGCATGCGACTAATACAATTTTATATCCCTTTATATGGAGTGAATTGATCGCATTTGTTCGAGCATGTCCTATGAAGAGACTAATTGTTCAACTTGTATACCCGAACGGGTACCAATGTAGATTAATCACTAACATACCGAACGGGTACAAATGTAGATCAATCGCTTTCATCCCGAACGGGTACAAATGTAGATCAATCGCTTTCATCCCCAAAGGGTACAAATGTAGATCAATCGCTTTCATCCCGAACGGGTGCGAATGTAGATTAATCGCTTTCATCCCCAACGGGTACAAATGTAGATCAATCGCTTTCAGCACGAACGGGTACAAATGTAGATTTTTCCTTAAAAAATTGTAAATGTTCATGCATATTTAAATAAAGATTATATAATGTTTTACTTTTGTAAAATAATCTCAATAAATAAATTTAAAAAATTGTAAGTTTTGAGTATGCATTATATGAGCGTAATGTAAAGGATTTTTTCATAGGATATTTTAGGCAAAATTTTGTTAAAATTGTTATTAAAAAAGGGTGTTCAATTCGTTTTACCGGTTGTTCTACAATTTTTTAAATGCATTGCATATTTTTGTAAAATGTCTACATTTAAGGAATCTACATTTGTACCCGTTCGGAATGAAAGCGATTAATCTACATTTATACCCGTTCGGGATGAAAGCGATTAATGTACATTTATACCCGTTAGGGAACAATTGGTCTACAATTAGTCTACATTTATACCCGTTCGGGAACAATTGGTCTACAATTAGTCTACATTTATACCCGTACGGGAACAATTGGGGACTAATTGTGGACCGATTGTTCTCGAAAGAAATCAATCGAGGACAAATCTCTTTCGGGATTGATCGCACATTTTTTTACAGGGTGATGCTTTGTGTGTGTGTGTGTGCGTGTGCGCACACCCTAGCAGATGACCCAGTAGGAATCCCAGTGGAAATACAAAAGTTGTTATTACTTTAAACTTTTCTTAGGTAACGTATGTAAAATATGGCTGACAGATAAATCAACTCTGTGCAGCTAAAGCAAGCAAATTATTTGTGGTTATTTTGTGGAAAAGTTTTAAAAAGAAAAAAAATTATCAACAGCACTTGGCATAAAATTATAATTTATAAACTGGCATAAAACTAAAATTTATAAATTGGCCTAAAACATTAGGCGTGGCAAATGATTCGAATATCTTTTTGAAATCTCATCTTCCTTAACGAAAGGAATCTGAAAAATGTTGTCATTCGATTCGAGAATTAAACCATACTCCAGCAAAACCTGCGTTAGCTGGTGTAGTTATCCTTCGCTATGAATTCGGAAGTCAAACACACGCTCGCAGAAAAACTTTTATTTGCCTTAACATCAAAACAGTTGTTAAAAAGTTCTTCTATGAAAAATTTTTCTTCAAAGGTAGCTAATTTTTTATATAATGCTGAATTTGATAGCTTTGTGATATTTTCGGTGAATGAAGTGTTTTTAAAAAATTCCCATAAAGGGATATTTTTTGGGAAATTTCTAATTTCCACCATACATTAGCCGTATTCGATTGGGCAAGAGTTAGAGACTTGCGAAAAAAACAACCACTGCATTAAAAACAAGTAAAAGTGCGGCTGTCTTCGGCCGTACCGAAGACTTCATACCTTTCATGAGTGGGGAAATGAAAAGTTACCTATGTATGTACATAGCCGGATTAAGTTTAATTTATAATTTTAATTCTGTGGGTTATTTATGGAAAGATTTATTAGAAAAAATGGTGTCTTGGCTATTTAAATGGAGGAGTTATACACCAAAATGTCCATATCTGAACAGTCGGTTGTATGGGAGCTATATGTTATAATGGTCCGATCTTGACAATTTTCGGTAACCCCGTTTGGGCCCATATGGGTACAAATACTTCAAAATTTCACGCCGTTAGCTGTTAAAATGGAGGAGTTATACACCAAAATGTCCATATCTGAACAATCGGTTGTAGGGGAGCTATATGTTATAGTGGTCCGATCTTAACAATTTTCGGCAATCTTGTTTGGGTCCATATGGGTACAAATACTTCAAAATTTTAGGCCGTTAGCTGTTAAAGTGGAGGAGTTATACACCAAAATGTGTATATCTGAATAATCGGATGTTGTGGAACTATATGTTATAGTGGTCCGATCTTGACAATTTTCGGTAACCTTGTTTGGGCCAAAATGGGCACGTCTACTTCAAAGTTTCATGTCCTTAGCTGTTTAAATGGGGAAGTTATGCACAAATTACATCCAAAAATTTCATGTATGTATATCTGAATAATCGGTTGTTTTATATATGTTATAGTGGTCCGATTCGGCCGATTCCGACAAACGATCAGCTGCATATAACAACATACCTGTATTCCGAATTTCATTCGGATATCTCAAAAACTGAGGGACTAGTTTGCGTTCACACAGACGGACGGACGGACAGACGGACATGGCTTAATCGACTCAGCTCGTGATTGTGATCATATCGGTATATATTTTGGTGGGTCCCCCACGCTTCCTTCTGGTACTTTCGACAAAAAATTTTTGGCACTAAGTTATAATTAGAGCTCGGAAAAATAGGTGAAATCAAGCGCCTAAAAATATGCTACATTTTGTAAATTTTGTTTGTTTTCAGCGGCGGGATTACAATTTAAATATAAAGGGGTAGCATATTGGTATGGTGGGTGCAGATTTTATTAGAAAAGTTCTTAATCATGTTACACAAATTTGGAGTTTAAATAAGCATACAGTGGTGTGTGGTGAAATAAAGCCAGAATAGAAAGTGATTTTATTCGTAAAATATATTTATTTATGTGTTTTTAATAATTTTAATTTGTTATATAAAAAATCTATAACAGAAACAAATATATAAAGTTAAAAAGTTTATGCAAACTTCTGGAAAATTCGCCAATATTTCAGCAAAATTTGTAACTTTTTGAGTAGAAATTTTATATTATTTTCTAGTACGCATTTTTTTTCGACTTCTAAATTCGCACGAAAAAATGCAGACGACAACTAGAAAAAATTCTCAAATAACAGGTATTAGTATTTTTATACTCAGCTGTACTAGTACACAGAGTATTATAGTTTTAATCACATAACGGTGGATTGTAACACCATAAAATAATCGAGATAGATATGACTGTACGCACGATAACTCGCGCAAAAATTTAAATATTTTGATGAAATTTGGAATGCAAGTTGGTATCAAGACTGGAACGGATGGTATTGAAAATGGGCGAAATCGGACCATGACCACTATATAGTAAAAATCGGAAATTTTGTATCTCAGTCAATAATAGAGCTAGAGTGATAAAATTTCACCCACGTGTAGAGCTCAGGCCCTTATGAAGAAATTTGGTGAAATTTTTAAAAATGGGCGGTGCCACGCCTACTTATTAAGGGCCAAACATAGAAAGTTGTATAAGCCATAACTCAGAAACCGTAGCAGATATATCGATGGAATTTGGTACACGTGATTTACTTAATTAGGCAAATGTTTGGACGAAAAATTGTCAAAATCGGTTGACGACCACGCCTACTTTTATATATGGGTATTATAAAGTGACCTAATAAAAACATTTTAAGCGATATCTCTGTCAAATATAAAGATATATCATTGAAATTTTATGGCAGGAGTCCAACTATGGACATAAAACAAAAGACACAAAAATTTTGGAAAATGGGCGTGGCACCGCCTCCTTTTAGAAGCAGGAATATACGAGATTTCTGAGCCCATAACTCGACAAATAATCGATATATTATGACGAAACTTAGTTTATACACTTTTATTACTTGTCGTAATACATGTTCAAAATTTTAGCGAAATCGGTTGACGACCACGCCCACTTTTATATATGGGTATTATAAAGTGACCTAATAAAAACATTTTAAGCGATTTCTTTGTCAAATATAAAGATAATTCATTGAAATTTTTTGGCATGAGTTCTACGATAGACCGGAAATAAAAAATAGAAACAGTTTGGGAAATGGGCGTGGCACCGCCTCTTTTTAGACAAAGGAATATACGTGATTTCTGAGCCTATAACTCGGCAAATAATTGAGATATTATGACGAAACTTGGTTTATGCACCTTTATAACTCGTGTTAATACACACGCAAAAATTTATTGAAATAGGTTTATGACCACGCCTACTTTTTAACAAAGATATTTCTGGAACACCCTGTGGGAATTTGTAACGTGACATCTTTGTAACTAGAAGTCATAAAGGAATGAAATTTTGCACAAAGAATAATATTCATATGCTTAGTTGGATGACTGATAAAAATTTTGAAAATGGGCGTGGCTACGCATACTTTATGCAGAACGCGCTTTATATAAAGTACAGCGTGTTTCCATCATACACAAACAAACAATGAAAGCATACAGCTGAGTATCTAATGTTCGATTCCACTCGAACTTAGGCTTCCCTACATGTTTATAGTAAAATTCATTTGCTAATGTGCACTTGCTACATTTTCATTCAAAATATATTTGGTTTGAAACTGTAATTGTTTTTCCTTCACGTGCGAAGGTTTTGTCTAAAATTTAAGCAAGTCACTACAAATTTTTAATTTTTTCTTTATTCTTTATAATTATATATTTATTTATAATACTTTATTTATTATTATTCTTTATTATTACATGTATTTATTGTAGCTTTCTTTGCAATTTTTCACGTGCAATCCATAAAAAACCTTAATAATTTATACTTGAAAGAGTTTTAGTGCTTAGCACGAAATTTTTATTTAATTCAATTTTTAATTGTTAGGGGTAAGTGGATAAAAATTTTAACAATTATTTACAGCGAAGGTTGAGTGTATAGCTATTTCATGAAAATAATTTAATTAATAATAATTAATAATTTATTTTTCTGGCATCCTAGTTAGCAAAAAATCCAATTGCATTCACGTGGGGCTTAGACCCGAATGTAACCCACTCTTAAACTTGCCACTGGATGTGCTCTCAAACATTACGTAGCATAATTTTAGGCGTCTGATTTTCACCTATTATCCGAGCTCTAGTTATAATACCATTTCATTCTCATGAAAGGTATAACAAGTGAAAATTAAACGACCGTTCGTTAAAGTAAAGGAATCGGAAAAAAGTTGTGTTTACTTGATGAAATTTCTTCAACTTTTTATCGATAGATGTCTGCCCTATCTTCGAACACCGTTCGTTAAAGTACGTACAAAGAACGTATATTGTACAATATAATTTCTTTGGTACGGAATTGGAAAACATTTTCTAATGAACGGTGTAGCGATGAATTCGAAGATAGGGGAGACATCTATTGACAAAAATTTTAAACCATTTCACTTATTCATAATAGAAAAAATTGGCATAATCAGTAAAGATCAGTTTAGTGAGTAGCTGGCATACTCTCTAAAGGTCTCTTCGAAGAATGAAAAGTGCTTTTTAAAAAAATTCCTATGACGTGATTTTTTGTGGGAATTTGTAATTTGAACTATATTTCGTTACATCTTAGTCAAAAGAGCAGGTTTTACAAAATTTCCCTAGGAAAATTTTTCTTTTAAATTAATAATTTTTTATATACTGATATATATATATTGATCTCAACACTAACTTATATAGATTTAAGTTGAATTTATTTACAATATTCAACTGAAATTACTAATTTAATTTAACTTAATTGTCTGTAAGGATCTCCAGTAGACAGAAATAAATAAATAAATAAATAAATAAATAAATAAATAAATAAATAAATAAATAAATAAATAAATAAATAAATAAATAAATATAATGTTAAATTGGATTGGTGCTTTCGATGAATAAAAAGTATTTTTGAAAAAATTCCCATTAAGGAATATTTATGAGAAATTTTTAATTTACTCTACATTTCGTTAATTTTTAGTCTTTTTTTCAAATTGTGATTCAAAAGTAGTTATTTGTTTTTATAAAATGTTGACTTTATGTGATTTCCGGCGTTTTTAGGCGTTTGAAGTGTTTTAAAAAAATTACCATAAATGGATATTTTTGGGAAATTTTTAATATCAGTTTCTACTCAATTGGACAATTTTTTAACAAAAGAGCAGGTTTTTAAAAAAAATTCCCTAAGATGAATTTTTGTCCAAAAGTAGGTAATTTTCAACGTTCGTTGCCACATATGTATGTATGTATATCTATTTGGAAGCGACTGCTTGTATTCCAAACTTGCTCTATTGGGTCTATCAATTATACACACGTATGTATGTATATGCAAATATGATACCATCCGTATGTACATACATACATACATACATCAGTATGTGACTATGCATGATAGCATTTTTAACGAGTTAACATTTAATGAAAGCAACAATCATCTAGTTTTCTATTTTAATGGGGGCGGTAAACATACATACAATACGTATCTGTGTTTGATACTGATGTGAAGAGGCGGCAACTTCAAGTGCAGCAAAACAAAAAAAAAAAGAAATGGGAAAAAATGCAAAAAAAAAAGAAATATAAAATGAATGTTAAATAATGGAAATAAATTAAAAATACCGTAGCGAATTCACTGATAAAACAAGAACAAGGATAGAACAAACACGCTATAAAAAGGCGTTGCAGGCATCGACGCACAACGCGTGTGGGCGTCCAGGAGCCAAGTGTTGGAGAATGGTTTATTTTTATTATTGCAATTGTTATTTTTATTATGATGGCGTTGCGTTATAATTTTATTTTCTTGTTTTTTTTTTTTATTAAGTCAAGTGGTATGAAAAAAGTGGCGTGCAGGAAATTGTTGAGTTAAAGCATTTTGTTATGCTGCAAATAGCTCAAAAATTTTGCTTGTTTAGATAGACGGTAAAAGCTGTTTATGTCTTTCTTATCACGCCATGATGTCTCATATTGACATACTGAGATATTTTGTATGGACTTGTTAGTATGACAGCCCATAATTAAACACATAGGTCGAATTGGCCCGTTTTGATCCGATTTGTGCCCCAGTTTCCTAGATCTCTTTAAAAACCTTTCCGGAAAAGAGCACAGAAAATCTAGTATCTTTGCATTTTCCAACTCCGCCAGACAATCGCTTGCTAACTCATCCGCAATGCATTTAACCCGGACATCGCTATGGAATCTAGTTATTGGAATAGTTATTCTATTTTGCACTAGTAGTAATGCTTCAATGGGTTCGGAGTTAATTTTAAGGAAATGCTTTCTGGAATATATTAATCTGAAAATCGTTTGCTGAATTTTTGCTGGAATCCTTTGTGGTTTGGTATGTAAACTAACTTGGTATGTGTATTGTCTGCTTATCTGTTTTATTGCCTTTGAAATTCAATTTGTTGTTCGATAGCAAAAGCCACATTTGCTCTATTGCGCTTTAGAATACTAAGAAGCTGCCAAAGTTATTGAAGTGCTGTTTGTTTGTTCTTTTTAGTAGACCGGTTGTTCGCGTACTTAACCCTAGACACCTAACCTTCGATCTCATTCAATTGATTGGCTTTCCAAAAGACTTCTAAAATATATATTTGAAATTTCGCAAAATTAAAAAGAAAGATGTCGCTAGCTTAGACTGCAAATTGTGTAAGTCCTTTTTAAAACTTTGTAGAAGAGACAAAAAACAAAAAATAAAAAAAATTCGAAATGAAAAAAAAAATTTCTGTTCATATAAATATTTTGGACTTACACAATTTTCTTCGCTTTTTGGACTTACATAATTTTCGTATCACTGAATAACAACGAGTAGAAATATGACAAGTATCTCAGATTTGTTTAGCGCGGTGCGGTGTTTGATTTTTCTACATAAAAATACCTTTTTTCATAAAAGTGGACTTACACAGTTTGCACTCTAAGCTAGCGATGTTTTATTTTGTAGATTAACAGCCAGTTTCACGAAAAAATTTAAGTGAAAATTTAATTTTTTCCCTGTCAGATTTCATATAAAATTCAAGTAAAAAAAAGTAAATTAAACTTAAATTCTTTCGTGAAACTGGCTGTAAATATTGATGGGAAATAAACATTTGAGTAGTCCACTTTCCAACAGCGCTATGTGAAATTTTTTCGATTTTGACACTTTGATGTAATGTGTACCTGCATGTAAAGCTGTATAATGTCCATTAAGAATTTATTGCGAAATCCTTCCGTATTCTCAAAAAATAGCATTAAATACGAATAGCAATTCAAAAGTCGCTATGATTTTATTTATACACTTTCAAAAGTCTCTATCTGACAAAAATGTTACTCATACGCCTAGGCATACATTGGTGTAATTGTTATGCGTTTTAATTTCAAAACTAAAAAAGCTAGCTATGTGAAGTATTTAACACTGAATTTACAAAAATCTGTTATATTGCGGTTTAATTTTCTATATTGTTAATTAAAAGGTAATGACAAAAAATATTAAAACAAAATACAGCTTGATGCCGTATTGTTTTTTTTTTTCTAAGTTGTGGCTCAGGGCCTCTCCGCAGCTCTCAAGAAAACGCTGAAGAAAAAAATTTCATTATTTCTTGAGCGTTGAAATGGTAGTAGGAAAGTAATGTGACATTTGAGTTTATTTACCTCTTCTGTCAAATTTTCTTGAAGAAATAATAGAAGATTCATTATTTCTTGGCGGAACCAGAGTTCATTTGTGTACTTTTTCTAAAAAATCTTAAAAAAATAGTAGTATAATTTCTTTAGAACTGCGTACCGCAAAAGAAAATATGACAAAAGACATTTTTCTTGAGCATTTCTTGTACGTCAAATTACATAGATTTTTTGGTTTTCTTGAGAGCTGCGTATAGGCCTTTAATATGAACATAGCACATCGCGCTGGATTACTCATTTTAAAAATGTTCGTCTAATCGACGAATGGTTAATGTTTATAGGGGATGAGTGAAGCTAGGGTTTCTAGGGTTAAATTCAAGCGCAATTTCTAGGCAACTCACATCGTTGTTGCTAGTGATAATCAAATTCAGCAAAAGTCTTTGCTTCCGCTTTTGCAAAATTTTATCATTTTTTTCGCGGGTATTCCTTTTTAATGTACGTAACCAAAGTTGCCGTCCTCGTTGCATCATCAGCACTTCTGTTTTGTTTATACAACTTAATTAAAATTTGAAAACAAATCACACAAAAAGAAAAAAAATGTACGAAAAAATAAAAAAGCACCAACAATACTTTGGTGAGGGTTGAAGAAAGAAAAAAGCGTTGCATGTTGCTTTATTGGTGTTGCTATATTTTTTTGTGTGTATTACCCACGAACTTTTCCATCATACGCGCATAGAAAAAAAAGGAAATTGAACAGTATTACATACAAATGGATAATAAAAAAGTTTTGAAAAAAAGTATAAAGAATATAGAAAAAAAACTTAATAAAAACAACATATAGTAAACACAAACAGTAAACTTTCAAGTAAACGGCAAACGAACAAGCAGCAAAGCAAGAAGACGACAACGACGTCGGCGAAGAAAAAACTTTGTCTACGTCTAGGGCTGCGTTTGGACTTGGACTTGGATGATTTGGTCGATGGTGGTACGTAAGCGTAAAGGAGCGTTGTAGCGGCGGCTGCTCAACCACAGAGTAAAACGCACACATACACTAAACATACGAAACAACACACACATAAAATTCCTACATCACTTCGTGCCTGTGCATTTGCCTATCGGCTTAACACCTGCCTCAGCCTCAGCCTCAGCATCAGCCTAAGCATCGACATAAGCCGCAGCGCCACACATGTAACTGGAGTCAACACAACAACAACAACAACAACAAAACAGCCTCTCGCTGCCGCAATAATTCAGCGATGCTTACGTTACGCTCCAACTGTTTCAAATTGTATTGTTGAAAGTTGAGCTGTGCGTGTGTGTGTGGCGCTCTTACCCTATACACCGGGTGTTTTGCTGCCCTACACCCCAAAAAGCCATTATTGATTTTGGTTACAAACGCATACACAGCCAACATCGTGTATAGCGACAGTCATCGGATGAGAATCGCGCGAGACAGAGTGAAAGAGATAGAGAAAAAAGAGAGTAGCATCTCATCAACGTTTGTTGAGCGAACGTGTTCTGTGAGAGACCAACGGAAACGGCAAAGGCAACGTCAGCATTAACGGCGGAAGTCGGGCATCAAAGTCATCGTCGTGACGGTGCGGTGCGACAGTCGGTGTTGCTGTCGAAATCGTGTGGTTGAAGCATCCATATTCCATTGGCAGACGGCAAAGAAGGTGTATGAGGTGCAGGAGCAGCAGCAGTAGGAGGCGAGTAAACAAAAGCCGCGCTCAATCAACTATCGTGTGCAGCAGTTAGCACTAGCAATATTGTAGTAAGTATGATTTTGTCATTTATATTTTTCTTCTTACACACAACAATTTTCCGTAGCAATTTTCTTTACTTCTTTATTATTTCATTTTTCTGCAAACATTTTGCTTTCACAAATATCGACATACCTACATACATACATACATACAGACATATGTAGGTGTGTATGGTATGGTATGTATGTATCCCGTGCCATTTGTCACAATGCTACATTATTTCTTCTTTTATACTTTGCTGCTCTGCTTATATTTAATCTACTTTTGCTTAGATTTCGCTTTTCGTTACGTTTCATTATATTTAATGTATCTAGAGCTGTAACAGTAATGTTGCACAAAAATAAGGACCGTTTTAATGTAGGTAGCAAAAAATTTAGAAAGCGATGAAATTTAAGTTGAAAATAGGAAAAAGTAGCTCTCTTTTAATTCACAAAAGGTATTTGCTCATAAATTAATAAAAAATGTAAAACTAAAATTCGACCAAAACTTTTATAATATAATAATAATACAATGGCGCTATTATAACACTGACGAGTTTTATGGCCGAGCTTCTCTCCCAATTCGAGGTGGGCTCCTTTTTATTTTTCCTACTAATTGGGTGGACCTACAGTTTTATGCCGGCTCCGAACGGCGAATGCATTTTTTGTGAAAAGCTTTTTCATGGCAGAAATACTCTCGGAGGGTATGCCAACGACTGCCGAGAGGTGACCGCTGCTCTTAAAAAACCCAATAATTGGATTTTTACTAATTAGAAAAATTGTTTTGGTGTTTTGCTCGGACCGTGGTTTGAACCCGAGACCTCTGGCATAGCAGGCGAGCACTCTACCCACTGCACCACAGCGGCCAGAGTGCATTATTGATTATATAAATATATATATACATATCGCTAGCTTAGAGTGCAAACTGTGTAAGTCCACTTTTATGAAAAAGTGTATTTTTATGTAGAACGCTAGAAAATTCAAATACGCACCGCGCTAAACAAGTCTGTGATACTTATCATATTTCTACTCCTTGTTATTTTGTGATACGCAAATTGTGTAAGTCCAAAAAGCGAAGAAAATTGTGTAAGTCCAAAATATTTATGTATATGAACAGAATTTTTTTTTTTCATTTCGAATTGTTTTTATCTTTTGTTTTTTGTCTCTCCTATAAGGTTTTAAAAAAGGACTTACAGAATTTGCACTATAAGCTAGCGATATGTAAATAGATTTCCAAAAGACGAAACCATTTGCAAACAATGGATGCATGCGTGCGGTCTGATGTCTGACGACGTTGTTAAAAACATTCGAATCTGCAGCAACCATTTCCAAAAAAGCGATTACACTGGGAATCGCCTGTACGTATCAATGCCTGAAAGATACTGCAGTAGTCCGAGACTAAAAAGGATTTTTTAATCCCAAGCTTCGGACGAAACACTGCAGCTCACACCCGTCCACCTTTTATCCGCCTGTAAATATGTGGAACATATAGCGATTGGTTCGTAGTCCTTTCTTCCATCCGTCTTGTTATATTATTACCTGTGGTCCCCTGTTGAGGTCGGTTTGGAGAGTAACGTAGTCTGAACTTTGGTCCTCATATGTTGCTGTGTCCAAAAGTTCGTTGTCTAAATTGTCCTGTTATTCAGTTTAGAAATTCGCAGTACTCACCGTGTTGGCGGCATTCGAACGTACATACTTTACAAACATAGCCCTCAAGCGGCAGAATTCGACTTTTTGATATAATGCCCATGGATCGGACCACAGGATTTTAACATGAAACGCTTTCCGCCGCGATTCATAAAAATATGAGTGCATAGAAAATAGATTTTTCTAGAACATTTCCACTAATTTTCATAAAAAAAATTCACAAAAGTTTGCATCTTAAAATAAATGTGTCAAATTTCTTATATTAATTATAAACAAATTCAAAAACTAAAATCAAAGGGGTATAAGTCCTCTAGAACACAATGATGCCTTTCAATTTTTTTTTTTTCAAACGCCTCTGAACTCAATTGAATGTACATATTTGTCACACATATTCACAGATGACATTAAATGTAATTGGGGCGCATGCGCAGAACTGCCAGTTGCACAAAATTTTTGGATGAATTCATACACATTGCACAGATAGAATACTATCAATGTAGAAGTACTATATATATGATTAACCCAATGACTCACGACGTTAAGAGTTAAGATGCCTAGAAATTGCGCTTGAATAACCATTCTACTAAAAATAAGAAACAGCAATTCAATAACTGAAGCAGATTTTTAGTATTCTATAGCACAATATAGCAGAGGTGGTTTGTGCTGTAGAACAACAAATTGAATTTCAAAAGCAACCCTGCTAACAATTTTACCAGACAATGGGTCATATTAATAAAAGCCAAGCATTTGCTTTTGCTCAAGATTTTATATCTTTTACTCAAATTTTGAAATTTGGTTCATACAAATTAATGTCAAATTTCTGAAATTTTGAGTAAAAGCATTTGCTTGGATTTTATTAATATGGCCCAATTTCTGATTCAGAAAATTCTGAAAAAAATCTGAGTACAAAGTTGACTATGTAGACATATCTTATAGATTTTTATAGATTTCTATCAGAATTGTCTAAGTAATTTTACTTTTTTCACATCCGAAAAAATCTCATACATACATACATATCGCGCGTTTTATGCAATAGGGATTTAACTCAAAAAAATTTTTTTTTGGGAAAACGGAAATAAAGTTTTATAATTTCAAATAGTTTCCTTCTACGGCTAACTACAAAATCACTTTTATTTCCGCCATTTTTATCTTTTTGAGAAAAAAGAGAAAAAAAAAATGCTGCAGTGTTCTCTATATCATTTTCTCCCTCCGGATTCGAAATTGTATCCAACGGCATTCTCTTCATCTTCTCTCAATCCGAGTCCCAACTACAAAAATATAGCCTCCGCTTGTTCTCTTTTTCTTTTCTACTTCGCCTTAACTGTTTGCTATCTTTATTTCTTATTCTCATTATTCTCCTTTTTCTTCCTTATTTTATATTCTCCTCCGGATTCGAACCATGAAATCAACATGAAATTCTATCCAATCATCACATAGCGGAACATTCAGCATTATATTGAATTGTAGTAACCTATTTATACTTCTCTTTTCCGAAAAAATAATCCATGAATTATATGAATCATTAGGGGCATTTCAGTTATTACATCTGGGTCTGGGTTAAGATAAATTTTTACTGAAACAATCCGGCTCATAATGAAAATTGGCTGCACTTGCAAAGAACTAAAAAGAAGAAGAAACATATACAAGATATACCCAGCAGTAAAAATCTGAAATTAATCCTTTATGAATCACTGATGAAATTCATCATGAGGAGGCATCAGTGAATGCTTTCATATAAAGGCTGCTGAATTTTTTCAAATAAATGGTTTGCTTTCCTCATACCTATATGACTGTCCAATGGTAGGAAAAACAAAAGGAGCACACCTCGAATTGGGAGAGAAGCTCGGCCATAAAACTCGTCAGAGTTAAAATAGCGCAAAACAATTCTTCTGTACGTTGAAAAGAGACAAATACTCCCTCAAAAACAATTTGATTGACTTTAAACTTCAAACTAAATGAAAATAACTATTTCAAAAATTATTTTTTTTGGAAATTTGAATTTGAATTACTGAAATAAATTATGAAACTCAAATGGCGGGATAGCTATGTATTCCATGTTATAAGGAGAAGCCAGTGCGCAGTATAATTTTCCTTCCGGACTTCTTCTTTCCCCTTACGGCCAAAGCAGAAGCTTACAAGAGGCAAATTTGAAATTTGTATTTCCATATATTTTTTATTTTAAATATAATGGGCCGTAGTCATAGTCGTTCATTAAAATCGGTTTTAGTTAAAATCGGTATTAAATTTAGAATGACGTTTAAAAAAGTGGTGTGTCATAGACCAGTTAGAACAACGTTTTTGCCAACATGAAACGGAACAGGGTTACCCATATAAAATAATAAGAATCGCTCTGTAATTTTAAGAAATTTCGATTGTTTTAAAAGTTCACCCTGTGTCAACTTTTAAATTGAAAAGTTTACCCTGTGTCAACTTTTAAATTGAAAAGAAAAAAGTAAGCGCATCTATCTATTCGGCTTTTGATGTTTGCATATTTTAACTTAATCGTATATTTAAAATACGCTAAAAAACAACTAAAAGTGAGTTAAATTTTGTGATAAAACTACACACTTCATATAATTCAAAATGAACTTGTGATTTAAGGGAACAAAAAGATCTCGTGCACCGAACTGGAGCGCAGGAGAAAAAGCTTGTCTGCGGGAAAGCATTGAGTGCCACCTGCATATTTATCAAAATGTCTATACGTTTTATTTATTTATTTTTTATTGTATTCACGTACTCTCTTTCTATTTTTATAGTTTACATGACGAATTCCCAGCTTAGAACAATATTTTAAGATTTTAAAATGACATTCACCTCATTTTAAAGTTAGAACGCTGTTTTAGTGATAAAACCGATTTTAAGTCGACTATGACAGAGATAAAATGACGTTTATGCTAGCATCATTCTAAGCGTGTTAAAACACTGTTTTAAATCGACTATGACTACGGCCCAATTTGTTTTATAGTTGTCAAATTGAAAAATTTGTCAGAAAAGCTGCCGAATGTCAAAAAACCTACCAAAATACAAGCTGGCTCGTGGGTTTATAACCGCCTAGATGATATTTCGTTTGGTTTTTTCAATATAGCTTGCACACTTGCACCAACGCAAAACGATTGTGATGAATATGCAACAAAGAATGATCAATGATCATTTAGCAGTGAAACAAATTTACTGCAGGGTATATGTATATATATGTATACATACACAAATGTCACTTTTCAGTTCTGCCAAATCAGTTATTGAAATATATGGCAAAATCCCAGAAATCGAAAATTTCGAGTTAAATTCCTATTGCATAAAACGGGCGATATGTAGATATCTGAACGATTTCGTGCAGACATGCCAAAATATTTTATTTTTTCTTAAATATTTGTTTTGTTCGTTCAGAAATTTGTTAGATACATATCGTCGGTCTCCTGCCAGAACACGAAAGTGAAAATTTTTTTAAGCACGATGTCTGCTCTTTATCGGGTATATATTGATATAATAATAATTAATATTTGTATATATGTATGCTTATGTACATACAATTTCATATTATGTATGCTTGTTTACACAAGAATTTATGCAAATATTAATTGTTATTACATCAATATATACCCGATAAAGAGCAGACATCGTGCTTAAAAAAATTTTCACATTCGTGTTTCTGGCAGGAGACCGACGATATGTATCTGTCCGAATCGTCGGTAAAAAAACCCAGACCACAGATATGTCTGTAAGAACTTCTGTCAACGTCTCCATACATTTCTCTTGCAGAAGTCGTACACAAGTCTTATTTATTTCGGAGTTTTTTGCCGAAAATCTGATAGATATCTAACCGATTTCGGGTAAAATTGTTACCTGGGAATAAAGCCGATAAGGAGTCACTATCAATACTAATGTAGCTTACATACGAAGCAAAACCTCTTAGGTTTAATATATTTCAGAAAGCTTTGCCTTAAAATGAACTCCGAACCCATTTAGGCATTACTGCTAGGGCAAAAGAGAATAACTATTCCAATAACTAGATTCTACATTCGCTGCTTTGATAGATTTTCTTCCATTTGCTTGACTGTAAACCAAATTGTTTCGCTTTATAAATTTCTCTAATTTTCGAAACTTTTTAGATCGGCGACATTTCTAATGGAAACTGGGTAGGGGTACCGAAAAGCTAAGGGCTTGGGTCCTCAGCGAGTAGAACAATCGAAACATGACTTCATTATGGAATAAATTTCGTGTTAAAGCACCTGCTAAATGCGCAACCTATCTGAAAGCATCTCATTGCCTTTCTGTAAGGCGCTGATGAATTTCGTTTATTTGCAATCCTTAGAACAAAGCATTTTTTCTCTGGAGGGAGGGAGTGAAAAAGTCTATTTACCTCGGATTTTCTCTGTAGCTCAGTTGCTCCCCTCTAATTGTTTAAGCAATTTCTTCTTCATTCGCTTGTTTGTAAATTAGACTATAAGGATTTCTTGCCAATTACATCGTCATGCGTTATCAAAGATAGGGGATAAGCGTTTCCAAATATTTTATGCGATTCGATTTTCATTTTTATGGTAATCAGGTTTGTTTTTGGGCAACTGAGCGAGTAAAATGAAAATGATTTTCTAATACTACTTCATGAATTCGACAATGGTCTCGCTTATGCAGTATTTATAAACTCGTGAAATTCAGCTTTTTTAAAAAGTGGCAACGTTCTAACGACATCAGCCGTCAAGGCAGATTTACCAGGTAGACTCGGTGGCGAATTCTGAAACTAATTTTTTTTTATTTACAAAGGTAGTGTGTAATGTCAAAATCTAAGCGAATTCACATCATGGCCAATGGGAATGCACGAGTCACAAGCGAATTCAGAATTTAACAACGGCGAAATATAATTTTGACATTACACTACCAATTACAATAACAAAATACATTGGACATTTCTGAATTCGCCCTCGAGCCTACCTGTTAAATCTGCCTTGACTGAATGAACAGCTGTTGTTTTGGCGTTGCCGGACTTGTAATTCATAATTTCATGAAATGATGGCGAAAATCATGAATAATTTTCGTGAAAAATTAAATTCATGAAAATTCGTTTATACAGCGAAAATTCATGAAATGATATCATGAATTTGCCAACGTATAAACGTAGTATAAGACGATGTACACTTCGCTCGCCTTGTAGTTTTGCTGTGTATGAACTGTTCTTATTATCTCTCACACAGCTGTAGCTAAGTTACAAAATATATTTACATATATGTAATATATGTGTGTATTTCATTGACTTCCTCTGCTACTTTAAAATTTAAGTTTAAATTAAATTTGCTTTGTCCATTTTTCACATTTCCTTCATTTGCTTTGCACTTACAGCAAGTCCTTGTGGGTGAAAGAAGAAGCTACATACATACATATGTACAAGTACGCTTGTTAAATTTCAGGAATACTTCAAATTTTCTCATTATTTTGCATTTAATTATGTAATTTGTAATATTTTTTTTTTAACACACACACTCAAACTATAGGAATTTCGTAAATTCATGCCATTTACGATACGTACAAGAGGACATTTATGTACATACCCTGTAGGGAAAATCTCTAGTTCCGAACTAGGTCGCTTCTAGTGCATTTTTCGACACTACTAGTGCGAGCTAAATCTCTCTCAACTGGCGAATTTAACATGGCGATGTCCTAGGCGGTGTCAATTGTCACTCTCTGCACAACATTTTCGATAGTTCCGAACTAGTACTGAATTCTACAGTTTACACTAGTTCGTTTATTGGTACAATTTCGATAGTTCTGAACTAGCTACAAGTACCTACAAATTCTACAGTTTTACATCCGCCGCTTAAGTGTAGCCTTTGACACACTTCATGCAAGTTGCGCGATGGCCGACTGGCTAACGCATGTGCCTTTCAATCTGAGGGGCGCGGGTTCGAATCCTGTCGGTGTCAAGGTGGATGATAATTTTTTTTTAATTTTTTTTTTAACTAATATTTTTTTATTTATTTATTTAATAAAAATTTACAATAATATTTAAAAAGTAATAAAATAAAGAAAGCCTGAGGGATCGGAAAAGCTTAATTAGGGGAACATTTAATTTCATACTAGAAGCAAATAGAAAACTCTTTATATAAAATGTTTCACTAAACATCTGAGAATTGCAGAAATGTACAAAGCCGGCGGCAAATGGACGAACGAAAAAAATACATGAAATTTTTGTCACTTCGAAATTGCATACAAATCAAAGTGTGTCTTATAATGGTCACTCAATTCACTCATTCTGAACTGGTGAGGGTCTAACTACAATTGATCTAGTTCCCTTTTGACACCTTTTCGCTAGTTCGGAACTAGAAATTTTGCTCACTAGTTATTGAGTTCCCTGCAGGGTACATAAGTCATATGCATAGCACATAGTACATACATACACATGTACACTCTGGCACTGGGGTGCAGTAAGTGATGTTTTAGATCCTCCGCCTTTGGTCGTATTTGCCCTGACTGACTTATTTGACTGGATTCCTGTTTGTTTTTGGTGGACTTATTGGAGGCTTTAGCTTTTTGCTCGTGCTCGTGCTCGTTCTATTAATTAAATTAAATATTTCTTTGCGGTTTGTATGCGCATACACACGGAAACTATCGACACAACAAAGCAACAAGCACATAAAAGTATGATTTTAAGCATGGCTGTGTTGCTACATATGTATGTGGTTTTTTGAGGAATTTGTGCCTTAATATAATTTGTTTTTCACAATTTCAATTCTCGTATTTAATTCTTCTTGCTCTTAAGACACAGCATGCCTTGCTAGCGCAAATTGTTACAACATCGTCCACATGATGAGGCAAATAAATTAACCTTCTTTGCTTGCTTAAGCGACAGACTAGTGTTTTGGTGAGTTTTAAGGGGCACTTCTTTTTTTAAGGGATATCTCTAGTTTTTATACTCAGCTGTACTAGTACACAGAGTATTATAGTTTTAATCACATAACGGTGGATTGTAACAGAATGAAATAATCGAGATAGATATAGACTTATATATATCAAAATGATCAGGGTGAAAAGAGAAATCGATTGAGCCATGTCCGTCCGTCCGTCTATCCGTCTGTCCGTCCGTCTGTAAACACTCTACTTCGCGAAAAAATTAAGATATTTCGATGAAATTTGGAATGCAAGTTGGTATCGAGACTGGGACGGTTGGTATTGAAAATAGGCGAAATCGGACCATCGCCACGCCCACTTTTCCTATCGGAAATTTGGTATCTCAGCCACTAATATAGCTAGAGCGATGAAATTTTACCCACCTGTTGAGCTCAGGCCCCTATGAAGAAATTTGGTGATATTTTAGAAAATGGGCGGTGCCACGCCCACTTATTAAGGGTCAAACATTGAGGGTTTTATAAGCCATAACTCAGAAACCATTGAAGATATATCGATGAAATTTGGTACGCGTGATATACTTACTTAGGCAAATGTTTGGACGAAAAATTGTTAAAATCGGTTGACGGCCACGCCCACTTTTATATATGGGTCTTATAATAATAATAATAATACAATGGCGCTATTATAACTCTGACGAGTTTTATGGCCGAGCTTCTCTCCCAATTCGAGGTGTGCTCCTTTTTGTTTTTCCTACTAATTGGGTGGACCTACAGTTTTATGCCGGCTCCGAACGGCGAATGCATTTTTTGTGAGAAGCTTTTTCATGGCAGAAATACTCTCGGAGGGTATGCCGCCCACTGCCGAGAGGTGACCGCTGCTCTTAAAAAACCCAATAATTGGATTTTTACTAATTAGAAAAATTTGTTTGGCTCGGACCGTGGTTTGAACCCGAGACCTCTGGCATAGCAGGCGAGCACTCTACCCACTGCACCACAGCGGCCACACATGGGTCTTATAAAGTGACTTAATAAAAACATTTTAAGCGATATCTTTGTCAAATGTAAAGATAATTCATTGAAATTTTGTGGTATGATTTCTACAATAGACCGGAAACAAAAAATAGAAAAATTTTGGAAAATGGGCGTGGCACCGCCTCCTTTTAGACAAAGGAATCTACGAGATTTCGGAGCCCATAACTCGACAAATAATTGAGATATTATGATGAAACTTGGTTTATACACTTTTATAACTTGTATTAATAGACACGCAAAAATTTATTGAAATCGGTTTATGACCACGCCTACTTTTCAGCAAAGATATTTCTGGAACACGCTTTGGAAATTTGTAACGTGACATCTTTGTAACTGGAAGTCATAAAGGAATGAAATTTTGCACAAAGAATAATATTCATATGCTTAGTTGGATGACTGGTAAAAATTTTGAAAATGGGCGTGGCTACTCGCTTTATATAAAAACCATCAAACGCAAACAAACAATGAAAACATACAGCTGAGTATCTAATGTTCGATTCCACTCGAACTTAGGCTTCCTTACTTGTTTTTTTTTAGTTTTGCTGAGTCAGCATGCCTACCTAGTAGTCATATTAGCTAGAACAAGCTTTGCCTGCACTAAAACGACTTAAGGGACTCCAATTCGAGCCCTTTTTTATGAATGAATGAATTCAGCCCTATCTCATTCTAAAGCACTTTGCGAGCTCCATGACAAGTTAGACAATGAAAAATTACCTCTCATTTCGAGGTGTGCTCCTTTTGTTTTTCCTACCAATTGGGTGGACCTACAGTTTTATGGCGGCTCCGAACGGCTAATGCATTTTTTTCTGAGAAGCTTTTTCATGGTAGAAATACACTCGGAGGTTATGCCGTCCACTGCCGAGAGGTGACTGCTGCTCTTAAAAACCCAATAATTGGATTTTTACTGATTAGAAAATTTTTTTTGGTGTTTGGTCGGACTGGGGTTTGAACCCGAGACCTCTGGCATAGCAGGCGATCACTCTACCCACTGCACCACAACGGCCACACCTTTAAAGTAATTTAAAAGTAAAAGCAACTTATCTAAAAGTGCTAAAGAGAGCTTCTTCTAATGACGCTTGTTCCGTAAGCTTTACGTACTAACGCACGCCTCCAAAGCTCTCGCTAATGGCATTACTGTATACCAAGTTTGAAGCTGATACAAGATGTACTATTTCTACTATTTTTTTATACTGCATTATGCTTCCAGAAAGAAAGGTTTAATACCTCTAGAAAGGTTATGCTATAAAGAAGCTTCCAAGAAAAAACTAAAACAAGAAGGTGCCAGCAAAAAAGCTGGGCCAGACTGACATTTTTAGCCACAGTTCGCCTTCCACCCGCCTAACAAAAAAAAAGAAGAAAATATAGTCTTATTGGAGCTATAAAACGGTTATTTCTCGTAGCATTATGCCTGAATCGCAATTTGGCGTTAGGTCGGTCGCGCGTTGATCGTACCTCAAAGCCGCTTCACACTGACATTCGATATTAGATGCTGGATTGGAAACATTTTCACTGCCACTAATATATTTTCTTGAATTTTTTCATAAATTTCACAATTTTTCATCGAAAGAAACAATTTGAATTTTTTTTAATGTCAAACGCCCGACTTAGAGAAATGTTCAACTCAGGCGTTATACAGGGTTGCAATGAACATACGATATTACAAAAATTTTACGATCAAACGCTTGAGGTCACAATGCGATTTGCTCCATATATTTTCATACATTTCTACTCACTTGTCAGAAGCGCGACCGACCGAACGCCAAATTGCGATTCCGGCATTATGCTCAGCAATGTGCTTTATTTCGAGACCTAAAATTATTCTACGCAAGTACTGCAAAAGTAGTCATATAACAGTATCCAAAATGACTCCGAAACAGTATCATGAAAAGTAAATTGTTGAGGTTTAATAAGCAACACTTTTAGATGCTTTTTTCTGAGCGCTGCGGCCGTGCTTAGCCGGCAATTTTTCATGCCTCACTACCAAAAACATAAAACTCACAACTGGGTATCTTTACTACGCGCCCAGCATTTGCACTTGTTCTTTTTTTTTTTTCTTCTTTTAAATTTCTAACTAATCCTTTTGCCATTTGGCTCATCCTTATGCCATTTAGCTGTGTTGTCATTGGCATTGCCATAGTTGCCATTAGCTTAGTCTCGTTGCTTTTAAATGCTCGCGTTGTCGTCATGGCCATCTTTATTCATCACCTCCTTGAGAACTTTGCAACATAGCCCCCTTCGGCGAAAAACTTTCCATGCAGCGCCAGAACATCAGCACCAGCATCAACAGTTGATTAATCGGAAATACCAATTTAATTAAGAAAAAAATTTTTCAACTTTTACTGGAATTGTTGCTGCGTGTGCGCTTATTTCTATTCCTTTAGTTGCTCAGTTGTTTAAGCGTGCGAAAGCGTACGGAATAAATTGAGAATTATAAACTTTGTTGCTTCGTTAATATTTGATATTATTATGTTAGTTATTTGATGGTTTCGTTTGTTTTTGCTTTTTTGTTTTTACTTCCTAATTGAAAAGTTTTAACCGCAAAGGCGTAAAAGTAATTTGCTGACAATTCATGTGTGAGATAATGGGCAAATATGTATGTACATTTAAAAGTGATTTTAAAGGGAGTGAAGAGCGTTTTGAATTGTTGCAGTTAAATTGCCCAGCAAGGTTGTCTTTAGAACTTTTTTTGTATAGGAAAAAAGTGAACAATTTGTTACTTAACAGTTTAGATTTGGTTTCGCGAAACCAATGGACTAATGTTTACCAAGTTTGTAATAACTAGAGCTCAAACTCGCCCGCTCTCTAACAGCATACAATTTAAAGCAAAGAAAGCAAAATTTGCTGAAAACTTTTCAATGAAAAACAAAACACACACAAAATCGTATAGAACACGAGAAAAAAGAACACAACCTAAAAACTCGCAAAGAACTTGAATGCGAAATTAATAAAAAAAAAAAATAAAATGACTAAAAAAGGCACACTCTTTGTAGTATCTACAACAAAATGCCACAAATTTAGCTACACTCAATTATCTTAGAAATCTTTTTTTTTTTTGCTTAGTAAAGGATGTACATTAAGCCGTATCACGTTATATGGACAAAAAAAAAGTTTAGTGTGTGTCAGTTTTATTTGAACACTTATGTCGAAAAAATATTTTTGGTGTAAAAAAATTTTTTTTAGGCCCGCGTTAAAAACAGCTAAATCGCGTTTTTTGTAATAACTTCCTTATTTGATGTCGGATCTCTATGATCTTAATGTCGCGGAAAAGGTCTCGCTCAGCACTATATTTGGCCCATATAAAGTTTCGACCTCAAAGGTTGTCCTGAGTTTTACCTTTAAAAATTTTGGAGTTACTATCCCTAGATTTTTTTATTTTTATCACTAATACAAAGCTCTCAAAAAACCATGAGGAATCCCCCAAATAAATTCTAGCCTTTATTCACAAACAAAAAAGTTATAACGTTGTAAAATGAAACACTTGTTTTTTTTTTTATAAAAAATTACCACAGAGAAACGGCGAAACACGTCAACTTAATTTTTTTCTCCAGATTACGATGGCGTTTTTAGAAGTGCAGTGTATGCACTCCCATTTTCGAGATATTTAAGAAAACATTTTCAGTTTTCACATACAAAGCGATCCGATGCGGGGGCGTATGAGTAACTATTGTTGGGGTAATAAAAATAAAGAAAAGGGGAAAAAACTATACGTACATATATGTATATAAAATGCATATGAGAAGGAAGAGAATTCCCTGCACATAAATTCCAATTTGTTTTAAACGTTCGAAACCTGCACTGAAAAAACAACTTACCCAGATTATGGAAAAATGGGAATGTTTCGGCGCTTAAGACACATTTTCATTGTTTTGATGTACAACTTTCTTTAAATCAAGGAATAAAAACAACGTTTTGAAAGAAAATTTTATTCAAAACAATGAAAATATGTCATTAGCGGCGAATTATTCTCATTTTTCCATAATCTGAGTAATTTTTTTTTGAGTGTGAGCAAAGTAATATAAGCGACGAAGAATTCACTTTCAGAGCTCTGAAACTGCTTTCATAAATATCTCTAAATTTGGAGGACATCCTCATTTTTGGTCTCGGTTATCATAGATAAGAAGATGTTTTGGGGGGTTAAAGTAAAGTGCGTTGTTTTCAATTGTAGGCTGAATAATTAACTGCATTTCTAGGGGCAGACGACGCATCCAGCGCAAGTATTGATAATACATTTAGACTTCCGTTGTCTCTTCTTAGGCGCGTATAATTTTACAACGAACTATAGCAGTCTTTCTAAATAACTTGGATGATTTTACGATACGCACGTATGCAGAAATCGTGAAGCCGTTGTAAGCCAGCGCGTTGTGCTTAGAGATCCCACCTGAATACTTACCAAATCTTCACTACAGCCATTATCATTCAATATAAATAACGTTGATCAGCACGAATAGTCCAATCATCAATAATTTTTGGCATATCATGTATCCAGTATTGGTAGCTGTTCCATCGCGGTACAAGATTCTCAAGTCAAGCGAGGACTTAGAATACTTGTTAATCAAAAACTCATACTATATGGCGTTACTGCCTCATATAAATAAGAACTTGGGATAATTTTTCAAAAAACAGGTTCTCTGATTTTAAAACGGTATAACTTTTTTGTTTGTGAGTAAAGGCTACAACTTTTTTAGCGGAGTCCTCATGGTTTTTTGAGAGCTTTGTATTAGTGATAAAAATAAAAAAATCTAGGGATAGTAACTCCAAAATTTTTAAAGGTAAAACTCAGAACAACCTTTGAGGTCGAAACTTTATATGGGCCAAATATAGTGCTGAGCGAGACCTTTTCTGCGACATTAAGATCATAGAGATCCGATAGCAAATAAGGAAGTTATTACAAAAAACGCGATTTAGCTGTTTCTAACGCGGGCCTAAAAAAAAAATTTTTACACCATAAATATTTTTTCGACGTAAGTGTTCAAATAAAACTGACACACGCAAACTTTATTTTCGTGATACGGCTTAATGTACATTCGTAAATAATCGAAAACAATTTTCAAACGGGAAACATTATAGAGGAAAGAAGAAGAAGAAGAAAGCAGCGAAAAAAAACGAAAGAGACTATGTATTGCAGGAAATGAAAACTTTATTGATAGAAAACTACAGCTGCACCAAATTCAAGCACAAGCGCAGTTAGTACTTAGAATATACAATATATGCATGTACATTAGATAGGGTTGGTCGCCATACGAAAAAAAAAAGTTGTAAAAGTCCGCCCCTAAATTTGAAGCTTATGTTGAGAGGGTTAAGGGACACAAAAAAATTTTTTTTTTATACCGCGAAATACCGCCGAAATGTTTTTTTTTCTTGTAACTTTGTTATTTAACATCCGATTTTTAAAATGGATACGTCATTATTTTCGTGTTTCGAAGCTCTATATTTTCTTCTAATGTCCTTTTGCACTCTGAAGTCAAATAACAAAGTTACAATAAAAAAACTATTTCGGCGGTATTTCGCGGGATCAAAAAAAAAATAAAATTCTTTTCTTTAATCCTCTCAATATAAGTTTCAAATTTAGGGTCGGACTTTTACAACTTTAGATATACTGAATTGCTTAAAAAAATTAGTTAAATAATAGCTACGTTAAATAACTTCTTTGTGACGTTACTTCTCTGTTTATTAATTTAGTAAAACCGTTTCAAGGCAACATTGTAATGAATGTTGAAGCACTTTCATTTGGCAATACAAAGAGGATAATTCATGGACATACAAATAAGTTAGCTGACCCAACTATGTGAAATCGACTTCAGAGTTCAAAAGGACATTAGAAGGAAGTGTAGAGCTTCAAAATACGAAACTAATGACGTATCAATTTTAAAATCGGATGATAAGTAACAAAGTTACAAGAAAAAAACAATTTCGGCGGTATTTCGCGGGGTCAAAAAAAAATTTTTTTTTGTCCCTTAACCCTCTCAACATAAGCTTCAAATTTAGGGGCGGACTTTTACAACATTTTTTTTCGACCCTATCTAATGTACATGCTGGTATATATGTACATATATATAAAATAGCAAGCGTACGCATAGGACACGAAGAAATATAAAAAAAAGTATCAGGTTGCATATTTACATCCATTTGCAGATACAAATTTTAAGCAAAAAGAAATATACAAGAAGGAACCTTCATACAAACCTACAGACATAGCTGGCAAAGGAAAAGTTTTGTAGCGAATTTAATATCTAGTAAAGCAGAAAAAACGAAGGAAAGTTACACAATAAACACTAGGCTTGTTTAGCAGTTTGAAAGCAAATTGAAAATGAAACACTTTCAGTCAAATCTCTCCAGCGATAACGAGTGTAGCAAAGCTTGCTTTTCGATTCTAAAACATTTTATAGAAAAACTGTACCTTCAGCGAAATTTTTACTATACTATACTATTATCTCTCTCTCTCTCCTTTCCCGTTTCCTATCAAAAATATTCCAGCCGTAGCCATCCGCGTCCACATATCGGTCTATATCATTTGAATCGGTTCAGATATCTCGGGAACCGATTGAGATATCCACATAGCATGCACTATATATGGAAACCCTGATCCGCTTTTGACACCAATATTGCTTAAAATATTTCAGGGCCATCTGGGTCCATATATTGGCTATATGTCGGAATTAAATATGATCTAAAATTCTCTAGCGAGTTCATTCTTTATAACCGAGTTCTTCATTACACAACGAACAGAATCATAACATAAATACGGATTTTGTATATATAGCGACTTCAGCGCCATCCATCGAGAAAAAAATATAGCCTATATCGAGAGGACTTATCCAAAGAATAAACAGTCAAAATTTGGCAACAAGTCGTTGAGTAGTTTTGAGCAATTTACTCACATACAAACCGACTACAATTTTATATCGATATCGTATATCATTTTCAAACCTGTCAATGCAAAATTGTGTTTATTGGGTATGTACAGTTTTTAGGCTAAATATTTAGTATACAACTACAGATGCCAATTTACTTTTGGATCGTTTAATTAAAATGCCCCAAACAGATTTAAATAAAAAGCTAAACAAGTAAAACATGTGCTATTTTATAGCATAAAATTCTGCTAAGGTCATACTGAAGTTTCAGGGATATTTAATCAATGATATTTGTATTTATATTTTGTATATATGGCCTAGACTCTAGACAATTTGAAAAAGTGGGCAGAAAAGAATGTCATTTGGTTTGGATATCAGTCTTAAGGATTTATCGGTCTTTGTCGGATTTCTGCCTTTTGAATTTATCGCTGCTTGGATTTCTCTCTTTTCGATTTATAAGTTTTTGAACTTTTGTCTTTTAGAATTATCGATTTTTGGACTTCTGTTTCTTGGAATTATAGGTTTATTTGGTTTTTGTTTTTATCTTTTTTGGATTAATCGCTTTCTGGGGTTCCTGTTAACGCGATTTCTGTTTCTGAATGTGTTTCAGCGAAGCGAACTTAAGTGATGGATTTTTGCTTCAAAACGAGAAACTTTAGCGATAAATTAAAATGCTAACAATAATACATACAAACATATGTACATACATAAGTACATAGATCGAAGAATTCACGTGTATCTCACTTACATGTTACAAAAAAAGGACAACAAGGCAACAACAAAAAGTCCCTCATAAAAACGCACTTAAACACAGACTTGCCAAATGTCATGAGATTGAATTTGATTGTTTCCGTTTGTGACATTCCAACTAAAAAAACAAAAAACATACAAAAAATTGCCGCATAAGTCACATGCAATAATTTGATTAATGTGCTTATTTCATTTGATTGCTTAGGAGAGAAATGTAATTCCGCAAGTGATAAATATTGTATGTTCCTGCATATTTTTTATGTATGTAATTGTTTGGCATTGCTGTAATGAATGAAATGTTTGCTTGTGCATGACGGGCCAATCATGAAATGATGATAGCAGTTGATGAGATGTTGACGCCGACCAGGACGTTTACATATGATTTATTTTTTTTTTATTAAATCATCGCATTAATTTTTCACTGTGATGAGTTTTTGGCAGGCCAAACATACCATGCAATTAATTGTTTGTTGTTTTAATATTTCTTATTGTGAGTACTAGATGAGTATTATTATAAGCGCCTACCAATGACAGCGCAGTTTAGCGAGGTGTTTAGTAGGAGACTGCCTAAGAAAAGGCATTTAGTGTTTGCTGACTAAAGTCTTATTAGGTTCATCAGGGACTGTAACGGTTATGAGTTATATCCAAAAAGTTGATTTTTAATCATTATTTGCTGAGTTTTATTTTCTGCTCACAAAATAAAAGTTATTCCTTGAGTTTTATTTTTCCCTCAGAAAATAAAAGTTATTTCTTGAGTTTTATTTTTCCATCAGAAAATAAAAGTTATTTTTTGAGTTTTATTTTTCGATCAGAAAATAAAAGTTATTTTTTGAGTTTTATTTTTCGATCAGAAAACAAAAGTTATTTTTTTAGTTTTATTTTTCGATCAGAAAATAAAAGTTATTTTTTGAGTTTTATTTTGCGATCAGGAAATAAAAGTTATTTTCTGAGTTTTATTTTTCGATCAGAAAATAAAAGTTATTTTTTGAGTTTTATTTTTCGATCAGAAAATAAAAGTTATTTTTTGAGTTTTATTTTTCGATCAGAAAACAAGTTATTTTTTTAGTTTTATTTTTCCCTCAGAAAATAAAAGTTATTTCTTGAGTTTTATTTTTCCATCAGAAAATAAAAGTTATTTTTTGAGTTTTATTTTTCGATCAGAAAATAAAAGTTATTTTTTGAGTTTTATTTTTCGATCAGAAAACAAAAGTTATTTTTTTAGTTTTATTTTTCGATCAGAAAATAAAAGTTATTTTTTGAGTTTTATTTTGCGATCAGGAAATAAAAGTTATTTTCTGAGTTTTATTTTTCGATCAGAAAATAAAAGTTATTTTTTGAGTTTTATTTTTCGATCAGAAAATAAAAGTTATTTTTTGAGTTTTATTTTTCGATCAGAAAATAAAAGTTATTTTTTGAGTTTTATTTTTCGATCAGAAAACAAAAGTTATTTTTTTAGTTTTATTTTTCGATCAGAAAATAAAAGTTATTTTTTGAGTTTTATTTTGCGATCAGGAAATAAAAGTTATTTTCTGAGTTTTATTTTTCGATCAGAAAATAAAAGTTATTTTTTGAGTTTTATTTTTCGATCAGAAAATAAAAGTTATTTTTTGAGTTTTATTTTGCGATCAGGAAATAAAAGTTATTTTCTGAGTTTTATTTTTCGATCAGAAAATAAGTTATTTTTTGAGTTTTATTTTTCGATCAGAAAATAAAAGTTATTTTTTGAGTTTTATTTTTCGATCAGAAAACAAAAGTTATTTTTTGAGTTTTATTTTTCGATCAGGAAATAAAAGTTATTTTTTTAGTTTTATTTTTCGATCAGAAAATAAAAGTTATTTTTTGAGTTTTATTTTGCGATCAGGAAATAAAAGTTATTTTTTGAGTTTTATTTTTCCCTCAGAAAATAAGTTATTTTTTTAATTTTATTTTTCGATCAGAAAATAAAAGTTATTTTCTGAGTTTTATTTTTTTTGCTCAGAGAATAAAAGTTTTTCAGTTTAATTTTGGCTGCAATTGTAGATTTTGCCATGTAAATAACAAATTTTTAATTTTTTTACTTATAAACTTTACCTACGTCTTAATGTGGCAAAATCGACAGCTGCAGCTAAAATTAAACTGAGAAAACTTTTATTCTCTGAGCAAAAAGATAAAACTCAGCAAATAATTTTATTTTCTGATCGAAAAATAAAACTCAAAAAGTAACTTTTATTTTCCGAGGGAAAAATAAAACTCACAAAACAACTTTTATTTTCTGATCGATAAATAAAACTCAAAAAATAACTTTTATTTTCTGATGGAAAAATAAAACTCAAGAAATAACTTTTATTTTCTGAGCAGAAAATAAATCTCAGAAAATAATGATTAAAAATCAATTTCTTTATAAAAATCGAAAATAAAAGTTAATGCACCTAGAGATAGTCTGCGTTACGGTGATTACATTTGTGTACTTCTTTTGTGTTTAGCCTTTCTCCTTCAGTATGATTTTTTTAGTCAAAATTTAAAAAATAAAGTTTATTTGCAATCCCTGGGTTTCATACAGCGACTGATAGCTGACGTAATATTCACGTTGAATTATTACTGGATTTCTAATTATTTTTCTTTGTTTTTTGTTGAATCATATACATGGTTTCTAAATCTTTTTTTTTTTTTGTTTTTTGGCAACATATAACTCTTATTTTCTTCTTCTTCTTGGCACACATAATTCTAGCTCATATGTAGGTATGTAAGAGATTTTTATTTAAATTAATAAAAAAAAGAATTCCATTTTATCCATTGCTTTCTTCTCCAATGCTTCTATTTTAATGAAAAACCGGCTATATAAATCTCGCATTAAAAGCTACAAAGGAAACAAAGTAATACTTGCTATTTTGTTTTAACTTTCTTTGTAGAAAACTACTCAAAACACCTAGTACCTAGTTGACCGCAGTAAAAAGTAAAATTCAAATTTAATACTTTGTTGTGGCTATATATAATTTGAAAATTGAATGCCGTAAAAAAATATTTATCGATTTATCGTAAACATATTAAATAGTTGCAAATCATATTATAAACTTTACTGCTTTTTTTCTGCTGCGCTTTAGTATTGCACATAAACACTTTTGAGTGATAAATATGAAATATTGAAAAAACAACAACATTTGAAGTTTTTTTTCAACATTTTTCTGTTACTACTTCCGCTTTCATTGTTTTAAATAGTTTTATGCTACGAGTAGTGTTACTACGCTTTGAAATTTTATTAAATAGATTTTAGATAGCAGTTGGTATATGCTTAAATTTTAGCCTGAAATTAGACACTTCTTTCACCCAAATCGGCACCTGTTTTTTCACGATTTTAGTTTTTCTTTTACTTTTTCAGTATTAATGTGAAATTTTGTATTTTAAAAAATAAAAAAAACTAAACGGTTTGAATGGGGAGTCCGTCCCACTGGCAACAATTAGCGCCGATGCGCCGTTTTCATACCACGTTTTGAGTTCTGTGAGGCTGTCGAAGAAAGCTTTGCCAAAGAACTTCATTCTGCCTTGACAATGCGAAAGACATTCGCATAGCAGGTGCTCCATCGTCTCCTCCGTCCCAGGAAGATTGCAGCTGCGACACAAGGTGTTATGGTGCAATCCCAATCGGGTGCCAATGCTCCAATGTCCTGTGAATACCGCAGTTATGCGGGAAATGCTTCTTCTGTTTATCTTTAGAATGGTTGAGGATCGCGTCTCATTGTCGCCTCTGTGCCATCAGGAGCCGAGCACTGCCTAAGCGGCTTATTAGCCACTTTGTTGCCTTGGATATCGCGGTGCCCCGGCAGCCAGATCAGGGATACACTCTGTCGACTTGCCAGGCCCATAACCCACTCTTTGCGCTGCCTGGTCAGGCTTGATGACACCGCTGTAGACCCCAGAGGCCTTAAAGCCGCCGGCATCGACTATTTACTTTGCAAGCAAAAACTTCGAATTGAAAGACGCTCGCCGTATCCGTAATCCTAATTGATATGAAAGTTTCCGAATGAGTTGCGGTGAGGAAACCCGCAGGAGACTAAAGAGATTTTACTCTTTCAATTAGCGCCCACATGCTCTACAGAAGTCGTTATATACATAGCTTAGCCATTCTGCTTGCTTTCCGTTGATTCGGTGAGCAGTTAATAGAGCCATCAGCAGTAATATAATTTGTATCCACTGAGCAAGAGAAATCCCCTTTATCATATGGTATTTCGCTTCGGCCAGATTAACTCACAGTTTCAGTGAAGTCTCAGTTAGAATGGCGCAAATATGGCTTTGAAGTTGCTTAATATTTCGACGGCTCCACTTTGGTATAATACACCACCTGCATTTTGTTTCCAAACCACTGAGCAGTTTTCAATTAAAATTTTAGGAAATCTTCTGTGGATGCTAAATCCACTAAATATACTGTGAATCGATGCGTAGTTATTAAGCCAGAAAAGGAATTCTAGTGGTTTATTTTTTCTTCTCTACCCACGTAAAAGTGTTGCTTTTTTAACACGCTTTTATTAATTAATAACTTCATATATTTGGATGTATATATTGCATACTTTTAGGCTACAGCGTGTGTATAATAATAATAATACAATGGCGCTATTATAACTCTGACGAGTTTTATGGCCGAGCTTCTCTCCCAATTCGAGGTGTGCTCCTTTTTGTTTTTCCTACTAATTGGGTGGACCTACAGTTTTATGCCGGCTCCGAACGGCGAATGCATTTTTTGTGAGAAGCTTTTTCATGGCAGAAATACACTCGGAGGGTATGCCGTCCACTGCCGAGAGGTGACCGCTGCTTTTTTTTAAAAAACCCAATAATTGGATTTTTACTAATTAGAAAAATTATGTTGGTGTTTTTTTTTCTCGGACTGAGGTTTGAACCCGAGACCTCTGGCATAGCAGGCGAGCACTCTACCCACTGCACCATAGCGGCCACAGCGTGTGTATACATACACGGAAAAGAATATTTTCGGTGTGAGATGTGCTTATTAGGGTTCGGGTGCACTTTTGTAAAATGTTCTCAATATTTCTTTGCACCTTTTATTTTTTTTTAATTTTTTAGTTTGGTTAATTTTTCCTGATTTCGTTAACTTTTTTTTGCTAATGTGAGATATTCTTTTTATTTGTTTGCTTTTTTTGTTATTGAAAAAAAAAATAATAAAAAAAATTATAAGAACTAATTAAATTATCGTTTTTGCATTTCTTACAGAACACGCATGCTTACAGAATTTACTTGTATGCAATTGAAAAAAAATAATTAAAAATAAAACATAAAAAAGTAAATAGTTTAAAAAATAGATAAATAAATAAAATTTAATCAATAAATTATTTAAACTAAACAAACAATAGCTAATGGAAAAATGTGATGCCAAATGCATAAAGCAAAAAAGCTGAAACACGTACATATATTTTAAATAAACTAAATTTAAAAAAAACGCACAAATACGACAAAAATTACTAAAACAACAGTAAAAAACTCGCTAAAAAACACTTCATATGCACAGTCATTTACATATGAAATACAGACGAGTTCACTGCAAACAGATACATTGCTAAAAGTGATAAAAAAAATACATTTATGTACATAGAGATATACATGCATACGTAAATACGTTTTTATGTACATATGTATGTATTAAAGGAAAATTAATAAAAAAATTGAAAATTAAGCAAATATAAATTCCTAAAAAAAATAAAAACAAGAAAAGGACGGGCAAAAATTACACACGCTAACGGTTTGCGTAGCTACAAACATACATATATATTTTTGCGCACATGTACATAAATGCATACATATATGTGTATTTAAGCAAAAATTTGTTTGCAGTGTACATTGCATAATGGTGATTTGAAATAAACAGTGTTCTCTGCTTTCAATTGTTAATTGTATGCAAGAAAATGATGCATACTATTAGGCGTAGTAGTTATTGTTGTTAAATATATACATATTTACTATATAAGCAACAAATGAAATAAAATATTATTAAAATCCAAAGGGAGCATATGAAAAATGACGAAAATATAATCCATTAGTATGTGTGTGCACGGCTAAATTTAGCAACAAGTCAAGTAAAAAGTAATAAGAAATCAAACTCAATCAACCAAGGAGACATTGAGGAGGACTACGTCTGTTAGTTGACGGCAAAGAAAAAAACTATTAGGAGGGAAGAAAAAGGCAGGATTTGGCAACGCACATGAAATTTGCGAGCAAGCAAGTGAACAAGAGACGCAGCAAGTGAACGAGTAAACGAATAAACGCTAAATAAGTCAAGGGCTGTCAATTCTAGTGTGCGAGATTGAGTGTTGAATATTGAGCCTTTGAAGATTTGATGAGCTAGCGCGTGCACGCCCCCACTCCACTGATTTCCAATCAACTACGACACATACGGACACCTACGCAGCGCAGCCACCCACGCGCGCCCTTGCACCTATGTACATACCTAGCCACGAAAACACACATGCATAAAAGCATGTAGTAAGTAGCAGAAGTAAAATAAAAGGCGTATAAGATAAAGAAGTAGGGAGAAAGAAAAGGAAAAGAGCGAAAAAAAGAAAAAGAAAAGGAAAAAGACAGAGAGAAAAGCGGAAAAAAACCTAAAAAGCACACACGCGTACAAATAAGCAAAAAATGATAAGAAAAGAAAGAAAATAACTCAAGCCAAAACGAAAGGGGATTATAGCTAATCCATCAGTGATGACGTTCACACACAATAATATAGCAAGCATAAGAAGAAGCAACAGTGTAGCCAGAGCAGAGGAGCACAAGCAATTGCCAGCCGTTCGCGTTCATGCGGCACACAAGCGATAGCAACAGCAAAACCAACAACAAAAAGAACAGGAGCAACAATAACAACAACAACAACAGCAACATAAGGCATACACACCATTGCAACAATAACAATAGCAAACCGCAAAAGAAAAAAACGATTGTGACAGAAAGTGACAGCGCAGTGTGACAAGAGGTGGCAACACCCGTTTAACTCCATTGATAACTTGCAGAGCGTTTGCTGAAGAGCAAGCAAAGGTGTCAAAAGTCTCAAAAAAGTGACAAGCGCAAGTCTGCGTAACGACAATTCATACGATTGGCGTGGCAAATTGATTGACTGCTAAAGCGCCTAAAAGTAGGCAACGTCTACGAGGAGAAGGATTTAGTCTTGATTGCGTGGGCGTGTGTGTGTGTGACTTTCTTTGCGTTGCATATTAATGCTTAAAAAACAACGCATCAGATTCGGCATCACTAAACACAAAAACAAGTAAAATTAGTTAAACATTTATTCAAGGCAATCAACATCTCCACCGCCATCGCAACACCGTTTACAATGCTCTGGTAGCGAAGAAGATAGTTTTGCCGTGGATCATTACGCTGATACGCCACACGCTGTGAATAGTTGTAGTACAAGTTTAATTGGAATTGGAGTTGGCGCTGGCGCTGGAGTTGGATACGGAGCAGGAGGCGGAGGCGGCGGCGGCGGCGTCTTTGGTGGTGGTGGTGGCGGCGGTTTTAGTGGAGTTAGCGGCGGCGGTGCTTGCAGCCAATGCTCAACACACTCGTTGGCGGCAGCGGCAGCACACGCTGTTGCAGCAGCAGATACATCAGCAACAACAACAGCATCAACGTGCGGTGGCGGTGGCAGCTGCAGTGGCAGCAGCAGCGGCGGATGCGGTGGCGGCGCCAGCGTCAGCAGCAATTACTGCAACGGACCACCAATGTGTCCACAACACACAGCAACTATTTGCGGCATGTCACAAGCACCAACATCACATCATGCCCACACAGCGGTGATGTCCGGCAGCCTCGGCGGCGGCGGCGGTGGCGATGCACGAATCGGTCCATTGCGCAGCAGCAGCAGCAGCTTGCTGGGCTCGCATATATCGCTCGGTGGCATGAGTTTAGGCGGCGGCGGCGGCGGTGGCTGCGATACACCAGCGTGCCATTACCATGCTAATTCGGTTTACGGTGGTGTTGGCGGTGGTGGTCGTCCCAGTCATTGTCGCAGTTTAAGCGGTTTGAGTAATTTAAGCATGAGTTTGCCAGCGTCTGCAACAACGCATATACCAGCAGTGCCACCACCGCCGCCACCACATCATCCCTCGCTCTTCAATCCCTGCAGTTCAAATAGTTTTAATGCAATGCAACAGCAACAACAACATTCGATGTATGGCACTATTGGCAGCTTGTCCTCGGCGGCGTCGTCGCGTTGGGGGCCGCGTACATCATGTCCCATACACAGTCCGTTTAGGGTGCGTGCGCCCAATGGATCGATATGCTCTGGACATCAGGTAATTATATGCTTATCAAGGAATAGTAAGGTGAATATTGTTGCTATTTGTTTTTGTAGTTACAATAAGAATTTGCGAAAGTTGGCAATGCTTAGCCCGTATTAACCGGTCGGATACAAAGCTGCCTATAAATATGTATATATAAATACATACACCCAAATGTATATATCTACATATATCTCCTTTAAATAAATATCACAATTATATTTGCACATGTTTTGTATGAGTGTGTATATTTAGTGTATGTGTGTGTTTGTATGTTGTTGCATACTTTTGTTGGAAAGTGTGCCTGTTTGACAGTTCAAATAATTAAACGTAGCCCAGAGGGCCTTTACAAGTGTAAATACCCACATGTATGTATATATGTATATTTGTATGTTAATTAGGGATGTTAATTTCCAGCATATAAATCGAAGTTTTCGGTAGCTTAGTTTACAGACCGAATTTTAATAATATTCCAATAAACACAACGGATTCGCCTCGAATTCGCGGCGGATTCGCTTTCTCTGATTATATTATTGCGGCAATAGTTCGCGGCGATAGATCGGCGAATCCGAATTCTCAGGCTATCCGAGAATTTGTTCATTCTCGGATCGATGGCGATTCGATTTTTTTTAGAATTCGCCACGATAAGATCTGCGGAACTAGTATGATAATCGAGTTCAGGTATAAATGAAAATTTCCGAACTATGTATATTGATTTTTTAGCGCAAAACAATTTAAAAAAAATAGAAAAAAATGATATCGCGAAAATTGATTTTCTCGAACTTGCCGCTAACTCGAGGCGAGTCCCAGAAATTACATTCGCGAAAATATGCTTTCGCGAACTCGCCTCGAATTCGCCGCGATATCATCCTCGCGTCTGTGTTTATTGGGATTAATTACATTTGCTACAATTAATCTTAAGCTTTGTTTGCTTAGAGAAACTTGAATATGCTGGAGCAACAAACTCAGCATGTTATGCTAGAGACACACATCGTAGTATAGTAGAAATATTGCGATCTATACCGCATATGTGTCACTCTCATATTGTAGTTTAATTGAAAATTTTCATAGTAAAGCCAAATCATAGTATTGATATTATAATATTTCTACCACAAGTGTGTCTGAGGCATTAGTCAGCATCCCTAATATCCCTACCTATACACATATATGTATATATACCCTGTAGGGAAAATCTCTAGTTCCGAAATAGGTCGCTTCTAGTGCATTTTTCGACACTACTAGTGCGAGCTAAATCTCTTTTGCATGTTATCAACTGGCGAATTTAACACGGCGATGTCCTTGGCGGTGTCAATTGTCACCCTCTGCACTACATTTTCGATAGTTCCGAACTAGTGCCAAATTCTACAGTTTCCACTAGTTCATTTATTGGCACCATTTCGATAGTTCTGAACTAGCTACATGTACCTACAAATTCTACAGTTTTACATCTGCCGCTTAAGTGCAGCCTTTGACACACTTCATGCAAGTAGCGCGACGGCCGACTGGCTAACGCATGTGCCTTTCAATCTGAGAGCCGCGGGTTCGAATCCTGTCGGTGTCAAGTTGGATGATAATTTTTTTTTAACTAATATTTTTTTATTATTTATTAATTAAAAATTTACAATAATATTTAAAAAGTAATAAAATAAAAAAAAATTAAAAATAAGCCTGAGGGATCGAAAAAGCATAATTAGGGGAACATTTAATTTCATACAAGATGCAAATAGAAAACTCTTTATATGAAATACTTCACTAAACATCTGAGAATTGCAGAAATATACAAAGCAGACGGCAATTGAACCAACGAAAAATTTTCATAGAATTGCATACAAATCAAAGTGTGTCTTATAATGGTCACTCAATTCACTCCTTCTGAACTGGTGAGGGTCTATTTAAAATTTATCTAGTTCCTTTTTGACACCTTTTCGCTAGTTCGAAACTAGAAATTTTGCTCACTAGTTATTGAGTTCCCTGCAGGGTATTTACATATATGTATGTATCTGTATATATTGCGTGATTTATTTGATTACGCAAAATCTAAGCGTCTCTGACACCATAACACACACATTCAAACTCATCACCCACTCAAACGAGCACGCATGTCCTTGTAGTTACATTAAATTACTCAAATGTGTAAATATGTTTGATTAAAATACTTTGCCGATGCTTTTAGAGCAAGTTTATTTAGCAGCCAATACACACATGCATACATATGTATTTACATATCTACACAAGCGAGAAATTAAACAAAGTACCAGCAACATTAGGTGGGCAAATAAGTTTTACTGCTTTCTTTTTTTTTGTTTTGCTGTAATTTTTTTTTTGTGTGAAAAAAAAAACAGATTCTTGCCACCACCTTAAGTCATTTAAAATAAGCTAAACATATGTGTAACAATATAGCATACATAGTACAAATATATTCATGCAAACGTACATGTGTATATGCATTATAATCAATCGCCATTTACTTACGTATCCATCTACGTACATTTAAGATTTTGTTATTGTAGTATATCACGTACCAACAAAGAACAATTTAATGTCGCCCACATGTCATGCGATGCTGCTGTGATATGCGGGAAACAAATAGAATGATATACATATACTTATACATATATGTAGATACCTGTGCTTAATCTTTTATGTAGCACCTATCTGTGATGGGATGTAACAAATTACGAATGCAAATAACGTACTTAGTTACATATGTACACATGTGTGTAGAACCTACGTACATTGTAGGTGATGAGTATGTACGTTTTATTGTGTCGTAAGAAATTATAGCCATATATTTTAAGCTGCCGCAAAGGAGCTGAGAATGTACATATAATACATATTATTCGAACTAATATTAGTAGCTATATGAGGGCATTGATAGCACTTTACAGCAAAATAAGCATTCAAGGCTATCGCCTGTGAAAAGCTTACTGACAAGTTCAACTTGCTGCGCCGTTTCCTCTCTACTACTGAGTTCGTGAAATAGTATACCCTTGAAATTTACATAGTGAAAACTAAGCAAGGAAAATTAAAATATTTTTCATTATTATGCAAGTTAGTGTCTAGCACCAAATTATTATTTTTTCAATTTCATTTGATAATTTGGGTCAAGCGGAGAAATTCAAGCAACTCAACCAGCGATGGTAGAAATAAAAGCTCTTTCGAGGAAAATCAATTCTTCATCATCAGACGTCTTTTCGGGAGCACCACACAGGCTTCGAACCTACGCTCCAACCAACAGTAATCGTATATTAGCGAAACGCGAAGCATTGCGACTATTGTTGGTTCTGCTGATTTGCTGAATATTTCTTGCTTATCTATTGCCTTTTGTTCCATTCAATCTAAGCTTCCTCCATTGTGCACGAGCTTTCGTACAGTCATCATGAAAGTTCGAATAATATTAGGCAGCTGCCGCTAGCGGGCGGTGTGTAAAGTAGTTTCTCAAACATTTCAACCCTCATTCGACCTACAAAATAGGTGCCAAAACGACCTCTTCGTCAAGGTGTTAGCGGGTTAAAGTGTTCTGCGAAACTAAAACTCGTGCAATTTTACTATATCGTCGCTATAGAAGAAAAAAGACGCAAAGTGTTTTGTTGAGGAAGAAAGACGCAAACTTTTTTGTTTTCAAAGAAAGACGCATTAAAAATATTTTTCGAAAGCAAGACACTTTATTTTTTTTGATAACGAAGAAAGACGCTTTATTTTTTTTTTACTATAAAGAAAGACGCATTTAAATATTTTTTAGGGAAGAAAGACGTATTTGATTTTTATTTTTTCTTTGTCAATATTAATGCTAACGCGTCTTTCTTCGCAGTTAATAATGCTAAATGTATTACCAAAATATCTCTGGAATGCGTACTAAGGCTAAAGAAGTATTTTTATTTACGTCTCGAAGTGAGTTCGATGTTTTTGTACTAGTCGAAACGTGGTTAACTAGCGACTTTTTTGATGCAGAGTTTTTCGACCCTAATATTTTTAAAATTTATCGTAAAGATAGAGATGCGGTAAAAACTGGCTGTAGTAGGGGTGGGGGTGTCTTAATTGCGGTAAAACGTGTATTTAGATCGGCAGTCGTTGCTCTTAGTAATGCCGATTCGCTGTTAGATCAACTGTGTGTCCGCATTTTCGGTACCTTTGGTAGCCTGTTTATATGCGTCTCATACATTCCGCCAAATAGTTCTGACCACTTATATTCAGTCCATACCAATAACTTTTTACATATCTATGAAAATCATGAAGATGACCATTTTTGCATACTTGGTGATTTTAATTTAAACAAGATCGTATGGTCTGACCTGCTTAGGAATGGTGTCTTAACTGCCTCTAATGCAAGTCTTGCACATGAGATCCATGTCTTGGATAGTCTTTCCAGTATAAATCTAACCGAAATTATTCCCAATACGCTTGGTAATTTTCTTGATCTTTTATTTATTGATGAGAATCTGATCTTTGAGAAGAATGTAATTTCCCTATTTGCAAGTCTGATATGCACCATGTGCCGCTCTTTTTATCCCTTCAGTTTTGTACATTTCCTGTAATCCGCACAATGGATTCCCAGTCCTTGAACTTCAGAAATGCCGATTATGAGTCTTTAAATGCAATTCTCTATGAAATTGATTGGAACTCTATTTTTCTTTCACCTTATGTCTCCGATTGCTATGAGGTATTTCTTGAACAAATTCACGTAGTCTTAAACTCTAATCTAAATCTGATCTCTCCCCGGAGTCACAAGCTTCCTTGGTATACGAGAAGGCTTAAGAGACTGAAGAACAAACGAAACAAATATTTTAAACTTTTCAAGTCCACTAATGATTTAAGCTTCAGAGAAAAGTATGTCAGCCTTAGTAATGAATTCAATGAACTTGATAAACACTCTATAACAATTATATTTCCCGGTATGAGGATGAGTTGAAGTCGAATCCCAAAGCTTTTTGGAACTACATTCGGTCCAGGAAAGGGTGCTCGAATATTCCCAGCTGTATGACTCTCGATGGTTTTTCCTCCTCTTCTCTGTCCGACTCTGTTAATCTCTTTGCCGACTTTTTTAAATCTAACTTCGTAAGCGATGCTGGTGTGAGCACTTATAACTCATTTGGTGATGATCTTGGTCTGCATTACCTAGATTTCGGAGCACTTTCGATCACAGAGTTAGATGTTCAGATGGATATCTCTTCCTTGAAACTGTCTCATAAAAATGATTCCGATGGCCTGTCCTCTTTTTTCCTAAAGAATTGCTGTTCGTCACTAGCCTTCCCTTTAACCCATTTAATTAACCTCTCCCTCTCCTCTGGTAATTTCATTGACAAATGGAAGGTGAGCTCCATTACCCCCATCCACAAATCAGGTAACAAAAATGATGTCAGGAATTACCGCCCAATTTCAAAATTAACAACATTCTCAAAACTTATTGAAAAGGTGGTAAAAGATAAGTTATTCTTCTCAGTTAAAGAAATCATTGATCCCAACCAGCATGGTTTTGTTCGTGGTCGCTCCACTGTAACCAATCTTGCGGTTTTTTCTGAGTACTGTATATCGGCATTTAAGAGTGGATCCCAGGTGGATACTATTTACACCGATTTCTCTAAAGCCTTTGATACAGTTTCTCATAGTATATTATTATACAAGCTTGAACGCTTAGGTTTCCACTCAGTTTTTCTTCTGTGGTTGCGCTCCTACCTCACGAACAGAACAACGTTACTTTTTGTTATTTTTATTAATGATATCCGGTCCTGTTTTAATCACTCGCAATTTTTACTATATGCCGATGACTTGAAACTGTTTGCTAGAATTACCTGTCAGTCTCACGTGCTTCGGCTACAAAATGAACTCAACAATCTTACTGACTGGAGTGTCAAAAACAAGCTGTCGCTCAATGTCAATAAATGTTTCCATTTAACTTTGTCGAGAACCCGGAATCGCATCAGTTCCAGTTACACGATCCTAAGCAATCAACTGTCCTCAGTCGAGGTATTTTCTGATCTAGGCGTTTTGTTTGACTCTGGTCTTACCTTTGTTACTCATGTGAATGCAGTTATCCCCAAGGCTTTTTCGAACTTGGGCTTTTTGAAGCGTTATGCGAGAGACTTTAAAGATCCCTATACGAGGAAATCCCTTTTTAATTGCCTTGTCCGGTCTAAGTTGGAGTACGCATCTATTATCTGGAACCCTTTATATATTTCTCATTCTGACAGACTTGAGCGTGTACAGCGGAGTTTTACACGCTTTGCTCTCTATCCCCTTCATTTCGTCGACCCCTATCCATCGTATAATGCTCGGTGTTTGCTCATAAACTTAAAATCTCTCTCTAGTCGTCGCACAATTCATTCGATAATGTTCATTTTTGACATTGTTAATGGACTAATTGATTGCGTGAGCCTGCTCGAGCAACTAAGCTTCAATGTTCCAAATCGGGTCCTACGTTCCCACTACCCTTTTCATCTTACAGCAGTTAAATCCAATTACCATTATCTCGCCCCCATTACCAGGGCAGTCAGTGAAATCAATAATATTTACAAAAAATTAGATCTTGACTTTGCAATGCCGAGATCCCAATTTGCCGATAAGATTACTTCATTTTATCCCTAGTACGGAATTCCAGCTTATTTATTTAGTAATTTCTTGTACATTTCTAGTCTGTAAGATATTGTTATCATAGACCGAATAAAGTACCTATATATATATATATATAATGCGTCTTTGTTCGTCAAAATATTTTATAATGCATCTTTGTTCGTCGAAATATTTTTTAATGAGTCTATCTTCGTCGACTTGTTTTGTAAAGCGTCTTTCTTCCCCGACATATTTTTAATGCGCCTTTTTTCGTCTTCCGGAGCGACGATATGTTTCCTAACAACATATTTCGGTAAGACAAGTATTTTAACCCATTTTTCCTTTATTTAAAAATCACTTGAACAAAATTTCGCAAATTTAAATTGGCAATAGAAAAAAAATTGACCACAGGGAGCAAAACGGTTTGGGGGTCTTTCATTCTGTGTGGAAATTTTTCCGCCCCCAGACAACAACCCTCAATTTGTGTCACAGTATTATTGAACGTGCTGAGGTATAAACGATGTTCTTCTCACAGGAAGATGCGCTAAGGTTTTTTTTTTCATAGATAAGTACTTAGATAGTGATCTCCGATTTGCGATAGAGTCAAATTCAGTTGCCAGTTTCTTGGCACTCTTTATTACCACGAGTTTTCTTGTGTAACAGCAGAAATATACGGCAATAATATTTAAATGCAATAGTTTATTTAGTATGTTTTGTGTTGAAAAATGGAACAAACCAAACAAAACTAAAATTTTTCTACTGTAACACTAAGTATGTATGTAGTATGTATGTATGTATCGACTTGCTTACAAGTTGTGCTCAACACCTTTTCTCGTAAGTACGTGATATACTAAAAACATCAAAAAATATACTACATAGTTTAAATAATATTTACACACCTTTCTACTTCAATCTCTGTTGATTAATTTTTTCGCTATCTGACACACTCAACATGTGCTCTTTTTTGTTTGCTCTATTTTATTTCTTTCAGGTAAGCAAATAAGAAATAAATCCACACTCAACAACGTATTATTACTACTAGTACCAAAACGAGTACAACAAATGCGTGTGATCAAAAAAAGACTGAACTGAACAGAGTTCCTACATACGTAAATATAGTTGGAAATGTGTCAACGACATGTAAGATTATTTTGCTCTGTAGATTGAAATTAACACGCTTCAAGTAACCAAAAAAAAAAAAAAAAACAAAAATACCCCAAAACCAAAGTTGCAAATAAAATCAAATCACTTTTTGTGTGATTTGCATGGAGTCTGCAAGTGAGATTTCTTAAATCCTTTTCTTCCTTTTTGAATGTAGCAAGTATACACAAGTTGTACATATGTACATATATTATATTCTAAGGTTTTAGTTTGTTTTTATGTAACGAAAAAATTACCAAGAAAAAGGTGCGGCGATACACCATTTTGAAAATGTAAGGTTTGTTTTGACATACTTATATAATAGTAAATGATGTTGTAAAAACCCATAAAGACTAGTTTTGGTTAACATTTCAAAAAACAATTAGAATACGAATCCCATGAATGTGAAAAAAGTTTGTTAGTCGATTTGAAAACTGAGTGAATCTTCAGCCAAATGGTACCTTCGTTTTCCGATGTACATAATTTCCCTTCGTTATGAATCCGAGAAGAAAATTTTATGGAGAGAGCGTGGTTTTGTTAAAATACCTCGCTTTTTCTCTTGTTACTATAGCGATATATGTATGATTCGGAGCAATTTTTTATTTGCTTTAGTTTACAAAAAAATTCCCTAGGACGAATTTTTGTTCAAAAGTAGCTAAATTTTCTTAAAATTTTGACTTTTATAGCTGTGACGTGTTTTCTGTGAACGGCCATGTAAAAACAAAGGGAAATTTTCAATTTTTACTATATTTTGTAATTTTAGGCAATTCGACCATTTTTTTTTAGAATGTTAACTTACTTTAATAAAAAAAAACAAGTTTTACAAAATTTCCCCTTGAGGATTTTTTTCAAATATAGCTAATTTTCGCTAAACTATTGAGTTTGATTAGTTTTAGTGTTTTCCTTGCATGAACGATGATTTTGATAAAAAAATTCCCTAAAGGGATATTTTTGCGAAATTTTGAATTTTAACTTGATTTTGTTAATTTTAAACAATTCAATCTTTTTTTAACCTAAAAGCAAGTTCTAAAAGATTTCCCCTAGAGGATTTTTTTTTTCAAAAACGGCTAGTTTTTGCTAAACTGTTGAGTTTGATAGTTTTTGGTGTTTGCCATGCGTGAAAGATGCTTTTGGAAAAATCCCATAAAGCGACATTTTTGAGAAATTTTGAATTTCAACTTAATTTTGTTAATTTTAGACGATTGGACAATTTTGTTTAGAGTTGTGTTTATTTCATTTTTCTAGCGTTCTACATAAAAATATAATTTGCCATAAAAGTGGACTTAGCAACTTTGCACTCTAAGCTGGCGATGTGTACATGCTTTAATTACACATATTTCAAAATTTTTTTTCTGAATATGGTATTCGACTTAAATTTCATTTGCATGTAGTCACACGGGACGGTCGGTCATTGCCCGGTGTCAGATATATACATATGTATCAAACAAATCTCATTTCATCAAATATCATATACATACTTATGTGTGTATCGCATATAAACATATGCAGACATACATACATACATGCATATGTCACATGTCACATTGCTATTATTCATATTGGCTCACTTTTTGTGGGATTTCAGCAAACAACACCCTTTATAGCCACATAATACCGGAGCGTTAACTTATCAAATTAATACACGAGCATACAAACATGTTTATATGTACATATCCATATGTACAAAGGCTATACAGAGAAAAAAGGAAATTACCACATTTTTGTTTAACCAAATGCCACATTGCTTCTCTTGTATGTATGGAAGCGTACATACATATATGTATATTTAGGATAAGGAATTGTGGCACTGTGATGTGGTGCATTTGTGTTTGTTGGGTCACAAATTGTATAGAGTTCAATTCACATGATTGCTTGTCATCTTCCACTGATAACTTTATTAAACTATTTGTATAGCATGTTGTATGTATGTATGCCACAACTGTAATCGATCGGGGGCTGGTGATTGTCATCTGTTCGTTATACTCATTACAGTTCCTTCCATTTGCTTAGTGGGAGTAGGGTTTGGTTAGAACTATTGAAATACATTTGACTATTTCTTAGCAAAAAAAAAAAAACATAAAAATACCTTTATTTTTGGATATTTAAATTGGTGTTTTCGATTCGCCATCCAATAAGCGAGGTCGGATCGAACAAAAATATTCGAACTCATAATAAGTAGTAGCCATACTCGCTAACTGGTCGATAAAAATTTCCCTCTGCTCGCTATCATTCACATATAAATTTGCTAGATAGAAATTTATAGCGAGCAGACAAATTGTGAATCGAAAGCGGCTAATATTAAGTTCATCGATAATCTGGGCCTTTTTGGTCACGGTTCAAACTACCTGCAATATAATGTCTTTTTTTTTCTAACCATTTTGAGTAAGAACTCCGATCTGCTTACACCCATATACGCATATCAACTAAACTTTCCCTTACAATCATACCGTTCCATTTATGTCTTAGGTTTTCTTGCTTTGGAAAAGTTACAGGTTTATTTCTCCATAATTTCTTTGAAGAGTACGTAACACTATTACGAAGCACTTTATCCAATTTGTGACAATTTATAATCTTCATCTTTTGCATTAACACAAATAATATGCCTTTGTATGTACCTTTGCATTTCCACAAATTCAACAATCAAAAGTCTTTAGCTCATTAGTCAAAGCGAAAACAAGCATCTGCAATACAAGTAACACTATATGTATGTAATTGCCTTTTTTTCCACCCTTATGCTACATTCAACTAAGTACATATCGATGCTTCCAAACAATACTGTACTAAGTCGACTTAGTACGTTTTCGTTTTCCCGTTTTTGGTGCTATCAAGTATAACGAGTCTTAATTTAAATGCTGCTAATTTTTGGTATCAATCGGACAACCCAATCAAAATTTATAAGCAAAAGTGTAAATATAATACAACCCGAGAGTTTTAGAGAATAAAAACAATGAAAGCTTGCCATGAAAAACAACGTAGCAAGTATTTATTTTTTCTTATGGTTTTATACAAAGCATACCCTAAGTTAGATGGTATCGAGTTTTGGTATTGACCTTTCAATTCAAATAGAAGTTACAAGCGAAAATATACTCAGCGCATAACTGAAGTTTCATATCGAATTTAAACTTTGAGCGCTTCCCCTGCAAAACACAGTTTTCAGACTTAGTACAGTATTGTTTGGAAGCGTCGATACGTATGTAAATTCAATACTTAGCGAACTAATATCCACCAATGTATACATACATAAATTTATAGGCATATTAATTTCTGGGTTAAACACACACGTCACACATACATAGGTACTACATAAATATGTATTTACGAACAAACAACCAAACAAAATGCTAATGACTATTAATGTGACTTAATGACCTTAACGCCTGCTGAAGCAATCGCTTATCGTTTGCAACATTCACATTTCACAAATTGAATATGCCAACTAATCCAATTATGTAGTTACATAAAAAAAATCTTCCGCTTGATTTTTATTCCTTTTTGATTCGCCAACTTTTGCTTTTTGCTGATTTGTGATTGATTTCTTTGAATATATTAAGTGTTGTTGGGACCACTTTTCTACTCAAATTTCATTTGGGACCTGATTTATTTTTGTTAAATGGATGAAGTCTGGTTATGATTTGCATAGAAATACATAAATACAGTAGATACATACCCAATAAATTTTTCGACGAACATTCAAACGTAACGCAAATTAAATAGAAAGCAAAAAAATCTTATCTTAAAATCTGAAAACTTCTTAAAGCGTAACCGCTTGCAATAGCCTTTGATTTCCAATAAGAATATACCTAAATGTGTATGTATTATCGCCCATATGAAATTTTTTTAAGACTTACTTTTTTGCTAAAATAAGTGAAATTTCAAAAAAAAAATTGTTTCTAAATTTCCCAAAAATATTCCTTTATGGCAAATTTTTCAAAAGTATCTTACCTGCGTGAAAGACATCAAAACCATCAAACTCAATATTCTAGCAAAATTCGCTAATTTAAAAAAATTTCCCTTAAAGGAAAATTTTGAATATATCGCTATTTTGTTGAAGTAAGTAGATTTTCTAAAAAAAATATATTCGAATTGTCTAAAATTAACAAAATGAAGTTAAAATTTTTTTCAAAAGTACATGCTCGGAAAACGTAAACAACTATCAAACTCAACATTTTAGCAAAAATATGTTACATTTAAAGAAACTTTCTCTAGGTAAAATTTTGTAAAATTCGCTTTTTGTTGAAATAAGTAGACGTTCTAAAAAATATGGTCAAATTGTTTAAAATTGACAAAATAAAGTTGAAATTAAAAATTTTTCAAAAATATCCTTTTTTGGGAAATTTTTCAAAAGTATCTTACATGCACGGAAAACATCAAAAGCTAGCAAATTCAACATTGTAACTAAAGATGCACACTTCAAAAGAAATTCCCATATGGGAAATTTTGCAAAACCTGCTTTTTTGGTTAAAATAGGTGAACTTTCTAGAGGGGTCTAATTGTTTAAACTTAATAAACCAAAGTTGAAATTAAAAATTTCCCAAAAATATCCCTTTATGGGACTTTTTTTTAAAACACTTTTCATTCACAGAAAATACCACAAAGCTATTAAGGGTGAGACAAAAACGTGGACTTCATACTCCTTTCACAGTTCTTCTCCATTTGTTTAAAGTACACCTATTTTTTATTTACATATTTCCTTGCAAGCTTAGTCTATATTTTTTCGCACAATGTCGTGCCGAGACATAAAAGCACACTTCTTTACTTATAAATATGTACATACATAATACGAATATATATATCTACATATATCCAATGTTTATGTAGGTTCCATTCAAAGCATAATAGCCTATTTACACACTTAAACGCAACAACATAATAGGTACATATGTATCGTACTTAAAAGTTGGTGTTTGTTTGTTCCTAATTTTTTTTTTTTCGTTGTGAGAGTTGTGTAATTAGGCTGTAAAATAATAAGGACAATTTAGCGTTGTGTAATACATTTTCCAAGCCTTTAGGCTTGTCTGACTTTGTTGCAAAGTCTCCAAAACGCATGTGGATGTGTGTATAGGCCAAGGACATTTTTATGCGTACTTATAAATGAAGTATGTAGTAACTATATACATACATTTGTATTATGTACAGTACGTGAAGCAGCTAATTTCAAATAAGGTGCGCTCGCATGTAGATAACACGCTTATAACTACCTAGTGGTGAGGCATTAACTTCAGAACAAGGATAAAATCTTTATGGCCGTACTGCTGCAATGAGTAATAATTATTCCGCAGCAGCAAGGCATTGATTGACGACGGGGTTAGCGTTATTGCGGCGAAATCGGTGACAAAAGCACAATGGCAAATGGTAGGAGTCGTATTTTTGAGCATTTGAGGCACCGCGCTATTAAGGGGTTTGCGTTTCTAAATATTTCCATTACTATTATACCTATTTAGTTCAGAGATTTCTTTAATTCGCATTTTAAGTGAATTTCGAAACTTTGCTATTCGATTCGAGAACGGAAACATCGCTATCCGATGTATATCCCATTCGTTACGAATTCGAAATTCAATCCATTGTTGAAGGGAAATTTTAATGAGATAGAGCGTTTTTCATGAAATATGTAACTTTTTCTCTTGTTATTATAGTAGCGGAGCAAATTTTATTTGCTTTAACTAAAATGCAGGTTTTGCAAACAAATTCCCAAAGAGGAATTTTAATTCACAAGTAGCTGCATGCATAAATTTTTCTAAAGTGTTGACTGTGAATGAGAAATATTTTTGAAAAAATCTCATTAAGGGAAATTGTGGGGAATTTTTTAGTTTCTTTCTAAAATTCCCATAAAAGCATATTTGGGGAAATTTTAAGTTTTAACATCATGTTGTTAATTTTTAGGTGATTTGGAAATTTTTTTTTTACTAAGAGCAGTTTTACAAAAATTTTCCTAGAAATTTTGTTCAGAAGTAACTAAATTTTTCCGAAATGTTGAATTTGGCAGCTTTGTGGAATTTGCCGTGAATGAAGTGTTTTTGAAAAAAATCGCATTGAGGAGAATTTTTAATTTCTACTAAAATTCACATAAAAGAATATTTTTGGCAAATTTTAACATTATTTTTTTTTATCACAATGGGCCTCTCCACTGGGCTAAGTGTGTCCCTAGGGCAGCCACTTCAACCTAACCTAACATTATTTTGTTAGTTTTTAGTAAATTAGGCAATTTTTTTTTAACAAAATAGTAGGTTTAACAAAAATTTAAGATTTGTTTTCCAAAATGTTGATTGTGGCGAATTTTGTGGTATTTTTTGTGAATAAGAAATGTTTTTGAAAAATTCCATAAAGGGATATTTTTGGGAAATTTTTTATTTCTATTGCATTTCGTTAGTTTTTCGTCAATTGGGCATTTTTTTAACTAAGAGCAAAAAAATTTTACAAAAATTTCCCTTAGAAAAAATTTTGTTCAAAATTAGCTAAATTTTTCTAAAATATTGACTATGGCAGATTTTGTGGTGTTTTGAATGAATGGGAAATATTTTTGAAAAAATTCCATAAAGTGATATTTTTGGGAAATTTTTTATTTCTATTATATATATCTCGTCAATTTTTCTTTAATTGGGCAATTATTAACATAAGTGCAAAAAATACTTACAAAAATTTCCCTTAGAAGAATTTGTGTCCAAAAGTAGTTAAACTTTACTAAAATGTCGATTGCGGCGAATTTGTGATGTTTTCTGTGAATGAAAAGTGTTTTTTGAAGAAAATCCCATAAAGGGATATTTTTGAAAAAATTTTTGTTGCTATAATATTTCGTTATTTCTTCGTCAATTGGGCAATTTTTTAGCATAAGAGCAGTTTATACAAAAAATTCCCTTATAAGAATTTTTGTTCAAAAGTAGCCAAATTTTTCTAAAATATTTAGAACAGTGTTTCAAAAAATCCCATTAGCGGTATTTTTGGGAAATTTTTAATTTCTACTATATTTTGTTATATTTCAGTCATTTGTGCAATACGGATAATTTTTATAATTTTCTTTATGTACCCTGCAGGAAGAAAAAAATCAATTCCTAAAATAGTTGACTTTTAACTGGCTATTTTGAGACAATTGAAAAAAAATAATCAATTTGTATCAAACAGCAAGAAACCCATTTTTAGTTAGTTGCTTTGTCATGCAGGAATATCAAAAAAACGTAAAGTGTGCTTTGACAAAAGCTTTCAAATGCCTGATGACTAGGGCAACAGAAAATATGCCCTAAAAAATTCGTTCTTAGCGCTAAAAATATGTCCTTAAAAATATGGTTTAAGCGCTAAAAATATGCCCTTAAAACTTAGTTTAAGCACTGAAAATATGCCCTTAAATTTTTTTTTATATACTTAATAAAAAGATGTACGGCATGGTAGGTTGTGCGCTCTCGTCTCATGCAAGAGAAATAAAAAAAATTCACATTTGCGAAACACATCTTCCAAAAAAAAACAAGTATTTTTACATACGAAAATCTACATATATATATTAGGGCGGGTCAATTTGTACTGATGGAATATAACCTACTTTGTTTCGGCCACAGCTGCATTCTCTGGTCAATTCTGAACAAAAAAATCCAAAGGAGCATACAGTCGAGTCTGGATATAGTGAACCCCCGCTATAGTGAATACCTCGATATAGTGAACACCGAAATATTTACATGGATTACTCTAAATAGTGAACTATCGAAAGTCTCTAAATAGTGAACAAAATTTTAAACGCAAAAGTAAGCTTGAAGTGACAAACAAAAAACAAAAATTAACCAGAAATATGTATGTAAAATCGGGTATTCCTCGAAAATGCTCATTTTATGTTTATTCCTGGAAAATCTGATTCAATTTGATGTCAGTGTTTATTTGTTTCCTGTCGGATGCAGACCGCTTCTGAGTGAATGTGTGCTGTTTTATCTGTTTCTAAAAGTTTTTGCGTGTTAATAAATTAAGTTTTATTATGCCTGCGAGGAAATTCCTTTCGTTAAAGCAAAAACCTGAAATTGTTGGGGAAATTGAAAGAGGCACTAGTGTTTCATACTTGGCAAATACGTATGGTGTGCCAAATCCACAATTTCGGGAATAAAAAAAATTCTCGTAATCGCATGACCTGAAGCCAACACTACTGATTTGCTGGCATACTAGCATTGACAAGCCTGCGCGAGAAAGCGGTCCAAAAATCACTTTCCGAACGCAAGAAGCAAACATCTATTCGTGAATTCTTTAAATAAACATTTGTATTTTCCAAAGTATTAATTAATTCTAATGATATGTTAATCTTACATTTACAGACATGAATTTTTATCAAATAAACTATGTTATTTAAAAAAAAATATCAACCTTAATATAGTGAACAGCCTGGATACTATGAACAAGCCATGCAAAAATTAGTTCACTATACCGGACTCGACTGTAGTTCTAAAATGAAGTTTGACCCTCCGCAATTTTAATTTTAGATAGTCATCCCTAAATTTTTTTTTACATTTGTTAAAAAATGTAGTTGAAGATACTCAAATTAAATTTTGAGATTTATTTGAGTTGAACCCATTCGTCGGCCGACACATTATCACAAAATTTAATGAAATTGGGGTAAAGTTTACAAACGACGAAGAATTCACTATCAGAGATCTTAAACTTCTTTCCTAAATATCTCGAAATCAAAATTTATTACGGATATTCTGAATACGTCATTGTATTCTACAGGCAAAAATTAAGTTGACGTGTTTCGGCGTTTCACTTAGATATTTCAAACTTTTAAGATATACCTGTTGTAACATAAAATAATTGGGAGAAATTCTAAAGAAGGTGTTTGGAAAATTAATGTATTTCCCTAAAAAATAATCAAATTGCATACTTATTTATTCAAATTGCTATTGCTGTAAATTACAAAATTTTGCGATAAATTTTCAAATAGAAAACTATGTAGATTGTCGCGGTAAGTTTTTAAACGTAGAAAAAGATCTTTCCAAGTCAACTGAAGATATCGGGGCGTATTTAAAAGCAAGAATTTCAGTCACTGTGTAGCGTGTAGTGCTACACGTTCAATATGAATATTGCGATATTTTTCTCGCTCTGAGGTTCAAGATATTTTACTTGCGTCCTTTTCTCACTTTCACTTTCAATTCGTTTATTGCCAATATTGCGATCCGGATCACGGATTTCAAAATTTTGCGATCCAGAATCGCGAGCCATCAATACTCGATGCTACACTATCAATATGAATCACGATCCACGGATTTCATCAATATATATTGACCGTCTGACGTATGCTATGTATGTAGATCAGCGATCGGCACCGCTGGCAGAGCAACCAACGCACTCGCAAAATATTTGTGGTAGTGTGCGTGCAAAAGCAGAGCACTGAAAAAACATTTATCCGCATACCATCCGCACCTTTCAACGTACAAGTGCAAACTGGTTCGCGGCCATAGAGTAAAACGTCTAGTGAGCCAGCTCATCGAAAAATCGATTAAAAAAAGTCGATATATGGTCGATGTGCCATCGCAAATGTCAAAATGATGGGCAGACCAGCATGGCGGCCATTATTGAAGTGCAGTTCAGCATGGCGGCCGGATGTTGTTGTTGTATGAAAAGGAACCATAATGGCATGGTCGTAGCAAGCAGGACAGAAACGCAATTCTGGAATTGGGAATTGAAAAAACCAATTCATAATTCCGAAAAGAAATTAAGGCCGAGTTGCTAAAACGCAATTCCCGGAGAGGGCGTAAACGCCAGCCATTTCACGAATAACATGTGTAGGAATGTAAAATCAACAACCTACAAAACAGAAAGAAGAAGAGCAACTTATATTGCATTCACGATCGTTATTTGGCCATAAAAACAACTTCAAAATCAGCTGAGCACAGCTGTTCGACCTGTTTTAAACACATCCCAGAGTCATTTCACTGTTCTCCTTACACAATGTTCGCGGCAAGTTCAGCGATAGCTTGCTAGCAGCGCACACACGATCTATACATGAGAAACGAGTGGCCCTAAATGGCCCAGCTGCCGATCGCCGATGTAGATACCCAGCTGATTCGTGTAGCACATTTGAATGAAACATTGCGAAAATATTAAATTCGCCTTGAACTTGTCAGACAAAGAGGAATGGCAAAAAGTATGCGCATATACAAAAAAAAAAATTGCCAGAGTACAAAATTTAAATAAAAACAATTTTACGAGCGAGATGGAAAAATACGACGAAATACTATGCTAAAATATGAATTTGTAGCAAAATATGCCAAAAATATGCAAATAAGTCAAGATATGCAAAAATAAGCCTTTTGACCTAAATATGCGAAAATATGCCCTAACAAGTTAGGCTTATTCTCTTCGTCTTGAGCTAAAACGCCGATATATATTATCATACGTAAATGGAACTGCAACAGAAAAATATGCATTTGCATATCTTCTGTTGCCCTACTGATGACAATATTTCTATTCAAAAATATTTAAACTGATAGAATTTTGCTGTGAAAATTCCTCTTTTTGGATTTGGGAAGCGAAGGAATGGAAGAATATCGAAACTTTTGCGAATTCCATGTAAACATGTATGTATGTAACAGCTACATCTGCAACCATTTCCCTTGTATTTTTTGTATAATTTTCTAAAAATGAATGTTATATGTATTTTGGGATCAATTATTTTTCATCCAAAAAAAGTTAGTTTATAGTTACCCTCCAAGTAATGCAGAAGTACACAGGACTGACTTTTTTATCGCCATTCCCAAACAAAAGTAGTTAGCCTTTTTCAAAGAAAATATACAATTAAAAGTGACCACTAGTGTCTTTGTAAACAGTTTAAAGTCAGTTTTAAGTTATATACACTTCCTGCAGGGTAGTGTAGTAAAATTAACTGAAAGAATGTTGTATGTAAATTTTAATATTACGACAGACATCAATTATGCATTTAGTGCGAATGCTCATAAATGTTTACAGATATTTAACTAGCATACAATTAAAACAAAAATAGCAACAAAAGATATTGCTGTCACTAAGCTGTACTCAAAACGTGCAACATGTAAAAATTGGCGTGCACTGTATGTAACAGTACACATACAAATACCCGCAAAAGTGATTTGCTGAGTTGTAACCATGGCAATGCGCCATCACTGTCATAAGATGTCTCTCTTAATAACATCATTAATGTCGTCAGCATCATTAACATTCATTCATTGTTGTTGCTGTTGCTACTTAAGTTTCAAATTTCATTGCGCGCTTCTGTTGTAGTTTTGCATATTTTTTTGTTGCATCGTTAGTGTTAAATACGAAAAAATTACATGATGATGCATGAAGGCAAAACCCAAAAAAAAAAAAACAAAAACTATTGTATGGCAAATAAAAGCGACGTAAATGCAGGATTTTGTCAAGTTTACACAAGCTTTCTTTGTGCGAAAATGCGAAAAAAAGCAAAATAAAGCACAGGAAAATAGCAACAACAACAACAACAACAGAAACACAACCACTTTAATGCTAGATAATGGTGTGAAAAATTCTATTGTTTACTCAGTGAAAGTACCCCAAAAAAGGGAAGCAAGAAAGCATTTCTTTTACAATTTGTTAGCATCAAAGCAAAAAACACAGCTACAACAACAATAAATAAATAAACCTTTAGAATAATTGCCATGTCAACTGCATCTAAACCGAAACCTTTTTCGAATTCAAAAACAATATTTAATTCGAGATTTTTTGAAGCGACAGCCAAAGCCTTTCGTTTTACAAGCTTCAAACGCATTTCGCTCCGTCCGTCTCTCTCTCTCTCTCTCCGCCTGTCTACTGGGTAGATTGATACACTGACACACACCTGTCAGCTGCTTGATTGCATTGTGTGCGCCGTGACATGGCTATCATAAACATCAACAGCAGCGTCAGCCCCATCCACCTTTCTCGTCTTCATTTACAATTCTGTCTGTCTCGTCGTCCGTTAATCAATCGACAGCTAACATCTTTCGGTGCCACCATTTTAACGGAAGTGACATCCTTCCGCCTTTTTTTTTGGTTTGCTCTTAATAATAATAATACAATGGCGCTATTATAACTCTGACGAGTTTTATGGCCGAGCTTCTCTCCCAATTCGAGGTGTGCTCCTTTTTTTTGTTTTTCCTACTAATTGGGTGGACCTACAGTTTTATGCCGGCTCCGAACGGCGAATGTATTTTTTGTGAGAGGCTTTTTCATGGCAGAAATACTCTCGGAGGGTATGCCGCCCACTGCCGAGAGGTGACCGCTGCTCTTAAAAAACCCAATAATTGGATTTTTACTAATTAGAAAAATTTGTTTGGCTCGGACCGTGGTTTGAACCCGAGACCTCTGGCATAGCAGGCGAGCACTCTACCCACTGCACCACAGCGGCCACAAGGTAGAGTGTAATGTCAAAATCAAAGCGAATTCACATCATGGCCAATAGGAATGGACGAGCCCCAAGCGAATTCAGATTTTAACCACGGCGAAATATCATTTTGACATTACACTCTACCAATTACAATAACAAAATACATGGGAAATTTCTGAATTCGCCACCGGGCCTACCTTCCTAGATCTGCCTTGATTTTGACCATGATTTCGCGTCGGATCGTGATCAAAAGGGCAAATCAGTGTTGCGGTACAACTGGAATTTGAAAAGTGTTGCTTATCTTCGCGAAAAGGAATAATTTTTGTACCAATACAAAGTTGAAAAAATAAATTGCATGGTCGAATTTCGAGCACCGGCGATACTAGTAATAATAAAAACCCCATCATCTACTTACTTTAACCCTTCCAAAGAAAATGGTTTTTTTGTCTAAATAAAATGCCGTTAAAGTAAATTGAACACAAACAAATTTGAAAGTTGAAACAATTCATTGTACATACATACATACATATGACATAACTGTCTGTCATTTAAGTTGTTCAATACTTTACAACAGCCTTTGGGCACCACCACAAACTTAGAAGTTGTGTTAGTCTATTGTTAAATTGAGTATATGTACTCATACCCTGCAAAAATTCCGAGTACTCCAGTCGCTAATCCATGTAGCGCTCGCTATGGACCAACCGATTACTCCATAACTTGCCATATTTCATACAAAAAATATCGTCCATTTAACATTGCATGTCATTGCAATGGAGTATATACTCCAGTCCCGCATAACAATCAAATTAATCCATGGAGTAACTACATTGGATTAATTGATGGAGTACCTAACAGTTAAACGTACATAACAACAAAAACCAAATGTTTATCGCGACGACGACGAATGACGTGTATACATTCAAACATATGTATGTATGTAGTTATGTATGTATACACATATCGTTGTCGTCGCGATAAACATTTGGATTTTGTTACCTTCGGCTAACTACGAACCGATGCAGATATGTACATGAATCGGTCGTTTGGGCTATGTTAGTGGTCACTTTGAAAGTACTCCAACCTACCACAAGTGGAGCATATAATCCATTGATTTTTGCAGGGTAACAACAACAAACAAATTTTGCTGCTCCAAACAGCATGAATGCATGTCACACGCTCACTTTATTGAATTGATGTATGTATACAATTGTGGTGTGGTGTGTTGGGGGTAATGTATTGTTATGGCGCAACCGACCGAACAACCCACCAAACCTGTCTAATAGCAAGTCGTGTTGATGAGTGAACCAAAAAGGAAAAAGCGAAAAAAAAAATTAAAAAAAAAAAAAATATTTGAAAGAAAAGCAAGTGATGTGAAAGGAAATTGAAGAAAAAAGAAAAAGATATGAAATGCAAAATGACACTCCGCTGTCGGACGGATGGTTCCATTGTGACTAAATACCGCATCTATGTGTGTACATACATGAGTAGTCCACTTTCAGGTATGGCTATGTGAAATTTTTTCGATTTTGATTTTTTGATGGATTGTATGCCAATATTTAAAGGTGTATAATGCATATTAAGAATTTATTGCAAAATCCTTCCTTGAAAAAATAGCATTAAATACGAATAATAATAATAATAATAATAATAATAATACAATGGCGCTATTATAACTCTGACGAGTTTTATGGCCGAGCTTCTCTCCCAATTCGAGGTGTGCTCCTTTTTGTTTTTCCTACTAATTGGGTGGACCTACAGTTTTATGACGGCTCCGAACGGCGAAAGCATTTTTTGTGAGAAGCTTTTTCATGGCAGAAATACACTCGGAGGGTATGCCGTCCACTGCCGAGAGGTGACCGCTGCTCTTAAAAAACCCAATAATTGGATTTTTACTAATTAGAAAAATTGCTTTGCTGTTTCGCTCGGGCCGTGGTTTGAACCCGAGACCTCTGGCATAGCAGGCGAGCACTCTACCCACTGCACCACGGCGGCCAGAAATTAAATATGAATACAAAAGTGTCTATGATATTATTTTTACACTTTCAAAAGTGTCTATCTCCCAAAGTTGCTCATACGCCTAGACACACATTGGTGCAATTATTATGCATTTGAATTTCTAAACTAAAAAATGCTGTTTTAGAACTAGCTATGTGAAAAATTACTGTCAAAATTAGCCATGTGAAATATTTAACATTGTCGTGTTGTGGTTTAATTTTCATATATCGTTAAATTCTTTAAGGGCTAAGCTTCTTGGTAATAACAAAAAATATCAAAATTAAATAGCGACCGATGCCGTAGTGGTATTTTCTAATTTGTGGCTTATCTAATACGAAAAATTCACATAGCGATGCTTGAAAGTGCATTACTCACATGTACGTATAGGGCAAGCATAGCTTAGGTATACGTGTGTTATTTTCGGCTGCTGTACAAAATAATGATGCCACAGCGGCGGCTTACCGAAACATAACCTCAAATAGTGCAATACATTCATACATACATGTACATATATCTGTATAAACGAATGCATACTTTAATTAAAGCATCATATCTGCTCCTCGCTTTTTGCTAGAATTCATATGCCAACAAACCATGCCACACACGCGTGAGTTCGTTGCTTCCTTCATTTCATTTGCAAAAGCTATAAAAGTACATTTGTACTTGCATACATTTACATACATATAGGTATTTACGTATGTAGTATGATGTACATACATATGTACTATATATCTAACAAAAATGTCGACTCTTGACTATTGATTTGGTGCATGCTCGTGTTCAACGTAATGAGAAAGTGTATTCAAAAATTTTGCTCAATTACTTGGACATAGTCATACAGCAAATGTTGTGTTATACGTCCAATGTTAACTGTAAGACTGTGTCTTGGTTATTGTTAGCTATTCAACGTGGGATAGACACATACATACATACATATGTACAGACATAACTGCATGCACTCGCCAAGGAATTTAACAAATTTTAATTAATTGATCTATTTTTACTAAGTTTATAACAATAAAATTTTTGGGTTATAACAAAACAAACAATTTCATGCCTTAGGTTATACATACACATTCATATGCACATACATATGTGTGTATGTATTGAGTTGTAAGTATCCTTTTAAAATATTGTACGTCAATTATAAAGTGAGTGATGTATTAATAAAATAATAGAGAAAATATTAACTTTCAAAGTGTAAATGATATTCTTGTATTTTTAGTTAATTAAATAAAATGCTGTAATATCAAAGCGTAGAAGTGAGGAGAAAAGACTTGCATAGTTTTTTTTTTTCTTTTGCATAAACAAAAGAAGTTCTCTGTTTGAACATTTGAAACCCTTATGATTAGTTTATGTTGTTTTAATTATGAAAATTTGGCCAATACAAGAAAGAAAGAAAAACAAAAATTGCAGGAATTTTTACAGCAATTCCTGGTATTGTAGAGGATTTAGCAGATTTGTTGGTAACATGTGTGGCTTAGCTTGTGATAATTATGATACCTGTAATCCATTAGCTGCACCATAACCAGGGACCGAAAATAAAAATTATTATTTTTTTTCGATGCTATAAAACTCCAGGGCTAGATTGTGTCCTTGGGCAAAATTATTAACTTTACTTTCATCCCAGGACCTCCAGGATCAATAACCTGGGCTCTATTAATTTTACTGATTTTTTTTTAAAAAACGCCAGCTATAAAATAAAAATTTGGTGTTTTATTTTTTAGCACCGGCGATAAAATAAATACTTGGTGTTTTATTTTTTAGCTCCATCGATAAAACAAAAACCTGGAGTTTTATTTTTTAACTCCAAAATAAAACTCCAGGGCCAATAACTAGCGAACCCCTTAACCGAATTGCATAAATTTGGTATCAGATGAACGGTAATTCAATGAGCTTTTTAATAGTGCCACCCATGCCAAGGTTACCACTCAAACCAAGGTTGCCACCTATTTTTTAAATTTTTCCCAATTTAGTATGGTTGCCACCATTCAAAAGCCTACTGAACTACCTTTCATCTGATACCAAATTTATGCAATTCGGTTAAGTGGTTCGCTAGTTATTGGCCCTGGAGTTTTATTTTGGAGTTAAAAAATAAAACTCCAGGTTTTTGTTTTATCGATGGAGCTAAAAGATAAAACACCAAGTATTTATTTTATCGCTGTCTTTAAAAAATAAAACTCCAACTTGATTCATTATTTTTGTCCAAATAAAATATTCCTTCAAATATAAATTTTTTCTTTGATGTTTTATTATAAAAGGAATAAAACTCCCGGTCCCTGACCATAACCTATGAGAAGCCATAAAAATATGCAAATTTAGAAGAAGAAAAAAATATAATAGAAAGCATCTATGTAAAATTTGCTGCATATTTCAAGGCGTCATATTTGTTTTTCATTTGTTGCATACTTCAAGGCGGCGTATTTGTGTCTTTTGTTTATTTTATGTATTTCTTTACGTTCTTTGTATGTAGGTATACAAATTTTGATTGAGCATACACCTAGTGAAACTGTATGGTGCACAATTATGTAGCATGATTTAACCCTCTAACGCCCACACAAATGCTATTTTATTCGTACTAACTCAAAAATGCAGTCAAAAGGATCGCTTAGGGAGGAAGCTAATTAATTAATTAAATATTCTGCGAAATGAATCACCGCGTATTTTTTACACTTATTAGCTGAAAATTTTACTCAGATTCCATTTGAATCTTAAGCTTTTTTTCTAAAAAGCACACACTTAAAGTTTGTTCCTCATTACTAGAGCTCGGATAATAGGTGAAAATCAAACGCCTAAAATTATGCTACGTAATGTTTGTGAGCACATCTAGTGGCAAGTTTAATGGTGGGGTGCCTTCGTGTCTAAACCCCCGTTAATGCAATTGGATTTTTTGCCTACTAGGATGCCAGAAAAATAAATTATTAAGGTTTTTTATGGGTTGCACGTGAAAAATTGCAAAGAAAGCTGCAATAAATAAATATAATAATAAAGAATAATAATAAATAAAGTATAATAAATAAATAATAAATAAATATATAATTATAAAGAATAAAGAAAAAAACTAAAAATTTGTAGTGACTCGCTTAAATTTGAGACAAAATCTTCGCACGTGAAGGAAAAACAATTACAGTTTCAAACCAAATATATTTTGAATTAAAATGAGGCAAGTGCATATTAGCAAATGGCATAAGTATATAATACAGCTTTTTAATTTGTAGTGGTCTGACTTCAAACATTTGCATATGTTAGGTAAAAAAAAAACTTGATTTGAACTTTCCTATTTTTTATGACCATTTCAGTGTTTACATTTTTTCAATTGGATACTCGGCATAATTCCATAGCTGTAAAAATGCAAATTTCTCTCGTGGTAAAAACGGTTTTGCATTTTTGTTTATGAGTTATTGGAACATTAACTATGTCATAACTTACTTACTTTTTTACTCAAAAAGTTACAAATTTTGCTAAAAAATTGGCGAAATTTTCCAGAATTTTGCACAAACTTTTTAATTTTAATATATATGGTTTCTGTTATAGATTTTTTTATGTAACAAATTAAAATGATTAAAAACACATAAGTAAATATATTTTACGAATAAAATCACTTTCTATTCTTCTATTTCATCACACACCAATGTAAATATGTTTATTTAAACTGCAAATTTGTGTAACATAATTCAGAACTTTTCTAGTGAAATCTTCAACCACCATACCAATATGGCACCCCTTTATATTTACATTGTAATCCCGCCACTGAAAACAAACAAAATTTACAATACGTAGCATATTTTGAGGCACTTGATTTCACCTATTTTTCCGAGCTCTACTCATTACATTCCCTTTAGGTTGGATTACAACTTCCATGACTATGCCCCATGACTATCGCACGGCGATAGCCGCCTTCGCATGAATGACTTTGTGTAGTAAAAAAAGCAATGAAGCGAAAGCTTCGAGCTTTCATTCCAAACCGCATGCTTTTTTCATATGGTCATTATTATGCTCTCGTTAGGTATTCAGCATGTATGGTAGCAGTATTGTAGTGCTGAATATACAGCTGCCTAACACCTAACTTTGTTATCTACCTAATTCGTATAAATTTTTCGGTTTCCGCTTACTCTTCTTAAGTAAGTGTTCTTTAGTAAGTGAAGAAATGATCTGTGCTCAATTTGTACGTGCCGTTCAACATAGTTTAGAAGTACCTGCGGTATATCTAAAAAAAAGCAAGTATCCATGGAAAAAAATCGCATCGAAAAATTATGTTTGAACTGTGCATGCAAAGAGATTTTTGGGGGTTTCTCTATATCGAACCGCATCCGCCAAAAAGACGTATGAACCAAAATAGAAATTTTACAGGAGAAGGGTTTTTCTAATTTTCTTTGCATAAAATTTGTGTGCAGCAATGAAATTTATTCAGGCTCTAACTTCGATTCGGTACATTCCAAAGCTCTGAAATGAGGTGCTGATGACTATGATAATCGCAAATAAATCGTCTTTTTGGCATACAGCCTCTTTAGCATCATTTAGCTCTTTTAGTCGCCAGAAAATGACGCTGTAATGTTCGTGCGGTTGTGTATAGCCTGGCTGAAGAGAGAATTACTTAGGCACGCTCCGCTTTAAATAAGTTATTTCAATTCTATTGATATTTCCGATAATAGCCGAATTCCACGTATTCGCCTCTACATGCTCGGAAGCCAAAGTACAGCCATCTTTTCCCTCTCTACTGACCTATTAAACTCCAAAGCAATATATGTACATATGTTGACTTACCCAATCTTTTATTCAACAACAAGTAGGCTTGTCGTCGTAAGTCCTCCACTTATTAAATCAACTACTAATCCGATGGTAAAGTCATTACTAGTTATTTAATTTTTCTTGAGAGTTTTTAGTGCTTAGCACGAAATTTTTATTTTAATTCAATTTTTAATTGTTAGGGTAAGTGGAAAAAAATTCAACAACTATTTACAGCGAAGGTTGAGTGTATAGCTATTTCACGAAAATTATTTAATTTTTGTTGCTTTCTTTGGCATTAGATACACTTAGCTTTTAGTCTAACTAAGCAGAAAATATGTATGTAGATGTTTTTTTCTTTGGTTTAGCGGATTATGCGCATACACACACCAACTGCAGCCAATATTATTTTACTTACGTACATACATATGTATATTGTTTAACAAACCGCAACGCCTGCTGCTCGGCTAATGAAAATTTCGAAGGCGACCGCATGAACATGGTTTTTGACTCGTTATCGGCCATAGAAGCGGCGCGGCGGTGGCGAATAATAATACCAAACGAGTCGGCTGTTCGATGCTGATAACTAGGGCAACAGAAAATATGCCCTAAAAAATTCGTTTTTAGCGCTAACAATATGTCCTTAAAAATATGGTTTAAGCGCTAAAAATATGCTCTTAAAACTTGGCTTAAGCACTGAAAATATGCCTTTAAAATTTTTTTTATATACTTAATAAAAAGATATACGGCATGGTAGGTTGTGTGCTCCCCTTTCATGCAAGAGGTTCCAGGTTCAAACCCTGGCCCGGACAAATGTCAAAAATTTGTTTTAAATAAAATTAGAACACTTTTTGTAATAAAAAAATATTTTTATTAAAGGTATTTGTTTTTATAGGTACAAAAGCGAAATAAAAAATTCACATTTTATTAAATTATAATACTTTTTGTAACAAAAAATTATTTTTATTAAAGGCGCATTTTATAGGTACAAAAGACGAAATAAAAAAATTCACATTTGCGAAACACATCTTCGTTACCAAAAGAAAACAAGTATTTTTACATACGAAAATCTATATATATTAGGGCGGGTCAATTTGTACTGACGGAAAAAAACCTACTTTGTTTCGGCCACAGCTGCATTCTCTGGTCAATTCTGAACAAAAAAGTCTTAAGGAGCATAGTTCTAAAATGAAGTTTGACCCTCCGCAATTTTGATTTTAGATAGTCATCCCTAAATTTTTTTTTTTACATTTGTTAAAAAAAATGTAGTTGAAGATACTCAAATTAAATTTTGAGACTTATTTGAGTTGAACCCATCCGTCGGCCGACACATTATCACAAAATTTAATCAATTTGGGTAAAGTTTACAAACGGCGAAATTTTGCGATAAATTTTCAAATAGAAAACTATGTCGATTGTCGCGGTAAGTTTTTAAACGTAGAAAAAGATCTTTCCACGTCAACTGAAGGCATCGGGGCGTATTCAAAAGCAAGAATTTCAGACATTGTGTAGCGTGTAGTGCTACACGTTCAATATGAATATTGCGATATTTTTCTCGCTCTGAAGTTCAAAATATTTTACTTCCTTCCTTTCGGCACTTTCACTTCCAATTCGTTTATTGCCAATATTGCGATCCGGATCACGGATTTCAAAATTTCTAAATATGCACGCATTTTGATGGATTGCAAAATTTTCATGCTACACAGTCAATCCGTATTGTCAATATTGCGATCCGGATCGCGGATTTCAAAATTTCTAAACATTTTGCGATCCAGAATCGCGAGCCATCAATACTCGATGCTACACTATCAATATGAATCGCGATCCACGGATTTCATCAATATTGACCGTCTGAAGTATGCCTATGTATGTAGATACACAGCTGATTCGTGTAGCACATTTGAATGAAGCATTGCGAAAATTATTAAATTCGCCTTGAACTTGTCAGACAAAGAGGACTGGCAATAGTACAAAACAAAGTTGCCAGAGTACAAAATTTAAATAAAAACAATTTTACGAGCGAAATGGAAAAATACGACGAAATACTATGCTAAAATATGAATTTATAGCCAAATATGCCAAAAATATGCAAATAAGTCAAGATATGCAAAAAGAAGCCTTTTGACCTAAATATGCGAAAATATGCCCTAAGTTAGGCTTATTCTCTTCGTCTTGAACTAAAACGCCGATATATATTTATCATATGTAAATAGGACTGCAACAGAAAAATATGCATTTGCATATCTTCTGTTGCCCTACTGATAACAAAAGTGTCAAAACTACCATGATGATGATGCTGAAGCTGAAGCTCATGTTGCTGGTGCTGTTGCTTGGTAGCAAAATAAAATATGTATATACGTTCGTACTCGTATATGCATTGTACTTAGCCAATTTGTATGTAGGTATGTACGTGTACATACCTAAGCTTACTGCGTCTAATTAAAATTCAACACAAATCCAGATGAATCAGCTAGTTGTTTAAATACCTAGTTGATAGTGTTGTTGTAATATTTTCGTTGTTGTTGTTATTGCAGCCAGTAGCATAGTTGTGTAATGTGTTGTTTTAATATGTTTTGTTGTTGTTTCGTTGGTGACGAAACGTATTTTCTTGTCTGCTGATGAATGTGAAAGGGATCCGAAGGACGATAGATAATATATGTACATATCAAACAAACACACACATACGTATATACTTAGAGATACATATTTAAAAACATAAATTTGCATATTTGCAAGGGATTTGTAAAGTATCTCGCTGCAAATGCTTATGATATCAATAGTATTAGTACCTAAATCTTTGTCAAACCCGAGAGGCAAAATATGACTTAGGGAAATTTTTTTTTTTTTGAGATAGCAAGTTATTACTGCTGTGCATCATATGGCTTGGGTTTTATGCAAATCCTTACAACCAAACTTTTTCTGTTCACTTTTGAATATTTGGATATTTCTTGTGCCTTAGGCCTTTTATTGTTGACCGTAGACAATGTGTGTACACAAATTTCTTAGTACGAGCATAAAGATTGATACCCAAATGCAAATACAAGCAATGAGTACAAAAATATTATTTGCATTTCGAAAAAATTAGCACCATACATATTTATGTACATACATACCTAATGGTAGGTAGCAAGAGAAAAATTGACATGTTGTAAGAAAAGTTCCTTTAGGGAAATTTTTGTAAAACATGCTCTTTTGTTAAAATATTGCAAATTGACTAAAAACTAACGAAATATAGTTGAAATTACAAATTTCCCAAAAATATCCCTTTATGGTATTTTTTCTTTTAAAAACACTTTAGTAGCAGAAAACACAACAAGATCGATACAGTAAATATTTTCAAAATAATTATCTACTTTTGAACAAAAAATTCCTCTAAGGGAAATTTTTTTGAAACTTCTTTTTTTTTCATAAAATGCCCAATTGAATAAAAAACTAAGCAATATAGTGCAAATTACAAATTTCTTAAAAAATATCCCTCTATCGGAATTTTTCCAAAAACACTTTCCAATAGAGGAAAGGACAACAATATCACAGTCAACATTTTAGCTAAAATTAGCTATTTTTGAACAAAAATTCCTCCAAGGGAAATTTTTGTAAAACATTATTTTTGTTAAAAATTACCCAATTGACTAAAAACTGACGAAATATAGTTGAAATAACAAATTTCCCAAAAAATATACCTTTATGGTAAATTAAAAAAAAAAAAACATCTTTCACTGAATTGTGGTGTTTTCAACACAATCACTATTTAAAAAAATATTCCTACTAAATATTCATTAAAATTTCCTTGGGGAAATGGGCTTAAGTTTTAAGTCATAACAAAATGAAAATAAGTACATCCGATAAAGTAAATTTGATATTGGTGGAAAATTGCTTAATTTTCGATTCGCGCAATTTTTCATTATAATAAAATATAATATATACACTTTTTGGTACTTGAATCTTGGATAGTTTGAAGTTAAACTACTCGCATCTTCTTGGTAAAACACACAATTGGGTATCATCAAACCAATTTAAAAGTTTTTATTTTGCTTTTCCCCATTTTTCACCCTTAAACCCAACCACTCACAATACACTAATACTATTATTCATTAACTGTCATTAATTTTATCGCAAAAGCTCTTACTGTTGCTGTTGCTGCCACGTCATTTAAATATTATTGACATAATTATTAAGACCAGCAACAACAAATAATGGTGGGTCTAGGATCTTCATTTAACATGCAACTAAAGTGCTGCCTCAACGCATAACTTACGCTCGTTTTTTTTTTCATTTCATCTGCAAATACCTAAACGATTAGCTGAGTAAGCAATCGAAGGGAGCGCGAAGGTATGAGGAAGTTTTGCACATCTACGATAAGTAGCCCAGAATGAAAGTCGGATAACGACAGCAGAAAAATCCCAAAGTAAAACGTAATCATCAGTTGATCGTTTGAATAAATATGGATGTATGTAAATGTATAGATACTCTTGGGTTTCACTGGGCAGCTCCATTTGCCGCAAATGGCTCATTTGCGTTTTTCTTTAAATACTTAAATACGTATGAATAGTTAACCTTTTCTCCTTGCTGAAAGGCGTGTGGTTTCACTAAGCTAAACTAAATATATGATTGCTAGCGGCTTAGTGTAGATTCTTAAGGAAAATCTCAAAGTGAAAAGACAGAATCACGCTGCCAAATAAAATTTTTTGTCAATTTCGAACCTATTTCCTCGTACAAAATTAGTTTTTCGAAATGTTTCAAATATTTCACTTTACCAAAAATTTCCTTAGAGGGATTTTTTTAAGACTAATTAATTTTTTTTCTATATGTCAAGTGTTATAACTTTTTGGTGTTTTTTGTGCCTGAAAAGTACTTTTGAAAAAATTCATATAAAAAGATGTTTTTGGGAAATTTTTAATTACAACTTTATTTTGCTAGTTTTTAGTCGGTTGGTCTATTTTTGCAATATTTTACTTATATTAACAAAAATGCAAGTTTTACAAAAATTTCCTCTAGAGAATTTTTTTCAAAAGTACCTATGTAATTGATTTTATTTTCTAAAATGTGTGAAAGCTCTGTGGTATTTTGTAGTGCTTTTCAAAAAATTCCCTAAGCGGATATTTTTGGGAAATTTTTTATTTCAAATTTCTGTTGTAAGTGTGTTTTTTGTTATTTTACTTATTTTAACAAAAATGCAAGTTTTACAAAAATTTCACACTAAAGATTCTTTTTTCAAAAGTAATTATTTTTTTCCTAAGATGTTGCGTGTGAAAGCTCTGTGTTGATTTTCACAATTGAAAGGTGCTTTCTAAGAAATTCCTTAAATGGATATTTTTGCGAATTTTTTAATTTAAATTTTATTTAGCAAATTTTTAGTAAATTTTCAGAATTTTTACTTAAGTATTCCAACAAAAAACGTTTTTTGAAATTTCCACTAGTGATTTTTTTTTTTTTTTTTCAAAAGTAGCTAATTTTTGCTAAAATGTCGAGTGTCATAGCTTTGTGATGTTTTTCACGCATGAAAAATGTTTTTGAAAAAATTCCCATAAAGGGTACATATATTTATCGGAAATTTTTAATTCGAACTTTATCTAGTTTTAGGTGGTTGAGAAATTTTTTAGAACTTTTAATTATTCTTATTATTAAAAAAAAATAGGATCTACAAAATTTCTTGCAAATTATATTTTTTTAAAAAGTAACTTTCGCTTAAAATATGTATGGCTCGAATTTGTGATGGATTAATGGCAACTAAGTATTTTTCTTCTTCGCAACCACTGACTTTTGGGAATTCAATTCTGTGCTCACTGATATTTAACTTTATCAACAAAAATTATTATTTTTTGGTTTGCTTTCCGTAGGTACAGTCATTTCAATGAGTGCTTCAAAGTTCCTACCAAATTTTGATTAACCTTAGTAACTCTTAATTTAGCACTTCAAAAGATAATTATTTTAATAACTAATAATAAATAAATACTCAGATATCATGTGAATACAAAATTTCTTGATAGTGCTTGTCAATAAAACTCTAAACTTTAACCAGATTAATTTGCATTCTACGTTTATGCTTAGCCGTAGTCCCCTCCAATTCCAATTCGCATGCAAAGTCAAAGTTGAAGCTGAACTGATAAACTTTTATCACTACCCTTTAAAGGCACAAATACAAAAATACAAAAAGGTATGCAACTGAACTTTTTATGGCACCCCAAGCTGCATTACACGTGCCACCAAGACTTCTAGCGATGAAGAAAATGAAGAAGAAAAAAAAAAACGAAGAAAACTTAAGCTAAAAGATGAGCAGCTGTGGAACTAAGTAATACTCAAACTTAATGGCAACTGCTTGGCTGGTTTTTCGATGAGCGGCGGAATAACATCTAATCGTCTTGTGCTTGCTTATTAATTTACTATATATCTACTTAACTATTTCTGCTTCTTCTTCGACTTACTTCTTCATTTTGATTTCAATTTGCTTCATAGGCATTTACTTAAGTTAAAAATAGCTGTAAATGTTTAGAGCGAAGTAGAAAAAGCATCAAGCGTTATGAAAGAGAGTGCCGCGCGGTGCAAATTGCGTTAAGGAGTCACTTACTTAGATTTTCTGAGAAGTATTATGGCCATACTTTAAGTGGACTTTCAATTACAAATATCATCTTCGGTCACTAGCGATAAGCAGTAAACAGCATAGCAAAGCGAATGTTAAGTAAATGTGTACGAGTAACTTGAAGAAGTAGAAGAAACGCAGCAATTATTTGAGCACTTAAGTTAAATTGAAAAACGAGCAACGGGCATTAAATCATGATTAGCGCTATTTATATGAATATTTTTATTTTTTGCGTAAATCTATTTTTCTACTTATTTCCTGTTTTTTTTTTTAATATTAATTTTTTTTTTTTGTAAGAGAACGCCCTTCTTTAACGCCCCTGTAGGAAAAATTTTAGTTCAAAACTAGTTAGCTTCTAGTGCTGTTTTCGACACTACTAGTGCGTGCTCAATCTTCTTTGTATGCCACCAACTGACGAAACTAAAATGACGATAAGGGAGGAGACAGCATGTTATGACAAGGAACAAAAATATATAATCTTGCTAAGAGATCAGAGCAGTTGACTAAAACTTTGACGATGTTAACGACAAAGGTACATTAAATATATGAACTCCTACGATACAATGAAGCCAAATTGAGGAGTTCAAATCGCGCTTCGTAAGCCGGTATAGAAGTCCTGAAGTTCAGCGATCTGATAGCAATTAATACCTTTTGCACACTCTCGATCCGGTTAACATGACAAGAGTGATATGGTTTTCAGATGGCAGATGCATAGTCTAGTCGCGATCTTGCAAGCGTTACCTACATACAGCAGTTTGAGAGTATGTGGATTCATGAAATTCTCACTATTACGGCGAACAAAAGCTAGCATAGCATACGTTTCGATATGACCAGAGAAGCTCAGTTTTGAGTCAAAAAATACTCCAGATCTTTAAATTCATTAACCCATATCGTCCTAATGTTCGATAAATCGAACAGCAAATTTCAACATTTTTTATTATTTTTTTCTGATCTGTTTTTTAGAACCTAAACCGAAAATTTTGATGTAGTTTAATACTGTGGAATATTTTCTATAATTGAAAATAAATATTTAATTTTAACCCTCCAGCTTTCTCTGAACGGGGCGTTTAAGAAAAACCCTTAATTTTAATATGATTTTGAAATTGCCAAAATATATAAAAAATACCAATATTAAATAAAATTTAGTATACACCTCATTTGGAAAGAAAATAAAATTCAAGTTTTAATTTGAATTTTATTTGCAAAGTCAATAAAACGAACAGCTCATATATTTAAAATTAGCTGTTCGATTTATCAAACGCTAGGCGTTACTCAGTGGTTTTTTTTTCTAAGGAGCATAGGCACTGTACGAGCAAACGGTATTGGTGGTGCATAATTAAAATCTGGAAGAAAACTGGATAAATGCAATAATGACTTCTGTTTTGATACCACGAACAGTATTTTGATTTGTCGTCGGCAGGATTATAGCAGGGTTGCACTTGCCACCTATTTCGAGCAGATCCTGCCAATGGTGTCTGTGAAAGAATGGAAGAAACAGAAAACCAAGAATTGAGGGAAAAATGTTAAGCCCGGCCGTTATGTGAACTATAACCAGCCCCAGCTAATGAAGAATTACAATATAGGGATTGGCGCAGTAGATCTGAACGACAATGAAGCACAGAATTATTATATCGCAATGCGATCCAAAGAGTGGTATTGGCATTTATGGATTTCAACTTTAAATTCAGCTATCGTCAACGCATGGAAGCTTGGCTGTTTCATTCGCCGTTATTTAAAATAAATATTCAGCCCACAACAAGATTTTAAGGTGGATATTGCACATTCTCTGCTAATGACAGCGGATGACGATTCCAAGGACTCTGAGGATATGGAAGTCGCGGAAGGCGACAAAAGGGACGTAATGATCGACCTGGATATTCAAAGGATGCTCATCCGAGAAACCTGCCGCGAATCAAGAAACAATATCTCGTAGTCAAAATCGAAAATAATAAGAAATGGATATACAAATTGTGCAAGAGATGCTATTTTTCACTTTATACCCATTGTTTTGAGTCATGGGTATCATTTAAAAAACCAAAAGTAAATAAATTTTGACTTAAATATCTTATTTTTCTGTTTCTCTTATATAAAAATAAAATATGAACAAAAAAAGGAACATACGTTTTTTTTGTTTGCAGGGAGAAAACCCCAAAAAAATGTATACAGATAGGCCGAGCGTTCGATTTATCGAACACATGATATCTCAAAAACTAAAATTTTAATAATTTTTTTGATAACAGATTTGAATTCAGAGGCCCAAATTTACTTAAAGGTGAAAATTTCATCAAGATATGCTTCAAAAAAATTTGCTTAGGACGATATGGGTTAAAGAATTTTAAGGAAGACCCTGATATGGAATATTGCGAGTATTAACCTTTTTCGCAAAAGTAGAGTAAAATGTTCTTCTTTGTTGTTTGTTTTTCCGACAGGATAGGATTGTGATGTGTCAAGGGTGATGGAAATTCGTTCCACAATACATCGTAGAGTAAAATCATTACTTTACATTCAATGAAAGTTTATTTTCTTCACACCACATGTGTGTGCCCTGGAGGGCAACAAAGTCCTGCAGATTCCTGATAACGGCATAAACCTTCAGATCATTCGCGTAGAGAAGAAATCTGGAGGTGAGGAAACAATAATGTATATCGTTGATGAAAAGTACAAACAACAATGGATCCAAAATAAAACCCTGGAGAACTCTCGACGTTGCCGGAAAATGCCGAGAGGAAGCGTTGTCGAAAGCAACCGCACTAAGTCGCTTACGCCAAAGTAAAAATAGCCATAGTAAAATACAATTTTTCTCTAATTTTTCGATTTTTATTTTCTCTGAGAGATTGGTTACCGAATCAAGGTGAAAATTGAGAGTATGGCTGTGCCTTCTCTCTCTATTTTTTCGCTTTAATGGAAAAGCGATAGCAGAAATTTGACCATGGTCATTTTGATCTTGGCGTAAATTGAGCCTTAGATAAGTATGATTTGATCTACTCAAAAAAAAAAAAAAATACTATGGACACCTATTCCGTGTATATACCATTATGAAAGGTCTGTATAAATCGCGAGGTTAGAAACGGTCTACAAAACCGTGTTGGTGAGGGAAAATTAGATTTCTCACTGAAAATTCCACTTTCTCCTTGGCTATACACTCGAAAGCTTGGAAGGAGGTGATAGTTTCGAAATAGGTATGTAATTGCCACATCATTTTTATTACCATTTTCATATATTGATGTTCTGGAAGTGGTTTTCCAGTTATTGATGAAAATGCCTGACGACAGCGAGCCTAATTGAATATCATGGTTAAAGGTTTTAACAAAGAAGAGCACCCTTTTAAAATGACAAGAAAAAGACCATTTGAGTCCATTTGATTTGCTAATTTCAGGGACTGTAACGGTTATAAGTTATATCCAAAAAGTTGATTTTTAATCATTATTTGCTGAGTTTTATTTTCTGCTCACAAAATAAAAGTTATTTCTTGAGTTTTATTTTTCCATCAGAAAATAAAAGTGATTTCTTGAGTTTTATTTTTCTCTCAGAAAATAAAAGTTATTTCTTGAGTTTTATTTTTCACTCAGAAAATAAATTTTTTTTTTTGAGTTTTATTTTTCAATCAGAAAATAAAAGTTATTTTATGAGTTTTATTTTTCCCTCAGAAAATAAAAGTTATTTTTTGAGTTTTATTTTTCGATCAGAAAATAAAAGTTATTTTTTGAGTTTTATTTTTCGATCAGAAAACAAAAGTTATTTTTTGAGTTTTATTTTTCCATCAGAAAATAAAAGTGATTTCTTGAGTTTTATTTTTCTCTCAGAAAATAAAAGTTATTTCTTGAGTTTTATTTTTCACTCAGAAAATAAATTTTTTTTTTTGAGTTTTATTTTTCAATCAGAAAATAAAAGTTATTTTATGAGTTTTATTTTTCCCTCAGAAAATAAAAGTTATTTTTTGAGTTTTATTTTTCGATCAGAAAATAAAAGTTATTTTTTGAGTTTTATTTTTCGATCAGAAAACAAAAGTTATTTTTTGAGTTTTATTTTTCCATCAGAAAATAAAAGTGATTTCTTGAGTTTTATTTTTCTCTCAGAAAATAAAAGTTATTTCTTGAGTTTTATTTTTCACTCAGAAAATAAATTTTTTTTTTTGAGTTTTATTTTTCAATCAGAAAATAAAAGTTATTTTATGAGTTTTATTTTTCCCTCAGAAAATAAAAGTTATTTTTTGAGTTTTATTTTTCCCTCAGAAAATAAGTTATTTTTTGAGTTTTATTTTTCGATCAGAAAATAAAAGTTATTTTCTGAGTTTTATTTTTTTGCTCAGAGAATACCTTTTTGTCACTTCAAAATTTTATAGAAGTTAGGGAATGTCTTGTTTAATGTTCACTCAACTCACTTCCTCTGAACTGGTGTAGGTCTAACTACAATTGAGCTAGTGCCTCTTTGACACCTTTTCGCTAGTGCTGAACCAGACATTTTTTGTTTACTAGTTACTGATTTCCCCGCTGGGCCAAAAAGGCTGCGCATGTTCGTCGGGTAATTTATGCCTGGCAGCTAGTAGTCATTGTGCATGTTTATTTTTTGGGCTATCGTATTTCTTTGCTGCTTCACTCGTTACACCTACCTCCTTTTTTTACTTTACTCGTCACTCTGTTTTAGTCGTTATTCCGTTCTTTTCATTGTCATCATTATTTCCTCTCAATTTATGTACATATACCTACAAATAATGACAATGCAAAAGTTTATGAATGCTTGCCATTGGCAAATTTAAATTAATGTCCATCAATATAGTACATAGTTTTTATTACCTTATCAAATTATGCCAAAACGTCAATATTTCATGGCGCTGCATTTCTGCGATTTACTGCGTTTTTGCAATTTTTACGTTGCATTTCTATGTAAGCGCTCATTATTATTGTCGTCTATTTCAGTTGATGGTTGTCATTCGGCATGCCGAACAGCCAATTAGGCGGCATGGAATGACAGTGCCGTTATTTGCGATAAATTTGGCATTCGGTATTCGATTTGGCTTTGATGACATTTTTGTTATTGACATTTATGCGTAAAATTTACTAAACAGCGAGCACAATCATGTTTATTTGGCAATGTAATGGTAGCGGTTGCTCTTTTGACGAAACAAACTTTGTTCTTGCTAAGTAATTTGCTGAAGGGCACATTAACTGCCTTTTCGATGGTTGAAAAAAGAGCAAATAATGATTACACTTGGTAATTAGTTTCAAGTGTTTCAAGTTTTCTTTTGTTGTACTGCAGACTAAAAGCCGTAGAAGTGGTTTGTTTTGTTTTGTTTTGCCTCCGCAATCAACATAATGGAAAAAAGTTCGTTCCCTTGACAACTACATCTTCATTTCTTAAGCTGAAAATTCAAAACGTAGCGACTTTTTTTTGGAGGTTTTCAATGTTTGAAATACTTAGATAATAATAATAATAATAATAATAATAATAATAATAATAATAATAATAATAATAATAATAATAATAATAATAATAATAATAATAATAATAATAATAATAATAATAATAATAATAATAATAATAATAATAATAATAATAATAATAATAATAATAATAATAATAATAACCCACGCCCTCCAATCCCGCCCGACCGCATGAGAGGCGCACCCGCATGACGTACGGATATTTTTTATTTACATAAAACGCCGAGGGGTTGAGTGGCAGGAGTTTGTTAAGCGTCGAGATCTTAAACTGCTCAGCTACAGAGAAATAAAATCATCAGCTGAGTATAGTACATTTGAAGTTAATCTTGAGAATTATAACAGAATAATCGCTACTATGTGTTAAGATAAGACAGTATTTTTTCCCTTATAATGAAAAGTGAGTCCGAAATATCTAAAAAGCTGGAATAGGAATTAAAGCTCTTACATAAACCCCGGAAAGGTTCATTTAATTCAAAGTTTGATTTACACTGCTTTAAATAGATAGGGTTGAAGTGTCTTGTTGAACGAGAAGGAATGTTAAAGTTTATTTCAGCTAGCAAGAAAGGAGAAAGAATTAAGCCATTCAAAAGCTTAACGATAAATATTACCCCTAACATTTCTCGTCGACTTGCAAGAGTCGGAAGATTAAGGAGTTTTAAACGGCTAGTATACGGTGGAAGATTGTAACCGGAATCCCAAGGCAAATTTCTTAAAGCAAAAAGCAAAAACTGTTTTTGGACTGACTCTAAGCGATCAGAGTGAATCTGATAGTATGGATTCCAAACTATGGAACCATATTCCAATATAGGTCTTACTAAAGTTGTAAAGAGTGTTTTAGTTATGTATGAGTCGCTGAATTCCTTTGACCAACGTTTTACAAACGCTAAGACACCTCTTGCCTTATTTGCTGTAGCATTAATATGAAAGTTAAAACTAAAATATTTAGTTGGTTTCCCATTGCATATCGACATTTGAGTAGAAGATCACTCTAGCTAAAAATTTTATTCACAAACGCCCCAGTTCAATTTTGTTTTTTTAATTTCCTGAACTAGGGCGACCTTCCACTCAGTTGGTGATATGAGTAATAATAATAATACATTGGCGTGTTTATAACTCTGGCGAGTTTTATGGCCGAGCTTCTCTCCCAATTCGAGGCGTGCTCCTTAAATTTTGTTTTCCCCACAAACCTACAGTTTTATGCTGGTTCCGAACGGTGAATGCATTTTTTGTGAGAAGATTTTTTATGGCAGAAATACGCTTGGAGGGTATGCCTTAGACATATACGCCGACAGTGATTCCGGCGGCGGCGGCGCTATTCCAAAAACATTACGGCGGCGGCGGCGACGCCGGCGTGCTTTTTCGCGCCGGCGCGCCTGCTCCAAATCTACAAATCACAATCCTTATTCAAATATTAATTTTATTTAGTTACCTTAATATCGCTGGCTGAATGGAATAAATAAACTAATTTCCACCTTAAATTGTTGAAACTTTTTTATTAACAGCAAAAAACAATTGTTACATAAACTAAAATATAAAATAAAGAAAATAAATATTAAAGAATATACACAAATCCATATGTAAGGGTAAATTTAAATTCATTTGCTTATTTTGTATGATAATAAACATGCATACATATATTTACATATGTACATATTTATATATATATAAGGCACTTTAAAATAAATATATGTATATACAGTGTTGGAAAAAATAATAGGGACAAAATTTTGCAATTCTCCATTTATTTCATTTTAAGACCAAATAATAATTACCATATATTGATGCTTACACGGAGAGGACATGCTTCAATAACTCTGGGGTGGTTTTTGTATAATAATTTAATTTTTATGAATAGAAATAATGAAATGTATAATTTAAGTTGGAAATAATAATAGGGACAAACTTTAAATTCGATTGTTTTTTCAAATAAACTACAATATTACTGCTGCAGCTAGAGTTATACCGGAATTCTGTAAGCAATCTCTAGTCACTAATAGAGACTTTTGGAGACTTTTTCGTGGTGAGATTGATTTTGAGACAATTTGGTATTCTGTAAGCGAGCTCACGTCTCAAGTCTCAAAAAATACGTCACTAATTAGTGACCTGGTGGCGAGGAGGTCACAGAATAAATAAAACATTGAGGTGAACTAAATAAAGCGTCAAAATTTATGAAAACTTACAATTTGTTTGCTCTTTGCTTGTTCGTAATAAAACAAGCTTATTTGTATGAAATTAGCAAAATAATAAAATTTTTCGGGTTTTGCTAACCTGCTTTTTTCCGCCATTTCCATCAAGTGTAAATCGTGATGAGATACGACATTTATCGATATTTCAATGTTTTACGTTACATGATTTTTTTTGGGAATGGGTTCAGGTAAAACACTCATAAAATATTATATTCATAACTATTTTTATAAGTGATAAGTAGAAATGATACGCTTTATTTTTTTTAATGCAATGTATTGCTCATAAATTCATTTCCAAAATCTATTTTCGTATGTAATCGATTAGTGAGTATTCGTTAAATTATTTTGTTATCTCAAACAGTCTCAGTACATTTTAACCACAGTCTTTGGTGAAATGTTTAGTGACTGCCGGTTGCTCAATACCAAAATCGGCTCAGGTCACTAAAAATGTCTCATGTCTCAAATCTCAAATTTAGTGACTTGAGATGAGACGGAGTTACAGAATTCGCCTATTAAATTAATGTTTAGTTGAAGCTCCTTTATTTTTTATAACTTCCTTACTTCTTCGTGGCATAGGGTTGACCAAATCAGCGCAATTTCCAACTGGTATTAAGTACCAAGCTTCTTTAATTTTTTTTCCATAACTCTTGCTTATTTTTTCATTTTTGATCCCCCATCGTCTTCTTTAATATTCCCTACAGGGCTGAGGTTCGACAACTGTGAGGGCTACTCAAAAACAGCAACCTTCTTACGTTCAAACTATGAGTTTTCGATTCTGGAGGCATGTTTGGGATCATTTTCGGCATCTAAAGGAGGGTTGAAATGGTGCAGTTTTGAGTAGAACAATTAGCAACAGACCTCGAGAAATAGGACTAAATGGAAGAGATCCCAGAAAAGTTCCGTATCTGAGAAAAAATTATGTAAGCCAACGAACTGAAATTTTTCAGTAGCTTAAATTCTTTAAGACTGAGGCTAGCAAAGTAGGGAACAGCCAAAGTTTTTGTTAATAACTTTTAACCGGCAAAAAATAAAACATTTCCGCATTCAGCTTCGTGTTCCTGAGGTCAAAACACGTCGATTGGTTCCTTTTTTTTTTTTTTTTTTTTATTTTGAAGAACTTTAGCAGTTAGCAAAACTAGGAAAATATGTACACATCTCGCTCCATACGGGAATGGCGCGCCAGCGCACGCCGCACAGTGGGGAAGCTTCCATACATTCAGCGGAAAAAAATAGAAGGAGTTGTCGTAGGGCTTTGAAATTTTGCAGACAGGTTATATATGAGCTAGTTAAGAAAATTTCCAAAAATGGTTGAAATCGGTCAACTCCTAGGGGTACCTCCCTTGGACCTATAGTAAAAAATTAAAAAAAAAACATTTAAATACAAATTTTAATTTCAGCCGAAAAAAGTAAGATATCTTCACAAAACTTTGCATATCAGTTACCCTCATAAAGGGCATTGACGGTACAAAAAATAATTGAAATCGGCCACTCCCTAGGGGTACCTCCCTTGGACCTATAGTAAAAAATTAAAAAAAAAAAATTTAAATACAAATTTTAATTTCAGCTCAAAAAAGTAAGATATCTTTACGAAACTTCGCATATCAATTACCCTCATAAAGGGCATTGACGGTACAAAAAATAATTGAAATCGGCCACTCCCTAGGGGTACCTCCCTTGGACCTATAGTAAAAAATAAAAATAATTTTTAATCCATACCTGTACTTAATTGTAAATAAAAGCGAAACGCGTTCATCGATTTTCTTGATTTATGTATCATTTTGTTCATAGGTTATGCGACTTTACGTGAAAATAATAGGACTTTGAACTTTTTTACCGTTTTCGATTTTTTATGAATTAAAAAAAAAAAAATTATTTTTAGGCAAAAAATATTTTTTTTTCTCCATACATTTATTTATAACTGGGAAACTGTTGCCTATATAGCGAAGCGTTATATAAACAGATGAAAGTACTAGTAATTCTTGATTTTTATAAATTTGTTTAAACAAAATCCGACTAGTGGTTCTTGAGTTATGTTAAACAAAAGAGCCTTATCAGAATTGAGTCGCGAATCAATTAGCTGAAAAATGTTGTACTGTATAATACAATAAATTGAAAAGGGGCACCTGGGGGCACTTGAAATTGATTAAAAATGTAAAAACAGATATGAAACAATGTATTAGTAGTGATTTCCAACTGGAGGGAAGTGGCGCTAAAATTACAGGTCCAAATGTTTGGAGAAAAAAGGGATTTTTGTTATATGTTCATAAAAATAAACAAACAAAAAAAAACTTAAGTCTCTGCAGAGTTTATTTTTTCAATTTTAGTAGACTGAAATATCCTACTTTAAATAAAAAATAAAAAGAAAAACGTTAGCTCACATAATAAAAGATTATTCGTTTTGAAATTCTTAGGTTTAAATTAAGTTGGTTCGGTAAAACATACAAGTACTGAGTTTGAGACGGCTATAAAAAAAAACTAGCAGTCAGATCGGAGTAATTCTTTTTGATTTGGTTGTACCATTTAGTCTAAATTCCAAAATATCACTGCATATTGCATGAAGAGTATGTTGACAATTTGACTTTTTTCCGCAAAATCCCCAGTGTGCGCCGCCGCGCCGATACGCCGATTTCACGGATTATGGCGGCGGCGGCCGATTATGAAGGTAATCGGCGCGGCGGCGGCGGCGTCAATCGGCGGCGTATATGTTTAGTATGCCTTCCACTGCGGAGACGTGACCGCTATTTCTAAAAACCCAATAAGTGGGGTTTAATTAATTAGAAAGTTGATATGATTAAATTAGTACAAAAGAATGCTCCTCCGCACTGAAACTTTTATCCCAAAAAGGAAGTGAAAAAAATTGTGCCTCCGCTTTCGTAGAAATCTTCTCATCTCCTTGGGCTGTGTTTTTTATACTCAGCTGTACTAGTACACAGAGTATTATAGTTTTGATTTCCTAACGGTGGATTGTAACAGAATGAAATAATCGAGATAGATATAGACTTATATATATCAAAATGATCAGGGTGAAAAGAGAAATCGATTGAGCCATATCCATCCGTCTGTGAGCACGATAACTCGCGCAAAAATTGAGATATTTTGATGAAATTTGAAATGTAAGTTGGTATCAAGACAGGAACGGATGGTATTGAAAATGGGCGAAATCGGACCATGACCACGCCCACCTCCCCTATATAGTAAAAATCGGAAATTTGGTATCTCAGTCACTAATAGAGCTAGAGTGATAACATTTCACACACGTATTGAGCTCAGGCCCTTATGAAGAAAAATGGTGAAATTTTGGAAAATGGGCGGTGCCACGCCCACTTATTAAGGGGCAAACATTGAAAGTTTTATGAGTCATAACTCAGAAACCGTTGAAGATATATCGATGAAGTTTGGTAGGCGTGATATACTTACTTAGGCAAATGTTTGGACGAAAAATTTCCAAAATCGGTTGACGACCACGCCCACTTTTATATATGGGTCTTATAAAGTGACCTAATAAAAACATTTTAAGCGATATCTCTGTCAAATATAAAGATATATCATTAAAATTTTATGGCAGGAGTCTAACTACGAACATAAGACAAAAACCGTAAAAATTTTGGAAAATGGGCGTGGCACCGCCTCCTTTTAGAAGCAGGAATATACGAGATTTCTGAGCCCATAACTCGCCAAATAATCGATATATTATGACGAAACTTGGTGCGTACACTTTTATTACTTGTGGTAATACATGTTCAAAATTTTAGCAAAATCGGTTGACGACCACGCCCACTTTTATATATGGGAATTATAAAGGGGCCTAATAAAAACATTTTAAGCGATATCTTTGTCAAATATAAAGATAATTCATTGAAATTGTGGCATGAGTTCTACAATAGATCGGAAACAAAAAATAGAAAAATTTCGGAAAATGGGCGTGGCACCGCCTCTTTTCAGACAAAGGAATCAACGAGATTTCGGAGCCCATAACTCGACAAATAATTGAGATATTATGACGAAACTTTGTTTATACACTTTTATAACTTGTGTTAATAGACACGAAAAAATTTATTGAAATCGGTTTATGACCACGCCTACTTTTTAACAAAGATATTTCTGGAACACCCTTTGGGAATTTGTAACGTGACATCTTTGTAACTCATAAAGGGATGAAATTTTGCACAAAGAATAATATTCACATATTCATGTGGTCGCTGTGGTGCAGTGGGTAGAGTGCTCGCCTGCTATGCCAGAGGTCTCGGGTTCAAACCACGGTCCGAGCCAAACAAATTTTTCTAATTAGTAAAAATCCAATTATTGGGTTTTTTAAGAGCAGCGGTCACCTCTCGGCAGTGGGCGGCATACCCTCCGAGAGTATTTCTGCCATGAAAAAGCTTCTCACAAAAAATGCATTCGCCGTTCGGAGCCGGCATAAAACTGTAGGTCCACCCAATTAGTAGGAAAAACAAAAAAGGAGCACACCTCGAATTGGGAGAGAAGCTCGGCCATAAAACTCGTCAGAGTTATAATAGCGCCATTGTATTATATTATTATTATAATATTCATAAGCTTAGTTGGATGACTGATAAAAATTTAGAAAATGGGCGTGGCTACGCCCACTTTATGCAGCATTCGCTTTATATAAAGTACACCGTGATTCCATCAAATGCAATCAAACAATGAAAGCATACAGCTGAGTATCTAATGTTCGATTCCACTCGAACTTAGGCTTCCTTACTTGTTTCTTATTAACGATAGGAAAACGAAACTCTTTTTTGTGAATTTTATATGAGCTACTGGCCAGTTTTTAATTAAGAAAAAGTGGTGATCTCCGGTGCATACTTCACTAGCAAATACCCGTCCCGGTTCGCAATGATGGGTAATAGTTTTATGTCATAATGAGTTTTTCCCCTATCTTTCTCTTTTTCCCTTTCTCAATTTACTTTCTTCTCAATTTCTCGGTTCCCCTTATCTCTCTCTCTCCTATCTTAGTTTTTCCTCATCTTTCTCTTTCGCTCTTTACCTCTTTCTCTATTTCTCTCTTTCCCTTTATCTCTCTCTTTTGTGCTTTTCTTCTAATTTTCTGTCCCTTTTTATTTGTCTTTAGCTTTCATTTTCACGTTCATCTCTCTCCTTCACTATCTCTTTCTTCTTTTGTTTCTCTTCTGATCCTTTATCCAACTCCTACACCCTACCCTTTCTTTTTCTCTTCCCTCTCACCATTTCCCCGTTACATTTCCTTCTACCCTTTCTTTCGCTCTACCTTTCCCTTTTTCATTCTTCTAGCCCAGGAAACAGCCCAACCTATTGCATCGAAGAGAGCTGCATATTGAAGCCCTACTTTCCGCTTTTCATTTGATACCAATATCGAAAAATTCCAGGGTCATCCGGTTTCACATTTTAACCCATATCTGAGGAATCGGCCTAGGCATCACATGCTTCATTGCTCAAAAAAGTTCATACTTGTTACCATATGTGACCCCTGTGCGATACCCCTTAAACGTCTCCGATCGAGACCAAAATTTATATTTGGTATCCTCGAGTGTAGAACTATCGGTTTTGGGCATTAAATATAAAAATAACAATTTAATCTCTTAAATCTTCATAGAGTTTTCTGAACTTTGATCCCTGTGCGACACCCTCTAACCACCTCCGACCGGTACCAAAATTTATATGTGATATCTTTGACTGTGCTCGTAACGGATGTAGCGGGTGTGACCGAAGGAAATCGGTAATTTGATTTATTTTAAGGACCACCCTAATGTGTATACGATATGCTGCGTCCATTCATTATGCATAATAGCATAACATTTCGTTATCTATTCATATACTCATTCAATCAATCAATGCGTCCCTTCTTAACCATTTATTATTGCCTCTGTCTCTGCCACTAACATTTGCTAATTAGAATGCTTCAAAATTAGTTAATATGCGTACAATTAATTCACAACATTAAAAGTATCTAATTCAACAACATTTGTGAATGTGACAAGAAAACATTGCCATCATTAGAATTTGAATAAGTAAGTTCAAAAGACGAAAGCGAAAATGTGTATTGCATCAACAAACAACCAACATCCTGACGTTCGTCCTTCGCCCTGCGTACTTCGTCGTTGCTTGGCACTCCCTAAATTGCCTTTCACCACATTTCTCTTACACCCGCTTGCTTGCTTGCTTGAATTGTGCATAAGGAAATTTCACTGAGGCTTAGGTTTTTATTATAACGCACTTTTTATACCTTTCATGGGAATGAAATGGTATTATAACTTTGTGCCGAAACACGAATGGTGAAAGTACCAGAAGGAGGCGCGGCAGACCTACCAAAGTATATACCAATATGATCAGGATCATGAGCTGAGTCGATTGAGCCATGTCCGTCTGTCTGTCTGTCTGTTTGATCGCAAACTAGTCCCTCAGTTTTTGAGATATCTGCTTGAAATTCGGAATGTGAATGTATATTTAGGAGAAGCTGATCATTTGTCGGAATCGGCCGAATCGGACCACTATAACATATAGCTGCCATACAACCGATTGTTCAGATATGGACATTTTGGGGTATAACTTCTCCATTTGAACAGCTGCGGGAATGAAACTTTGAAGTATTTGTACGCATATGGACCTAAATAATATCACCGAAATTTGTCAAGATCGGACCACTATAACATATAGCTGCCATACAACCGATGGTTCAGATATGGACATTTTTGGGTATATTTTCTCCATTTAAAGAGCTAAGGACATGAAACTTTATAGTATTTGTACTGATATTGACTTTAATAATTTTACTGAAAATTGTCAAGATCGGGCGACTATAACATATAGCTCCCATACAACCGATTGTTCAGATATGGACATTTTGGGGTATAGTTCCTCCATTTAAAGAGCTAAGGACATGAAACTTTGTAGTATTTGTACTCATATTGACGTTAATAATGTTACCGAGAATTGTCAAGATAGGACCACTATAACATATAGCTCCCATACAACCGATTGTTCAGATATGGACATTTTGGGGTATAGTTCCTCCATTTAAAGAGCTAAGGACATGAAACTTTGTAGTATTTGTACTCATATTGACGTTAATAATGTTACCGAGAATTGTCAAGATAGGACCACTATAATATATAGCTCCCATACAACCGATTGTTCAGATATGGACATTTTGGGGTATAACTTCTCTATTTTAACAGCTGAGAGAATGAAACTTTGAAGTATTTTTACACATATGGACCTAAATAATATCACCGAATTTCGTCGAGATCGGACCAATACAACATATAGCTCCCATACAACCGATTGTTCAGATACGGACATTTTGGGTTATAAATTCTCCATTGAAATCATGAAACTTTTTTCTACTGAATCTTTGCATAAATAACTCACAGAATTGAAAGTATACATTAAACAATTTCCGACTATGCAATTTTTCATTTCTCCATTCATGAAAGGTATGAAGTCTTCGGTACGGCCGAAGACAGCCGCGCTCTTACTTGTTTTTATTATTATTCTTTCAATTCAATTCAATTTCGGCTTTTACGCTTAGGTACAACGTGCCATGGTGATGCTGATTTATGCCTTTTGCTCTTAATGTGGTCATGACTTCTGTGCTGTTCAGCTGCTGCTGCTGTTGTTGTGCTTTAATGTTACCAATGGAAGGTGCAAAAATCAAATGGTGCTGTTTTTCTTAAGTATTCATGGTGTACAGTGACATGACAAATTAGCTTTTATTTGTTTTCGTTTTCTTTTCGTTTTTCTTTCCTTCTGGTTTTCTTAATTTTCTACTATTTAGTAAGGAATTCAATTAAATATTGCCGCTTTGCTTGGTTGCTTCGGTGGTGGCGTGATTTTATGCTTCACTCGAGTGTACTGCCACTTATTCTTGCGTTTAGCATAAATTGCTTAAATTTTAGCATTAGAAATTTTTAATTCAAAGTTTTTTCGATTATCTTTTTTAATTTAATTTTATAGGTTCCTTGTGTACTACCTACTTAAACTTAAGCTTATTGCTTTTCTTTATTAATATTTTTTTACTGGTCATATTAGGACACATTTTTGTAGTATACATACCCTGCAGATTTATGTACATATGTAGGTATGTAAGCAAAATAGTGTTTGGGCTAAAAGGGCAGTGTCTAATATCCAATATTTGGGTTTCAAGCTTATTTATGGGCATTACCAATTTTATTTTTATACATTAACAGCGATTACTCGTAAAATTTTAGTAATAAATGCATAATATCTTCAAACATGTTGCGAAACATAAAAAATTAGAAAGTGCTAAGGCAAAAGAAAGCTTGTTTTACTTGGAACTAAAAAAAATGCTATGAGCTTTTATACCTTTTTATATTATCTGATATGTTAATGGAAATAGGTAAACCATTTTAATGGTTAAAACAATTCTCCATAAACGTGTTCAATGTATTAACTGCAAGCGTCGTCAAATTTGCATGCTGTAAAGTATTGGATTTATGGTACATGTTAGCCATATTCTTTATTCTGCGACGTGCAAAATAATAGTCTTTTGAGCTCTAATTTATACACAAAATCACAAGACAACACATATATGTAATTATGCGGGCTGAATTTGACGCAATGCAAACATCGATGTTTGAGGAATCGATGTTTTAAATAAATACACCGATAGCAATTCAATGTATCGATTAAAACATCGATGTCTTACCGATATTTCTAATTTAAATAAAATTATTATTTTTTCATTGCTTAAGATTTCAGACCTTTTACTAAAATTTTGAAATTTGGTTGATACAAATTAATGTCAAATTTCCGAAAACTTGAGTAAAAGCATTGGCTTTGTTTTTATTAATACGGCTCATTGTCTTACAGAAGTGGTTTATAAATCAAACAGTTCAAATTCAGTTGAAATTCAGTTACATAAATAAAATAAGGTACCTACGAAGGTATGCCTTTTTTAAGATGCTGAAATCTTCGCACCGTTTTGATATAAATTAGGAATATTTTTACTTGGAAATTATTTCCCAAACGTTCTTTCAATGCCGCGTAAAAACAGCAGCTTGTTCAGTCTTTCAGGCTTAATCCTGCTTCTTTGGTAGCGAAGAAAATTCTTTCTATTTCTATTTTTTAAAACATCCATGTTTTGACTTAACGTCGCATTCTGAAAAACATCAGTGAACATCGATGTTTCAAGCCATGACATCGATGATACATTGATATATCGATATTTTTTTACATCGCTAATATTGCGTTATAACCTCTGCAGATTGCATATGAAATTACGTTGATTAGCCGGAATTACTTTCCGAAATCACGCGCATTTACACACGTTTTTGAGTAATTTCAGTTAGTCGTGTTTCAGTTACCTACGCTGTTCCTGCGCCAAATAAAAATTTTTACATGGTCAACTTAAATGAAAATATCTATACTAATTATATAAAATTGATTGTATGGAAAATATATGTAACGCGATAACTCAAAAAGTACTGGACCGATTTTAACAATTATTTTTTAAAATGTCATAAATTGTGAATTTTCGACAACCATGTACTTTTTTTTGCGCATTTCTGAGACTTTAATACCCTTTTCCCGGTTTTAAATTTCGAACAACTCAAAAAAGCGCAAGCATAGACAGATTCGTTTGGTCATTTGCCGTGTTCAGTGGAGGCGTCGCAGTCGTGCCAGGCAGCGCAGCGCAGACGACTCGTATGTTTGTTTTTGCACGGTTTGTTGTTTGTCTCGGTGGCAAACAAAAACCTGTTTACACGTGCATAATATACTATAAATCAAGAACGCCTGCACCTACACGTGCGATATTGGTATCAAATGAAAGGTGTTGAGCAGGACTTCTACATATACATAGTTATTTTCATTGTGATGGCTAGAAATCCTCTCCAGATATGGGTTTAAATGTGGACCCGGACTCCGGAATGTTTTTGAAAGATATTGTTATGATTAAAGGTATTAAGCAGGGCTTTAACACATACCTATGTATTTTCATTGTTATTTCCATGCCGGGTCTCCAGATATGGGCCAAAACGTGGACGCGGATGACCCCGGAATGTGTCTGAGCGATATTGGTATCGAATGAAAGGTCTTGATCTGGACTTCAACATAGAGCTCTTTTAATAGTGATGCCTAGGCCGGGTCTCCAGATATGGGTCAACACGTGGACCCGGATGACCCAAGAATATTTATGAGCGATATTGGTACCAAATGATAGGTCTTGATAAGGACTTCGACATAGAACTATTTTATTTGTGATGCCTAGGCCGTGCTCCCAAATATGGGTCCAAATGTGACCCCGGATTAACCCGGAATGTTTCTGAGCAATATTGGTATCAAATGAAAGGTTTTCAACCGGGATTTTACATGGAGCTCTATTCATAATAATTCTTAGGCCGGGTCTCCAGATATGGGTGAAAACGAAGATACGGGTGGCCCGGAATGTTTCTGAGCAATATTGGTATCGAATGAATGGCCTTGATCAGGACTTCAACACTAAACTTTTTAATTGTGGTTCCTAAGCCGAGTCCCCAGATATGGGTGAAAATACCGACCCGGATGTTTTTGATTGATATTGGTATCAAATGAAATGTGTTGGGAACGGCTTCAACATAGAGATATTTTCATAGTGATGTCTAGACCAGGTCATCAAGTGGACGCAGATAAACCCGGAATAACTTAACTTTACTCAACTCAACTCAACTTGACTTGACTTGACTTGACGACTTGATTTGACTTAACTTGACTTGACTTGAATTGACTTAACCTGACCTAACTTGATTTGACTTGACTTGACTTCACTTGAATTGACTTAACTTGACTTGATTTGACTTAACTTGACTTGACTTGAATTGACTTAACCTGACCTAACTTGATTTGACTTGACTTGACTTCACTTGAATTGACTTAACTTGACTTGGATTACCTATTATTCGTCATTGCGAAGCAACGGGTATTTGCTAGTCATTAATAAAATACTCCCACCAAATTAAATTTTTTATAATGAAAGAATCGCTAATGCAATATACAATGTGAATATATGTATCTAAGAAACCGTCACAAACAAATTTAATAGCCGTGTTTTTATTTTAGCGCAGTTGTATATGCGCTAAAATAAAACACAGCTAATGTAAAATATTAACGAGTAATCGATGAAATTTAGAGAGAAGACCGATTCCAGAGTAATTTCGTGAGCTACTTAGCCGAAATGCGCATTTCAAGCGTAAGTTCAGCTGGCATTTTTGTATGGAGAAACAACGTTATTTAAGGGTAATTAACGCCGAAACAACGATTTTTGCCTGAATTACCCTTAAATCATGCCAATGTGCAGAGGCTATTATGCGAGTTGGATCGAAGTTCTGCCAAGTTAAATTATCGCACTGTTGTGAATGACAATGGAAGGAAATTTTTGAAGGCTTACATTTAAATAGCGAAAGTTGTTCATTTTACTTTATTTGTTTTGGCTATTTTTTTCAAATTCCACAGTAGCGCTGCCAATATCAATACCAATATCTTTCTATATAAAGTTTTCCTTACTTGAGAACAAATTCTCTCTACCAAATACCCAATACTCCGAAAATGGTCGCTAAAATAAACTAACCGCGATGGTCAATTGGGAATAACCGCATATTGAAGAAATAATAGCTGCGTTTCTTTTGCCATTTCTCTGCTCGCTTATACTGGTTTTTTCTCTCTTAGCTGACCGCTCTCATATAAAATGTTAGAGACACTCATTTAACTAGTCGCAACTGATTATGCCCATTTTTTTTATATTGTGAATAGGTAAAATAATTTCAAAGTATTTGGATTAAGTCGTTGATAGAGTCGAAATGGATATTTATTATCATTATTTCAACGAACAAGGATGGGGCGTAAATTATAACTGAAGATTTAGTAGAACCTTTAAGAATAAGCAAATTTTATATGAATTGAAAAATAAAGCATTGCAATTTTGCAACTTGAAAATTTGGTTGCAGTACAAAATGATTTATTATTCATGGTCATACATACGCAATGGCACACTGTCGCATAACAAACAAAGCAACGCAGCCAGTGCTTGTGTTGCTTCTTCGCTGTCTAAACAACGACTGAATCACAGAGCGTAAGCCTATGTGTGTTATACTCATTAACTCACGTGAGTCGATTTGCCGGGCCTTGTATTAGATCATACCTCGGCGTTTCATAGATCTTAAGCCGGAATTACAATAGCGCTGTGGCTGTGGCAGCGACTGTTTTTCGAAATCAGCTGATTTTTAGAAACTACGGTTTGTAATGAAGCGGCACATAATACAGCAGAGGCAGCTGGCAGCACCGCTCCGTTTAGCCCAAATTCTAAATTCGCAGCCGCTGCCTTGAATCGCAGCCAACTTCAAAGTGTTGATGTGAACTTATGTCTGTTTCCGTACTATGCAATGTAATATATTTTTTACTAATTTTGTGTTTCCGTACTTTGATGCCAGCAAGCGGGAGAGAATTTAATTTTTACTTAATTAATTTCCACTAGCAAATATTGCTGGCGGGATGCAAAAGCAAAGAAGAAGAAAGAGCAGAGGAAAAAATTAAACAAGATTGATTATTTTAATTGAAAAAAGTAGACATGAAAATGGTAAGTAAATTTATGTCATCACGTGTCAAAGGTAAAAGGAAACAGACCTAATATATAAAGAAATCACTGCCAAATACTGCGAACGCTCTATTGTGTTTGGTCTGGCAGTCACTGCTCATATTAGACGCATCAGCTGATTCCGAAAACCGTCGCTGCCCGCTGCCACATAGCTGATGTAATTTGGGCTTTACTGCTTGCCCAGAATGTTGTACTACAGCTACGGACTACATAGCTTACTACATCAGCTGATGACTGATTTTGTGGCAACGCTCGAAAATGTGAACACAATGGTGTAGCTCAGTGTATCTCATATATGTCATCTTTTTTATATTTTTGTACAGGGGATTCCTTAAATTCCATAAAAACTCTTTATTTTTTACAAGTTCAATTCATTTTTTCAGTTTCTTCGTCCTTCATTTCGAATTTCCGTCATTAAAAAATTGAGCTGTCACACTGTAGCGCGCTACAAAGTTAAAGTTAACTCTACTTCTACTACAGCCACAACTACACGCTACAGACACAGCTACACATTGTGGGCATTGCAATGCAATTGTACTGTTTTAACTTTTGACAGCTCTTACTACGTACTACAGCCACACCATTCTGGGCAAGCAGTTAAGATCAGGGTTGCCACTTTGAAATTTTTCTTCCGACCAAATTCGTCTCAAAAACCTACCAAAATTGGTTTCAGCCGACCAAAATTTTTTTTTCACAAAATTCGTCATTTAAGCTGGTTTTTGAAAATTTATGTATTTTTATTTATTCATTTAACTGGTACATATATAGGAACTTATACATACATATCACTCTTCAAGTATTTTCACATGTTTTAGCTTAAAATAATAAGGTACGAATGCGTTTGTACATATGTATGTACATTAATTTGTGTATGTAATTTATGTTAACATTTTAAAATAGTTACGACTATGGTTTAACAGGTCTCCAAGTAGGTATACAAATGAGATCAGAACTTTAATCAAATATCGAAATTGAATCTAAGATCTTTTTTAGTGCATAGTGCTTTTTCATCAAACTAAAAAATGAAGAAAGGGTTTTCATGCGTATGCGTTCACCTTCTTTTATCCACTTTACACAAAACCAGTGATGGTAGACACTTTTTTGGAAATTCCCTACAAAGCAAGAAAAAAAACCCTACTTTTCCCTACGCCTGTTTCAAATTTTCCCCACGAAATTCCCTACACTTTTTTTTGTTATTTCCATGTTATAACAATGAATTAAATGCATGGCAGTAAATGAAGGATTTACGAAAGTTTCGGGATATAAAGACTCCATTTCTTCAAGTGTACCTGCACCATTTTCATAAAATTTTTGCAATTTAACAGTTCTATAATATGTATAATAAAAAAATCTTTTGCTCCGATGCACAGATAAAAAGTATCGTGTTATCCGATAGTTCAATAAAAGATCTCAAAGCTTGTCTTCACGATACGGCAGCTTGTCTCCAATTACGCCATTAAAGGATTCGCGATTAACTCGTCTTCACAGCGTTTTCATTATTCAGATCGACAGTTTTGCCAAAAAATCCCTACATTTACCTATTTTATAAAAATCTGTCCTTTTTTCCCCACGGTCACTTTTTTCCTACTAATGTCCCTACATGTAGGGAATTTTCCCTACGTATCACATCACTGCACAAAACTCTGCCGAAGAGAAACACAAAAAGTATTCAAGCAAACTGTTGCTGTGAGAAAGAGACATGAATACATGAACTTTCAAACGTTCTTTCAACAGTGTTGTGGCAAAATCTAGCAAATCAGTGATGTTACTTGAAGGAAGGTAAAAACCTACCAAAATTCAAATCGTCCGACCATCCGACCAACAGGAAAAAAACCGACCAGTTTTGGTAGGAAAAGCCCACTTATCACATCCCTGGTTAAGATCAGACAAACAGGTTACGCTCTTCACACAGACAGGTTGCGCTCTTTGTTAAAAAAATGATTTAGTCGTCGCTGAACAAGTGGCCAAATAACATCGTCTGTGGCTATCGCATGGTTGCGCAGCGAATGTTAAAAATATGCATGTACGTATGTACATATATGTATGTTTGTTCGCCATACCCTGCAAAAAAAATGTGCGATTAATCCCGAAGGAGATTTGTCCCGGATTCATCTCTTTCGGGAACAATCGGTCCACAATTAGTCCCCGATTGTTCCCGCACGGGTATAAATGTAGACCAATTGTTTCCGAAAGGATATATATGTAGACCAATTGTTCCCGAACGGGTATAAATGTAGACTAATCGCTTTCATCCCGAACGGGTACAAAACTAGATTGATTAAATGTAGAAATTTTACAAAAATATTTAATGTATGAATTAAAAAAATTTTATAATAATAGGTAAAACTGAACACCCTTTCTTTTAATAACAATGATGAATAATAATTTTAACAAAATGTTACCAAAATAAACTTTCTTCTAACATATATAACAATTAATAATTTTTACATTTTCATAAAAAATAGGCTTGGCTTACAACTTCGTGATGAAAGCGATTAGTCTACATTTGTACCCGTTCGGGATGTAAGCGATTAATCTACTTTTGTACCCGTTCGGGTATACATATTGAACAATTAGTCTCTTCATAGGACATTCTCGAACAAATGCCATCAATTCGCCCCATATAAAGGGATGTAAAATTGTATTAGTCACATGCTCCCTTGCGATTGATCCCGGACACGTCCCGAATTAATCGCATTTTTTGCAGGGTAGCGACCAAAGCGCTCTCACTTATACACCTGCATTTACAAATTTGCCTAGCCCTGTCGGTCCACAATTAGTCCCCGATTGTTCCCAGGCATGAACATTTATAAATTTTAAAGATTGTTATAAAAAATAGCCTTGGCTAATTTTGAAAAATTCGTCACATGTATTTTACACTCGCATAATGCATTCTCAGAACTTAAAATGTTTTGAGGAGATATTTAATTTTTTTAAAAGATTTCACTACAGGATGAAAGCTAATCGAATAAACTTTCTTCTAACATTTATAGCAATTAATAATTTTTACATTTTCATAAAAAATAGCCTTGGCTTACAACTTTGGATGAAAGCGATTAATCTACATTTGTACCCGTTCGGGTATACAAATTGAACAATTAGTCTCTTCACAGGATATTCTCGAAAAAATGCAATCAATTCGCCCCATATAAAGGGATGTCAAATTGTACTAGTCGCATGCTCCCTTGCGATTGATCCCGGACACGTCCCGTATTAATCGAATTTTTTGCAGGGTAGCGATCAAAGCGCTCTCACTTATACACTTGCATTTACAAATTTGCCGAGCCCTGATCTAATATAAACGGACCCTAATACCATGTCTCCACATAACCGTTTCGCTCTTTTTTTCTGCACTCGCTCTCTCAATCTTGTTTCGGCCTCAAAACGAGTGCCGAATCTCGCCAATTTCCATACAATTTTCTGAGAGCGAGTGAAGATTGAAACACTGTCTTCGTTCTCAATCCTCTTACCAAACGCGATGATATCGATGCCTTCTCTAATTTTGTATCGAAAATCTATCGGAATCTCACACAGACCAAAACAAAAACGCAAAAATAAGCAAACATACAAACATTTAAGAAGAACAAGAAAGTGAAATGTTAAACTGAATCACGATCAGCCACGTGGAGACGTGTTATTTAGCGAGATGTTTCCCTAGATGTTTCTCTGGCGAATCAAGTTATGTGGAGACGGGCTTTAAATTAAATGCGCTCATATTCACACAAACCCTATAAATCACAGACACATGGGCGATCAACTCGTGATAAAAAATATTTATCAGAAGCGCAAAAAGTCATAAAGCGTTTTATTTATTTTTGAAGCAACAAACAATTTCGCTAAATCTCAAACTTAAAATTCGCATTTCGCTAGATTATAAAAAAGATAATTGTGTGAAATATTTACAAACGCCCAACTGGTTGCTGTAATGAAAATTCTTTAAAATCCATTATGACACATAAAGGACAGCCATAAAATTATTTCTATTACCCCTCGACCTACAGAAAAGAAAATGATTAAAAATTGCTTGACCATAGCAACCTAAACAAAGTTGAATAGATTGAATGAGATATTGCTGTAGATAAGCGGTAATGCAGCAGAGATAGACATAAAGGTACATAGGTATGCATCTATATACTCATAAAAAACACATACATGCATACATACAAACAATCAAAAGCAAATCATTAGATGTGCCAGCATTCAAATGCGTTGCCAAGTTGAAAGTTTTAATAAACGAAATTTCATGGCAAATACTACCAACACCACCCTCTTCATCATAATCATCATCCTCTTCAACATTATCATCATCTTTCTTCTTCGTCATAAATATCCTCCTCCTCGTCATCATCATCCCCTTCTTCATCATCATCATCATCATCATCGTAAACATCCTCCTCCTCATCATCATCATCATCATCATAAGCACCATAAACAACATCACTGCCTTAACAACGCTACCCAACCAACAACACAGAGACAACACAGCAAGCAGAGCAGGCAGTGACTTGTCAAATGGCAATACGTACCAACAGTAGGTGGTCGAGTGAGTTGTAATATCTTTTATTGTTCTTTGACATAACCAACCGGTCGCACAAAAAGAGACAACATAAAGAACCAAACCAAATCAAAAGGAAAAAACAACAACAACAACAATATACCGTTTGATAAGGAGCATAAATATACACAAAATATCAACCGAGCATAGCAACTCTGCAGCAGCATCGTGCGGCGTAGTGATGGGCGAGTCCGAGATGTTTTATTCGATTCTCTCGATTGTTGAAACATCTCGAATGCTCTCGATGGTTTTCATTCGTATTCGAGTCAAGTCGTAAAAGGCCCTCAGTCGAAACAATCGCTAAAACATCTCGGACTCGCCAACGATTCCTCTCGTTTTCAAAGCAACCCTACAACATCTCGGACTCGCTGCAAAAAATACATAATAATTGTTGTTGCCGCTTGAATATTAAAATTGCTTTACAAAACATACAGAGTGGTACAAATCTATTGCCGTTGTTGCTACTCGTAAAATTCATTTGTTTCATAAGCGTCTCACTTCAGAAAATTTATTAATGTTTAAATAATTAATTATTATTATTATGCACGACACTGTTTAGTTGTGATTGCAATAATGCAGCGTCTACGTATAGCATATTTTTCAATTTGGTTAATTTATTTATGTATTCGCCTCATTTCCATTAAAAATCCTACTTTCTTTATCAACAAACCTCATTCAGTTTATTTTATCAACTAAAACATATCATCAAAACAACAGCCGGCCCGCCGACTCGGAACAATCGCAAAAACATCTCGCTTGTGTAGTCGAGATGTCATCGAAACAACCTCCGACTCGCCGACTCGGAACAATCGCAAAAACATCTCGATTGTGTAGTCGAGGAGCGAGTCAACTTTTGATTCGATTGTGATTTTGCAACGATGGCGATTCTCTCGATTGTCTAAACATCTCGGACTCGCCCATCACTAGTGCGGCGTCGAGGAGTTGGAGAAGCTTTTTCTGTTTTTTTTTTTTTTTTTTAATGTTGCTTGCTTACGGTCGCAGCTGTTTTGCGGTGTTGGCCTTTTTAAGAAAACCAAATGGAATCCTTTTATTTTGTGCCTTTAACAATGGGCGTACTGACAACAACAAAAACAACAACAACATATCAAATTCGAATAATAAACGTCTTAACAACATAAAACAAGTGGATTGGAATGTATGGAGGAAGGGTTCAGTAGGTGGGCCTATAAGGCATAGGCTATGGACAGGCAGTATGTATGTATACGTAGACGTATGGTATGTATATACCCGGCAAAAAATGCGATCACTCCGGGATACATCCGGGACAACTCGCAAGGGAGCATGCGATTACTACCCATTTGTATCTCTTTATATGGGTTGAAGTGTTCTCTTTTGTTTGAGCATGTCCTATGAAGAGACTAATTGTACCCAGTTTGTACCCGAACGGGTAGCAAAAGCGCACAATTGTACCCGTTTTGTACCCGAACAGGTAGCAAATGCGACACATCCATTTGTGCGACTAATTGTACCCGTTTGATACCCTTTCGGGTACAATTCGTCTACAATTAGTATACATATGTACCCGTTCGGGTACAATTGGGAACAATTGTAGACTAATTGTACCCGAAAGAGAGCGCTCCCGGACAAATCTTTTTAGAGACTCGTCGCACACTTTTTTACAGGGTAAGAATACATATGTACCTACGCTTACATAAATATTTATGTGAAATGACAATAAAGAAGGCAAAAAGGCTATAGCAATAATGTCAAAAGACAAACGACAGGGATAAGAGCAATAATAATAATAATAATAATGAAATATGCCTGCGGAATGTATGTAATATAGCGCATACTGAAATGCAAATATACATAAATATGTTTACCTACATATCCCAGTAGGCCTAAACATCTACAAATCATCAATACTTTCCTCATTACATTTCCTTTAAGGAAGATAACAACTTCCATGTCTATGCCCAATGACTATCGCACGGCGATGGCCTCCTTCGCATCAATGACTTTGTATAGTAAAAAAGCAATGAAGCGAAAGCTTTGGGCTTTCATTTCAAACCGCACACGGTCATTATTGTGCTCTTGTTAGGGATTCAGGGGATTCAGCATGAATTGTAGCAGTTTTGTAGTGATGAATATACAGCTGCCTACCACCTAACCTTATTATGTACTTCATTCGTATACATTTTTCTGTTTCGGCTTACCCTTCTTAACTCCTACTTTAGTCAGTGCAGAAATGATCCGTGCTCAATTTGTACCTGCCGCTCAACATACTTTAGAAGTACCTGCGGTATATCTAACAAAAACATGTATTCTGACATGAAAAAAAAATCTTATCACCCCAGAAATGGGCCTAGTGCTCTGAAAAAAATACCCGTAGTTAACTCAACAACTTTCCGCTGTTGAATCTCCGTCTTTGATTCAACAGCAAAAGTATTTGTTTTAACGGCAAAGTTTTTGATTCAACAACTTTCCATAGTTAATTCAAAGACGGGCGTTTCTGATTCAAAAACTCCCTTGCTGTTGAAAAATTTTGAAGTAAATAAAAAAATTGAAAATTGTTTTTTTCAAACTCGTTCAATTAATTTAAATTTTCGGGAAAAATATACATATATATGTACATATATGCAATATATAATTACAAATAAAGGTAAGTCACAAAAATGATATTATTTATATATTATTATAATACATATATTAAGATTATATGTACATATTTATATACGTTGAAACATTTATTTTGTATTTTCAGATTAAATATGTTTGATTATCCCGTTTTTCCGATAGTGAGCAATCGAACGAGCCAAATCTGCAGGTAAAACTTGTCGGCGATGAGAAACTAATCAAGTTATTCTTGTCGTGGGAGTTATGTACAGGTGCATTGATGCAGTTCAATGAATGCGGTATCAAAAATATTGAACTGCTTGCAATGATGCACTCCCACGACATCGACGAAATATTAAATAAAAAAGAACTCATCGCCGACAGGATAAAATTCCGCAAACCTACAAATGTGGCGGTCGGAAAACAATAAAGAATGTGTTATTAAATAATAAAAAAAATAAGTTGAGTTTATGTGTGTGTGTTTGTGTAAAAAGCCCTGCAGACAGTGATAGTCATTTGATATATCATTTGAGGCGCACGATTGATGGATAATTCTGTCACACACTGCCTACAAGTTTCCATAATTTTTATATGGACGGTGTGAAAAATGTGATGAAAACCTTTGTGTCCGTGTCTCTTTTCATCAATCGCGTTGTTCAAATGATGTATCAAATGACCATCACTTGTTTGGTGAAACCGGGCCTTAGTATTAATATTATTATGTAAACATATATATTATATAAAAAAAAATAAAATAAAATAAAATAAAATAAAATAAAATAATATCTATTATATTAAAAAAAATTACTATTGTTTACAATTTTTTTGATGTTAACTTAAAAGCGTAAGTATTTGCTTCAATGGTGCCCGTTTTTGGACCAAAAACTTTTGCTGTTAGTTCAAAAGCAAAAATTGTTAGCTTAAATACGAAAAGTATTTAAATAAACGGTGCTCGCTTTTGGACTAAAAAATTTTGCTGTTAATTCAAAAGCAAACACTGTTAACTTAAATGTAAAAGTATTTCATTCAACAGTTTCCGTTGTTAACTTAAATACGAAAAGTATTTGAATCAAAAACGCTCGCATCTTTGAAACAACAACGGAGCGTTGTTGGGCACATTTCAACTGCGGAAAGTTGTTAATTTAACTGCAAAAGTCTTTGTATTTACAACGTTTTTTTTCAGAGTGGGAATATATGAATGTTTTTGCTTTCTCTGATCTTTTTGGTTCTTTGTACAAAGATTTTGTCTAGTGAAATTTCATGACGAATAAATTTTTTGGAACATTTTATCCCTCTGTCGACCTAAAAAATACTATTCTATTCGGATATACATACTAAAAAAGGCGTTAACGACCTCTTAGGGGGGGGGTGTTAGAGGTTTAAAGTATTTCTGCGAAATTAAAGCCTGTGAAATTTCACTATACATAATATGTTCCCTAACAATAGTTATATTTCTATGCGATATGTATTTTAACACTTTTTTTCATTTATTTAAAAATCACTCAGACGCAATTTCGCAAATCTAAAAAGGCAATAAAAAAATTACCTCAGTTAGCCAAACGGTTTGCGGGTTTTAGCATATGGATAGTGGTCTCTCGTTCTGTATGGGAATTATTCAGTCCCAAGACAGCAATCCTAAACTTGTTTCAAAGTGCTATGTATCTAAGTAAATATCACCCTAATGTTAAAATGTTTATAAGCAAACTTGATGACAACAGTAAATTTGACAAGTCCTTGTCTCGTGTACCACATAATTTCCTGTAAACTTATTAGCCTAAGTGTCTGTTATAACAGACATTCACAAGACGTTCTGTATCCGAAAGGCAGCAACATTAGCCAGTAGGCAAATTTAGTTTGAAATGTGCATTGTATGTGCATACATACATAGTTAGGCAAAAGGGCTAATTTCTTCCTGCATCTCAAGCTAGTTTCATATGTTTGAATCGTACTAGTATCGCCGGTGCTCCAAATTCGACCATGGAATTTATTTTTTCAACTTTGTATTGGTACAAAAATTAATCCTTTTCGCAGATCTAGGAAGGTAGGCCCGGTGGCGAATACAGAAATCTCCCATGTATTTTGTTATTGTAATTGGTAGAGTTTAATGTCAAAATGATATATCGCCGTGGTTAAATCTGAATTCGCTTGGGGCTCGTCCATTCCTATTGGCCATTATGTGAATTCGCTTTGATTTTGACATTACGCTCTACCTTTGTAAATAAAAAAAGAAGTTTTTCAATTCGCCGCCGAGCCTACCTGTTAGATATGCCTTGGTCAAAATTAAAATTACTCAGTGTGCTCTCCCGCCCTCTCTCATTTTTCGCTTTAATGGAAAAGCAATAGGAGATATTTGACCGCGTTGATTTCGATCTGAGCGTAAACTGGGCCAATGCATATAAAATAGAGAGAGCGCTTTTAAATTAAAGCGACTCTTCAACTGTGTTTACGATATTTGTAAATACGTTGACGATATCTATTTCTCTTAACTAAAAATTTTATTTATTAATTATAAAGATTTAAATAATTTATAGAAAAAATTATACGCCTATGCACTGCTCCTGACTCATACGAACACATCCATATAAATTTTATGTGGATATAAGTATGTTAAATGTGCTAAACAGCCTGGCAATTGTTTGTATGGAAAAATGTTATACCATGTCTCCACATAACGTGTTTCGCTCTTTTTTTCTGCATTTTCTCTCTCAATCTTGTTTCGACACGGAAACCAGTGCCGAAACTCGCCAATTTCCATACAAAATTTCTGAGAGCGAGTGAAGATTGAAACACTGTTTCATTCTGAATCATCTTGCCAACCTCGATGATATCGATGTCTTCTCTAATTTTGTATCGAAAATCTATCGAAATCTCACACAGACCAAAACAGAGATGCAAAAATAAGCAAACATACAAACATTTAAGAAGAACAAGAAGGAGAAATGTCAAACTGAATCACGATTAGCCACGTGGAGACGGGTTATTGAGCGAGATGTTTTGCTACATGTTTCTCTGGTGAATCAAGTTATGTGGAGACGGGCTTTAAGCCTATTAATATATAGATTATAGATATTAACGACATTTACGATATGTAAATATACATACAATTCCGCCACATCTTCTACGCCACATCTTTTACGTCTTCAGTCTTCAGTGTATCATATAATACATAGTGAAAATTCTTAATAGTTTTTAAGAATTAAAATTGCAACTTATGCTCTTTTTACGGTAAGGGGGGAGCGCGTACAACAACAATTCTAAATCGCAAGAAAATACACCGGTCGCTTTCAATGTTACTTTACAAGTGAAGTTCATTTATTCCATTTCTTATTTCTTAACCTAAACTTGTAACTAACCTCTTAACCTAGCGGTGGTTATGTACATATTTATATGTACAGGCATATGTATATCTAATATATAAGTATGTATTTATTAAGAAGAAGGGAGTATAGATAATGTAGAAATATGATAAAGGTAAGTATTAGGATAAGTATATATAATTCAGTATTCATTTATTTATAGGGTAAGTATTGTATTTATAGTATTTATAGATATTTCAGCGTTTAAGGTAAGTATGAAGAAATTAAAGGTAAGTAAAGATAAATGAATTTAAGTTAGAGTAAGTGCATGATATAAGGTAAGTATATGTAGGTTAAATTCATTGTAAATTATTTATGTATTAATAATATATTCAATTAATAATATTCCATTTATATACATATTATTTCAAAATTCAATTTCTTGTTTTATGGCTTAATCTAAACGCCATGTGACTAAACACATAGTATGTACTTATTACATAAGTGTGCATGTGTGTATCGTATATATGTACTTTTACATATGTACCTACTTATTGTTCATCATGCTTTGAGTGACACATTAAAACCGCAAATTAATTATGGTACAAATTCAAACAATTATTGACCATAATTCATTATCCCACACCCAACATACCACACCATATCATCCCACTGCACAGCAGGCTGTTCGATACCACATCACACCACAACAACATAACCTTAAAATGCCGAGTTAACTCACAAAACCCCTTTTTATTCAATTTACGTTGACTTGCTGTGCGATAATAAACTTTCAAATGCCCACAACATTTTGCAAAATATGCACATATATACAGAAAAACTAAACATAAATATGTTTGTATGTGTGTATATAAAATATACTTGCATAATTTAAGTCGGTAAGAGGTAATAATTTTGTATGAAACCGCAATGTGGATCTAAATAACTCTATGGTTATGACTGTAAAACCGCTATTTACAACACTTGCCTCTACACAACAAAGTTAAATGAATGTTTTGTATTTTCTTTTTGTCACTAAAACTTTTGATGTTGGCATTTCGATTGAATTTGTGGCGTGGTCGTCCCCTTAGTCCTCGTCGTCGTGTCGGTGTACATTGTATTGATGGCAATGGTATGGTTGTGGCCAAATAGCTTAAACCTGGATTTCTGCATTTCTCAACAACAGAATACTGTTTACCGCGAAATTTCAAAGTTACACACTTTATTTCATTCCTAAGATCAGAAAATGTAGAACTTCTTGAACGATTTGCTTATTATTTATTAGTTTATTGAATTTTGCAAAAAAAAAAAAAGTTATAGTTCAGTGTAATAATGAATTTTATGGCACATTAAACGAGGTTTGTTGTTTCAAACCAACCAATAATACGAGTCTGAACTATGCACTATAGATTATTAGTTTGAGCGAATTGCTGCTATAAATGCCAGACGGCGTGTTGTGTTGCAAAAAAAAAAAAAAAAAGAGTGGCCAATAAAAACTTTAATAGCTCACGTACAAGAAATAAAGATTTCAATTATAGGTGCAGTTGTTGTTTTTGCATTGGTTAATGGAAAGAAGGATATTATAAGCAAGCCAGCTGTGAGTTGGTGAGACAAACCACACCTTGAAAAAAATTGCTGACACATAGTATAATAAGCTCGACTTTGACGAGAAAGCAGCCTATGAAAATCTCTAGAAAGTGCATGGCTTTAAAGCATGACCGAAATTAAGCATGCATGTACATATGTATGTATGTAACCCACGCCAAAAATTAGGCATGAGTCTGATGGCAAAGTAGTTGTTAAAGTCTTAAAAGCAGCATGCAACATGCTAGCACTTAATATGAGGCCAGCAACATTTTTACTGTTGCCATTTAAAAATGGGCGAATGGTTGTTGCCGGACGTGCGAAAAACTCCCCAAATGTAGTAAAAACAAGTAAGGAAGCCTAAGTTCGAGTGAAATCGAACATTAGATACTCAGCTGTATGCTTTCATTGTTTGTTTGCGTTTGATGAAAACACGACGTATTTTACATAAAGCGAGTGCTGCATAAAGTGGGCGTAGCCACGCCCATTTTCAACATTTTTATCAGTCATCCAACTAAGCATATGAATATTATTTTTTGTGCAAAATTTCATTCCTTTATGACTTCTAATTACAAAGATGTCACGTTACAAATTCCAAAAGCCTGTTCCAGAAATATCTTTGCTAAAAAGTAGGCGTGGTCATAAACCGATTTCAATAAATTTTTGCGTGGCTATTAACACAAGTTATAAAAGTGTATAAACCAAGTTTCGTGATAATATCTCAATTATTTGTCGAGTTATAGGCTAAGAAATCTCGTATATTCCTTTGTGTAAAAACAGGCGGTGCCACGCCCATTTTCCAAAATTTTTCTATTTGTTGTTTCCGGTCTATTGTGGAAGTCATGCCACCAAATTTCAATGAATTAACTTTATATTTGACAAAGATATCGCTTAAAATGTTTTTATTAGGCCCCTTTATAGTTCTCATATATAAAAGTGGGCGTGGTCGTCAACCGATTTCGCTAAAATTTTGAGCGTGTATTACCACAAGTAATGAAAGTGTACACACCAAGTTTCGTCATTATATATAAATTATTTGTCGAGTTATGGGCTCAGAAATCTCGTATATTCCTGTTTATAAAAAGAGGCGGTGCCACGCCCATTTTCCAAAATTTTTGTGTTTTTCGTTTTATGTCCGCAGTTGGACTCCTGCTATAAAATTTCAATGATATATCTTTATATTTGACAGAGATATCGCTTAAAATGTTTTTATTAGGTCACTTTATAAGACCCATATATAAAAGTGGGCGTGGCCCTCAACCGATTTCGGAAATTTTTCGTCCAAATATTTGACTAAGTAAGTATATCACGCGTACCAAATTTCATCGATATATCTTCAACAGTTTCTGGTTTATGACTCATAAAACTTTCATTGTTTGCCCCTTAATAAGTGGGCGTGGCACCGCCCATTTTCCAAAATTTTTGTGTTTTTCCTTTTATGTCCGCAGTTGGACTCACGCGACAAAATTTCAATGATAGATCTTTATATTTGACAGAGATATCGCTTAAAATGTTTTTATTAGGTCACTTTGTAATATACATATATAAAAGTGGGCGTGGCCGTCAACCGATTTTAACTATTTTCCGTCCAAACGTATGCCTAAGTAAGTAAATCACGCGTACCAAATTTTGTCGATATATCTTCAATGGTTTCTGAGTTATGACATATAAAACTTTCAAGGTTTGACCCTTAATAAGTGGGCGTGGCACCGCCCATTTTCCAAAATTTCATCAAATTTCTTCCTAGGGACCTGAGCTCAACACGTGGGTAAAATTTCATCTCT